>JAQJVL010000125.1:1652800-2134087 GCA_035578905.1 Stictocephala bisonia
ACCAACTTCATTTAACAAATTATAAGAGACGTATGGAACTAAAAAAAATGACAAACTGAAAACTAGGCTATAGATACAGGAGCAATAGGTTATAACATGAAAATCAAACTACACAGATAGGCTAGGTTATTGTCAATGAACAAAAATATGGTAAATCGGTAACTCCAACTGAAAAAAGGCTCAACAAAACATTATACAGAACTACTAATAAATATAAAACCAGATATGAAAAGCAATTAATGTTAAAAAGGTAACATTGAGCACGTGGGTCGAACCTAGGTTAACAAAGATCTAGACAATTAATATAAATTTAACAATGCCCTGAAAATGACAAATAAACCAGAATATTATTTAGACAAAGTATTTTCACCAAAAGGGTGATTAGATATTAGAAATTACAAAATGAACACTTACGTTTTAGAGTCTCTAGCCGTGCATGTCTATTTCGGCAGGCAGCACAAGACAAAAGACGGCCAACCTGACAACCTGAGCTGGAACACGGAACGACCGAGTCCGAGCCAACGGCCACCAAAGAAAGCGAATCGCCGGGCACAAGCGGTCTCAGGCAGCCTGGCAGACCACGACGAAAAAAACGAAATGTACCGGTCCAAACGACCCGGTACAGGACTCAGGTGTCACTTCAAGTGGCAGACTATTGCATTAACTTTAAATACACTCACTCTGTTTGGTAATTCACAGACTCAGGTAGAAAGAAGTGTCTGTAGGTAAAGGTATTCCCATCACGTCTACCAAGGACTCAGGTGTCACTCCAAGTGGCAGACTATTGCATTAACTTTAAATACACTCACTCTGTTGATAATTCTTAGACCTAGATATCCAATTTCAAATGTTATAAAAGGAAAGGCTAACAATAATCATAAGAAAGGCGTAGTAAAAAATAGTAATAAATATTGTCGAAAAATCTTTTAAAATAATAAAATACTGATTTTCTCCTGTATAAGTGAGTACATAATATGGCTTGAAAGCTATATGAAATTATGTTTACCTAATACAAAAATTAAATAAAATATTTTATTTTAATACTAATTGTTGACATAATAAATTCTTGTTTGTATGCTCTGTTAGAATCTCCTAACTTGATAATACACTTTTTTTAAATGTATATTAGGCTTAAATCAAAATATTACACTATTGCAACTGGAGTATTTTACTTAGAGTGTACTATAATATAATGTAACCGTTACTATATATATTAAACCTTTTATATTACTATAAGTGCAATATCACGCTTACTAACTAAACTGTGAGAATATCACTCTAATACTAATGTTAGCCTTACTAACTAAACTGTGAGAATATCACTCTAATACTAATGTTAGCCTTACTAACTAAACTGTGAGAATATCACTCTAATACTAATGTTAGCCTTACTAACTAAACTGTGAGAATATCACTCTAATACTAATGTTAGCCTTACTAACTAAACTGTGAGAATATCACTCTAATACTAATGTTAGCCTTACTAACTAAACTGTGAGAATATCACTCTAATACTAATGTTAGCCTTACTAACTAAACTGTGAGAATATCACTCTAATACTAATGTTAGCCTTACTAACTAAACTGTGAGAATATCACTCTAATACTAATGTTAGCCTTACTAACTAAACTGTGAGAATATCACTCTAATACTAATGTTAGCCTTACTAACTAAACTGTGAGAATATCACTCTAATACTAATGTTAGCCTTACTAACTAAACTGTGAGAATATCACTCTAATACTAATGTTAGCCTTACTAACTAAACTGTGAGAATATCACTCTAATACTAATGTTAGCCTTACTAACTAAACTGTGAGAATATCACTCTAATACTAATGTTAGCCTTACTAACTAAACTGTGAGAATATCACTCTAATACTAATGTTAGCCTTACTAACTAAACTGTGAGAATATCACTCTAATACTAATGTTAGCCTTACTAACTAAACTGTGAGAATATCACTCTAATACTAATGTTAGCCTTACTAACATAAACTGTGAGAATATCACTCTAATACTTTTAACCCTTTTTACTAACTAAAACTGGGAGAAATATCACTCAAATCCCCCTAATTTTTTTTTAAAGCCTTACAAAAACAAAAACGGTAAAAAATATCACTCAAAAATTACTAATGTTACCCTTTAAAAACCAAAACAACCTTTAAAAATATCCCCCTCTAATTTTTAAAAAAAAAAAAAAGTTAGCCCTACCTTAACTAAAAACTGGAGAAAAAACACTCTAAAAAACCTAATTTTACCCTTAAAACAAAAATGAAACACTATAACCGACTAAAATTCACGCTTTAACAAAAAAAACGAAAAACACAGTAAATTCCCCAAATTTAACACTTTCTAATTTAATTAACCCCCACACCCAAGAATTTTAAAGAACAATAATTTAAAAAACGCAGTAAATCAATTAAAAATTTTAATTTTTTAGGGGTTTTAAAAGGGAAAATTTAATCAAAATTTAAAGGGGTGATCCCCCAAGTGAGAGTTTAAAAATTTTAATTTGGCCCATTGGCTCCGGGGGAAATTAAACCCAAGCCCTCTGAGGGGGGGGGTTGCAGCCCAAACTAATTGGGTGGCGTTTGATTTTCTAGACAGAACAAATTTTTTAAAAACCTATTTTTAGGCAAAACTGGAGATTTAAAAGGGAAAACACTCATAAATTGAAAGAAAATAAGCTTCGGGGAAAGAAGATTAAATGAGACATGTTTGGGTAATTAGTAAAACCTTTGGGGATAAAAAAAAAATTAAGAAATTGCCTTTATTTAGGGGGGAAAAGTTGGGGACTTTTTAGCCCTTTTTAAAAACCCTTTAAAAAAAACCCATTTTGAATAATTTTTAAATGAAAAATAAATTTACTTTTCATGCTGCTTTGATTGAAATACTTAATCTTTAAATTTAAAACTAAGTTTTAATGGGGGTTAATAGGTTGAAACCATTTTAAATTGTTTGGGGAAAAGTTTGAAAGTAATTATTTTAAAGGGTACAAAGAAAAATTTTTGATGTCCCCAAATTTAAATTTATATTTTTGTACTAAATTGGGAATGAAAACCTAAAAAAAAGTATTCCCCCCCCAAATGTTATAAAAGAAAAATTTCCCAATTTGGGCCATTTTTTTTAAACTGAACACCCCCCCCCCCAATCCCCTAATGAGGGGTAAAAAAACCCTAAATTTAAATTTTTTTTTTTTAATATTTGACAAATTATTTTTACGTTAGGGTATGGCCTGTTTTAAAACCCCAAACCCCCCTGAAATACTTTTTAAAATTTTTTTTGGACCTTTTTTCCCTTTAAATTTTTTTGCTTTAATATAGTCGATTATATTTTAAATTTAACCCAATATTCACTTTTTTTTTTTTTACATTTTTTAAAAAGCTATAATTTAAAATTTTTTATAAAACAAATAAATATATCCAAAATACATTTTTAAATTTTGTTTCGTTTTGGGAAAAACCCAACAAACAAAAATTTAAAAATTGAAGTATGGGGGGAATCTTTATTAATAAGTAAAAAAAATTATTTTAAAAGTTTGGGAGAAATTAAAATTTCACACTCAATAAGAATCAAAAAAAATTTCCCTAAGGTTATTTACCAGTTCTTCTTTAATTCAGTGTTTTTTTTTTTTCGCCGTGAAAGGGGTTTAAACTTTAACTTTTTGTTTCCCAAACGAAACGATTAAAATTAAAACCCAATAAATTAAAAAATTTTAAAATGACAAAAGGAAATTTTTTTTGGGGTTTTAAAAAAAACCGTCTGACATTGGGGAGAGTAGGCCTAATCAATTTCGACAAAAATAAATATACGAAATTTTACAATCATTTTTAAATATTTTTCTTATTTAAAATGATTTTATAGTTTTTCCAATTCTTTTTTTTTTTTTTTTCAAGCCCAACCCGGGGGGGGCCTTGAAATTTTTTTTAAATAAAAAAGGGGGGGAACAATCTCACTCATTCAAGAGTGTTCACCCAAGGTCCCAGGGACCCTCAAAATAATTTATTTCTATATTGATAAACAACAGTTTGTTTCCCAAAAAAAGAAAAACAAAATGTCCTGCTTAAAAAAAAACACACACACAAAAAAATACAAACTTTTTGCCCCCCCCCAACCCCTCCCCCCCCCCATCCCCCCCCCTTTGCCCTCTGGCTCCCCCCCCCCTAAAAACAAAAAAAACATAACTTCCCCCTTTTTTTATATTTCCCCCTGAAGCAATGTTTGTTTTTATAATAATCTACTCTTTCACCACCAAAAAAAATTTAAAAACCAAAAAAATCTTTTTTTGTTTTGATAGAAATTATTGAAAATACCAAACGTCATTACATTAAATTAAAAATAAATGGATTTTCCCAAACCCCAAACCCAAAAAAATAAAAAACCCCCGGGTTACCCAATAAATAAAATCTTAAAATATTCCACAAGACGTAAGTTCTTTTTCAAAAATAAGTGCCTTGAAAACCCTTTTTTAAATTTAGGGAAAAAAGGGTTCCCCCTTTTTAAAATTTTCCTTTTTTTGGGGGCATTAAGTTAAATAATTTTATTCATGAGTAGAAAAACCTGTTTTTAAAAATAAAAAAAATAAAATGGCCGGGAAAATTCCCTAATGAAAAAGATTTGGGGTTACCCCAAAGCATATAGTTGGTTGGGGGGGGGTTAAAACAAAAAAAAAATTATATTTTCAATATGTAGCTCTAAATTTGGGTTTTAAAATTAATTATATAAATAATTTAAATTTGCCTTACTTCAAAATTTCATTCAGTTTTAAAAATTTGAAATTTGTATACATTTCGGGGAAAACCCCCCCCTCCCCCCCCTTCCCCATAGCCCCCTAAAAAAAATAAAAACAAAAACAAAAACTTAATTAAAAAAAAGCCCCCCAAACCGAAAACATTTGGTGAAAATTAAAAAAAAAAAAAAAAAACCCCCCCCCAATTTTTTAAAAAAAAATTAAAAAGTTTTTAAAAAACCCCACCCCCCCCCCCAAATTTTTAAAAAAGGAATTTTAAAAACTAATTTTGGTTAAGAATTTTTTTAAAAAAATCCCCCCCTAATAAAAGGGGGAAAAACCCAAAAAAAAAAACAAAAAACCCAAATAAAAACCCCCCCCCCAAAGTCCCAAAAAGTAAGTTTTTTAATAAAAAAAAAAAACAAAAAATCCAAAATGTTCCCAAAACATGAACCCCCAAAATTTCCCCCCCCACCCCAATACCCAATTTTCCCCCTCCCAACAAAAAACAATAAAAAAACCAAAAACCCCCATGGCCAAAAAACCCCCCCCCGTTTACCCGGATTTAAACCCCCCCCATCAAAATTTCTCCATTTTAAAAGCAAAAAAATAAATAAAATTCCCCCCCCCCCCCATATCCCCCCTTAAAAAATAATAAAAAGGATAAATTCCAATTTCCCCAATTTTTTTCCCCCCGGGAAAAACCCCAATAAAATTTTAAAGGTTTGAAAGAACCCCTGAAACCCCCTTAAGTAGTTTTTGATCCCCCCCGGGAAAAAAAATTGGGAAAAACCCCCCAAAGGAAAACCCAAAAAACCCAAATTTTTCCAATTCCCCCCCAAAAAAAAAAGTTTTAAATTTTTCCCCAAAACCCCCCCCACCCCAACCCCCCGAAACAAAAAAATTTGTTTAAAGAATAAAACTAAAAAAAAAAAGTTTGAAAGTTGGAAAAAAAAATCCCCAACAAAAAAAAAAAAAGACCCCCCCAAATTTTTTAAAAATTAAAAATACCATAAATTTCCCCCCCCCTTAAAAAAACCCCAACCCCAAAAAAAAAAAATTGATTTTCCCCCCAACCTTTTTTTCATGTTTTTTTAAAAAAAAATTTAAAAGGGGAAAAAAGGCCTCCAAAAAAGCAAAAACCCCGTTTGTGTACAAATTTTTTATTTTTGGGAATTTTTCTAAATTTTTTTCTTGGGTTTTCCCTTTGCCCAAGAAGAAAAAGGAAATTAAAAACCCTTTAAATAAATTTTAGGGGCTTTGTAATAATAGTAAATTGAATTTGGAAATTTCATAAAGATGACCTAAGGGAAAAAAAAAAATTGCTGAATGCTAAAAGGGAAAAAATTTCTTTTTTAAAAAAACTTGAAAACCTGGAAATAATGATGGTTTTTTTTTTGAAAACCGGTAGAATCTAAAAAATGCTTTGGGGACCCGGGTTCCCTGGGGAGGCACATATTAACAAACTAGCCCCAATTTTAAATTTTACAAAAAAGAATTGTAAAGAGAAAAAAATCATAGAAATAGTTTTTAAAACATACTAAAAAAAAACCACTTTTTAAAAAAAACTAAAAACCCATTTTTTTAAACCCAAATTTAAAAAAAAAAACCCCCTTTAAAATTTTTTAAATTAACCTTTTTAACAAAACCAGAAAATTAAAGTTTAAATTTTTGTAAAAAACAGAAAAATGCAGAAAAACAGTTAAATTAAAAAAAAAAGAAAAAATTTTTGGGGGGGCCTTGGGAAATTTCCAAAGAGTATTACAGTCCACTTCCCTTAAACCCGGGCCCTTTGTTCCAAAAAAGTTTTTTCTTTTTTTTTTTTCCAATTTTGCTCCAAAATTTTTTAATGTACTCCCCCCCGGGGAAAATTTAAAAAAACTCTACCCCCTTTAGAAAAAAAATTTTAAAAAAAAAAATGGTTAAAAAATTTTGGCTTGGGGTTTTCCCCACAATTTTGAAAACAAAATTGGTTTAGTTTGCGTAAAATTTTTAATTTTTTTAATTAAATCAACTTTCCTAATTCAAAAGGGGAAACAAATATTTCTTTTACAAAATTTTAAACTAAAATTCTAATATTGTTTTAAAAAAATTAGAAAAAATTTTTTGTATGTAAAATTTTTTGTTTTAAAAAAAAAAAAAATTTATTGAAACGGGAATTTTCACACCCCTCCCCAAAAACCTTTATTTTTATTTTTTATTTAAGAAAAAAAAATAGCAACCCCAAAAAAAAAAAAAAAGCCCTTTTTCCAATTTTTTTTAAAAAAAAATTTTTTAATTTTTTTTAGAATTTTTTTAAAAAATTTAAAAAATAAAAAAAATTAAAAATTTAAAAAAAAAAACAAAAAAAATTATCCCCCCCCCTTCCATTTTTAAAAATTTCCCCCTTTGTAATAATGTACAAAAGGGAAATTAAAATTTTTAAAAAAAAAAAATTTTTTTTGGAAAAAATTTTGAATTTAAAATTTTAATTTTTTTCCTTTAGCTGTGAAGCAAAACCCCCTAAAACGGCATTAATTTTTCCCCCGGGGAATTAACTCTTTGTTTTGGGTAACTAAAAAACCTTTTTCTTTTCCAAACCCCGATAAAAAAAATTTCCAATGGAGAAAAAAAGGAATCTTGGTTGATCCTTTTGGTGGGCCAAAGGGGAAAAGGCCCCTTTCCCACGGCCAACCCAAAGGGTCCGGGAAAATTTGATAAATCAAGGGGGGAAAAAAAAACGGCCCCGGAAAAAAAAAGTTGGAAAAAAGGGGGGGGCTTCCACCCCATGCGGAAGAAAAAAAATTTTTTTTCTTTCGGGGAAAAGGTTTGCCAAAAAAAAAATTTATCCCTAAAGGGGGGGCCCAGCTGGGGGGAAAACCATTTTGAAGGAATTTGCAAATAAAACTCAGCATTTTAGTCGTGCAAAAAAGTATGAAGGGCCCCCAAAATAAACCCAAATTTGTGTATAAAAACCAAACCACCAACATTAAAACCCAAATCGGTGTTAAAAAGTTTTTGTTTAAAATTACCCCCATGGGGAAATTTTTTTTAGAGCCCATGATTTGTTTCATTGTGCAAAGTTTTTTGACCCCCCCCCCAACCCCCTAGTAACTTTGCTTAAATCAGTAAAGAGAATACGTTTGTAAAAGTTGTTGATTAGTTTTTTAAAAAAAAGTACAAAACTCCAAGTAAAAGGGGGCCCCCACCCCCCCCCCCAAAGTAGATTTCCCCTTTTTTTAAAATGGTTAAATATTCGCAATTTTCCACCCCCCCCCCCTGCCCCTTGAAACCCTTCCGCCTAGGGGCCCCCCCGTTTATTTAAAACCAACCTCCCCCTTCGAAGAACCCCCCCAAGCGTTAATAATTTATTAATAAACCCATTTGGAACCCACCCCCCAAACTAGGGGGGAAAATTACTTGGGGGAAAACCCCCGGGATCCCCAAAGAGTGGAAGGAAAAGGACACAATTTTTTTAAAACCCAAAAAATCCTCCCATTAAAAGGGTAACCCCCCCCTTTTGCCCAACCCCCCAACCCCGGGGCCCCCCCCCCCCCCCAAACCCCCATTAAAAATAACCCAAAATTAAAAACCCCCAACCCCCCCCCCGGGGCCCCTATTCCCCCCCCCAGGGGGGTAAAACCCCAAAGGGGCCCAAATTTAAAACCTCCCCCCCCAAAAAAACCCCCAATCCCCCCCCCAGCCAAAAACCCCAATTAAAAAAGCCCCAACCCCCAAATACCCCCCCCGGAACACAAAAAACCCCCCCCTCCCCCCCCAAACCCCGAACAAATAACCCCATTATGTACAAACCCGGTTCGGAAATAATTTGTTAAAAATCAAAAATTTAAAAAAATTTAAAATTGGGTTACCCCCCCCTTAAAAAAAAAATTCCCCCAAATTGGGAAAAAGGTTTTGGGTCCCAATTAATTCCGTTTTATTTTTTAAAATTTTAAAAAGTTTTTTGTTTAATTTTTTTTTGGATTTTAATTCTTTTAAATTATTTAAAACCCTTGTTTTTTCCCTTAAAACCCCAAAAAAAAAAAAATTTGCAATTTTTTAAGACCAAAGAAAAGATTTTTTTTAAATTTGTAATATTAAATTCTTTTGCATTAATAATGTATTTTAATTTAAAAATAAATTTTGGGGGTTTTCTTTTTTTAAAACTTATTTTTCTGTAGTATTTTTTTTACCCCCCAAATTTAAAAATAAACCCCCCTACCCCCGGAATAAATTCTAAAACAAAAAACCCCCCGAAAGTTTCCCCCCCGCCCCAAAAACCCCCCCCCCCTGAAAACCAAAATGAGAAAAACCCGAAAATTTTTTTGTTCCCAAAAACCCCAAATTTTTAAAAACCCAAAAAAACCCCCCTAAAAAACCCCCCTTAAGGTCCATTTTCTCAAACCCCCTTAATTTTATTAGCTTTTCCCCAAATGTGAAAAAAAAACAAATTGAAAATTTCCAAGTTAAATTTTAAAAATCCCCTAATATTTTTTTTTAATTTTTTAAAATTTTAAATTTTTTAATTTTAATTAATTTTTTCCCCCCATTAAACCCATGACGAAATTTTTGGGAAGGGCTAAAAACTCCTAAGGGAAGCGTTTTTGGACCTATTTTTAAAAAAAGAAAATTTTTTTCATTGTTTTTTAGTAGTAAAAAAGCAAAGAAGGGGGGAGAACGTAAAGAATCCCCCAATTAAAAATGCAAAACCAAAAGCTGACTCAAAAGGACCTTTCTTTGTTTGCCCTTCCCCCACCCCCAAAACAAAAAATTTTATTTTTTCCTTACATCTTAATTAAAAACAATTTCTTTTTTTTTGATAACTTTCAAAACCCCCCAAAATTGGAATCCCGGGAGGAAAAAGGGTGAGGAAATAAAACCCACCCCTTGATAAGCAAGCGGGCAGCTTTCTACAAATTGGAAAAAAAAGAGTCTCCGAAAGGAAATAGACCCAAATTTTTTTTTTTATTTTTAAACTTTAATAATATGCTCCTGGAAATTTAAATTTTTTTGCGTGGGAAAACCCCCAAAAAATTCCCCGAAAAAATTAAAAGCACTAAAAACCTAAAATTCAATGAAAGTGCCCTCCAAAAAGGGGTAAATAGTTGATATTTTGAGAAAAAACAAAAACAGTTGGAAAAAATTAAATTATTTTTGGGGACTTGTCCCCCAAATTTACAAATAAAAAGTTTGTCGCCCCACCCAAACGGAACCATCTCCTTTAAAAAATTTTTTTTTAAAATTGAGTTTCCCAAAATATCCCGTTTTTTTTAAAAAAAAAAATTTGGTTTAAAAACCTTGTTAAAAAATTTTTTTCCTTTTTTAAAAACCCTAAAAAAAAAAGAAAACCAAAATATTTCCTTCAATAAAACCCCCCAAACCCCACAAAACCCAAACGTGCCCCTTTCCCCCATCCCCCCCCCCAACTTAACTGCCTCTGGCTCTTTTTCTTTTTTTCCTTTCTTTCCCATCATTTTTGTCTTTTTTTTTCCACTATAAATTCCCCAAAAATTTTTAAAATAAAACAATTCTGCACGCTTTTTTTTAATTTAATAAATTTTCCCCCCCCTTTAAAAATGCCAAAAAAAGCCCTTTTAAATAGCCATATTTCCCATAAATAAATATTTTTTTATATTTTTTTTATTTAAAACAATACAAAAAAACCCGCAAAAATAATTTTTCCAAGGAAAAAGGTCCTATAACAACCCATATTTTTCCCGCCCCCAAAATTAGCTTTTACTTCCAAAAACAAAAATTTTTTTTTTTCAAAAGTATTATAACTAATTTGGGGGACACCCATGCACCTTCGCATCCCCAAAAACCCCGACCTCGTTTGTTTCGATATCCCCTCAGCCCTTCTGGCCTCGGCAAAAAAATTGTTTTTTTAAACTACAAATACATAGATTAACTGTAAAAGCGAAAAAACACAAAAATACATTTTTTTAAACAGTTTTTTCACTAAAAACTTTTGTGTTGCAAACCCTATTTTTTTGGGGGTTTTAAAAACCCAAAATGGAAAATTATTTTTAGCCTATTCAAACTGGTGCATTTTCATATGCTTTTTTTTGTTTAACAAAAGGGAAATTTAAAACTCATAGTATAATATTAAAAAGTCATCAAAGAGAATAATGTCAAATAAACAAAAAAAAAAATTTTTTTATTTAAAAAAAAAAAAAAAAACAGCTTTTTTTAATATACTAAAATCAATTCCCCCAAATTACATTATGGAACCAACCTTTTTGGGGCCTTTCACCCCTTTTTTTAAATTTTTTTTTGTTTAGATGAAAAAAAAATTTTTTGTCCAAATTTAAAAAACTAAAGAAAAGTTTTTAAAAAAGGCAGCTCCCCAAACCCACATGGGGGAAATCGAAGGGAATTAACGGGAAAAAAATTGGTGAGGTTTGCCCGGGCTTTTAGTTATTTTTTAATAATATATATAAATATATAAAATATATAAATAACAAATTTTAAACACTTTAAAGTTACTTTTTACAAAAATTTAAAAGGTGAATTTAACGCCTCAAACAATTAAAAAAGACCTTTTTTTTCCAACGGGGTTTTTTATAATTTATTAAGTCAAAATTTTAATTTGGAAAAAATTTTTATTTGATTTGTAAAAACCCGAAAAAGATATACGTTTAATAAGGTAATTTTACTAAAATGTACTTTCCATATTTTTTTTATATCAACTAAACGGTACAGGCCCAAATGGTACAAAAAAATTTAAACCAAATTCTTGTTGCACAAAAACGTGTAAAATCTCGGGTTTAAAAAAAATTTTTTAACATTGTGGTATAACCCCCACCAAAACTTTTTTATCTTTTTCAAATCCTTTTGGGAAAAGTGTATTACCGAAAAACAAGAATTTTAAATGGGGTTTTTAAGGGCCCAAAACCAAAGGGAGGCTGCCTTTGAACCTACTTTTTTAACTTTTTGATTCGGGGTTTTCATGGCCAAAACTAACTTTTCAAAAGGTTTTTTTTAGAGGGTTTTTTCGTTCCTTTTTTTGTATATTTCTAATGGGCCAAAGGGGAAAAAAAAGACAAATTTTTTTTACATCAAAACTTTACTTTAACCCAAAATTTTTGGGGGAACACATTAATTCAATTTTTTCTAAAAACTTTTTCCCGGTTTTTTTCCAAAAAGGTTTCTATATTTTTAAATTAACCTTCACTTTTTTTAAAAAATGATATTTTTACATATTAAAAAATTCCCCTAGTTAATTATGATCAGGAAATAAACATTCATAAACTAAATTAAAGTGGACGGGCCGGAAACTTTTTTAAAAATTTTTAAATAAAATTAAAAAATTTAAAATTTAAACTATTGGGAAAACCCAAAATGGAAAAATAACAAAGCTTTTATTTATAATAATTAATTGTTTAAAAAGGGGGTTTCCCCGAGTTAAAATTTCAGTTCATGTTTAAAAAGATAAAACTTTTAATTTTAAAATTGTATAAAAAACATAAAAAAAATAAATGAAAGTTTTAAAAATTAAGGGGTTTTTTTAATTCAGCCCCACTGTAAAAAAACCCAAAAAAACCAAAGTGTAAATTTAAAGGGTTTAACCCTATTTTAATTTTTATCTTTTCATTTTTTAAACATCAAATTTTTAGTAAATTATTTTTTTGCAAACTTGTTTTAAAACCCCCAGCCCAATTTTAAAAATTTAAAAACTAATTATTGTAACTAAAAAATTTCCTAAACCCAATATTTTTAAGTATTTTCTGTACGTAATTAGAAAATTTATTTGAATTTTAAATAAATACTTAGTATAATTATAGAAAATCGATTATTACAATGAAGTATCCAATGACCCCCCCAGGGCAAAACCTGTCTTAAAAAATAAAATCACCCAAAAAAAAATTTTTTACAAAGGCTCCTACAATTTAATTTAAATGCGGGGAAAGTTTTTTCTGAAAAATGGGCCCCTTTCTATAATTTTGGGAGTAAAACCAAACTTGACCCCCCCAATTACACAAAGTAAATAAATTTGTCCTCGGGCTGTTGTTAGTAATAGTTTTTAAAAATTTAAAATGTTCAAATTTCCGTTCCTTCATTCTTTTCAAGTTCCCCTCTTATTAAAGAGTCTCACTATTTCGAGGCAGATCTACAAAACGTAAAAATTTTAATTAAATTTTTTCCTTTTCCAAACTAAAGTCCTAAAAGGGGTTTTTTAGTACAATTTAAAGGGATTTTCAACTTAGAGGTTTAAAAATTGGTTTTTCCCTTTTTATTATTTAAAAAAGACTAAAAACAAAGTTTTTTATTCCCCCTTAAAAAATAAAAGAAAGTAGAACATAAAATTTTTTTTTATTTTAAACTTTTTAAAATGGGTATGGCAATAAATTTTCTTAAATGGACCGAACTGTGTAAAATAATTTTACGAGTAAACATAAAATAAAAAAAGTGTAAATAAAAACATAAAAAAGAATCAAACTAATTGCGAAATTGCTTAAGGCGTAGGCTGGAGAAAACTAGACCCTAATAACCCAATTTTTTACCAAAACCCCAAGAAAAGCCTTTGGTTTTCCCTCTTTAAAAAAAAACTTTTCTTCCAGAAATGGGAATTTTTAAAGTTTTCCCACTTTGAAAAACTTAAATTAAAAAAACATTTTAAAAAAACAGCTGTTTTCCATTCAAAACCTTGTTATAAAAAAAGGTTTAAATTAAAACACCCTTTTCATACATGAAATTTTAAATGTAAAAATTAAACCTCGTTTAAATTTTTAAGGTGATCGTAAAATAAAAAATGAAAAAAATAAAAACCAAAATTTTAACCCTAGGACCCGTTTTAGGGGTTGGGTAGGAAAAATAATTATAAAAAAATTTAAATCCCCAAAAAAATAAACAAACAATTACCCATACTAAACCCCCCAAGGAAATTTATTTGGTTAAATTTTTGAATATGAGGGCAAAAATTTAAAAAAGGGCATTTTTAGTAAAAGCGATATAAAAAGTCAGAAAAGAAATAAAAAAATAACTTAAAAGCAATGTTTTAAAAAAAAAAAACGTCCAAATATGACAAAATTTTTAAAATTTGGGAACTAGTCATACTGTAAAACTCTTAAGGTTTAAAAAAATCAAAAATTTTTCCTTTTTAAAAAAATAACATTCGTAAATAAAGAATAAAAATTTTTTTAAAAAAGCCCTTAAAAATGTAAAGAACAGTAAAAAAAGATTAAATGAATTGAAAAAACGCATTTTTAAAAGTTTTAAAAAGGGATTTCAAAAAATTAAAAAAAACTGAAATTAATTAAAAATAAAACCATAAGAAAAATTTTGTAACCAAAAAATTTTTTTGGGGTTAAATTAAAAACTAGATGAAAGAAAGTAATTTTTCAGTACGGTTTAAAACTTAACAATAATATTAAATTTGAAATAACAACTTAAAAAACTGAAATTAAAAAACTGCCAAAAACATAATTTTTTGTAAAATTTTTACTTTTTTAAGTGATTCCAAATTTTGTTGAAAAAAATTTTCCCCTTTAAAAAGAATACGAAAAAATTTTTACAGACGCTAGATTTAAAAAGGGTTTTTTATTTGAACTTTAAAAAAAAAGAGGGTTAAAAGGTTAAAGGGTTTTTCAAGTGAAATTTTTTTGCTGAAAAAAGGGGTCCAAAATTTACCCCAAAGGAGGGTTCCGTAAAATTTTGTCCCGTCACGCCCAAATTCAAATAACTTAAAAACCCTTTCTCATTTCACCTCTTTAAAAAAAAAAATTAATGGAGATTAAACCTTTCGAAATTTTCCCGTGAAAATCTAAAAAGAATTTAAAAAAAATCCCCTCACAAGGCAAGCAAAATAATCAGAAACCTTTAAAAAAGTAATTAAAATGAGGCTTTTTTCAATAAATTTTTTTTTTATAAAAAATTTTAAAATGTATGCATAAAAACTATAGTTTTTAAATTTTTTTTCTTTTCACAAAATTTAATTAAATATCCAAAAAAAATAAAGTTTTTTAAAGTCACCTTCAGCCCCTTTTTGTCTTTACGCAAAAGGGTTAAATTTGTCAACAAAAATAAATAATTACAAAGAAAAGGGATAGTAAATTGATTTGTGGGCATGGAAGAATATCTTTAGTTTTTGAGCAAATAAAAACCACTTTTGAATATGTCATTTCCATTAAAAAAAAAGCCTTAAATAAAAAATGGCCATCCTTTTAACCCCCAAAACGCCCCCCACCCTCCCCAAAATTCCAATTTATAGTTGTGATGGCCTCATAACTACCAAAAAACTAAAATGGTGGGTGACCCCAAAAACCCCCCCCCCCATTTCCCCCATATACTAAAGATGGGCCTTTTCCCTTCCCCCCCTTTTACAAAAGCAATGGGAAAACTGTAAAAAGCCAAAATTAATAAATGTTATTTAAAAAAACTAATCCCCTACAAATAGCGAACCCAACCGGCCAATAAAACCCCTTTATTATGGAACTAAAACCCTTTTTCTCCACATTACCAAAGATTGATTTTTAATAAATTATTTACTTTTATAATATTTTTAAAAATTTCGGAAAAAATTTTATTTTTCAAGTAAAAAAATGAAACTATGAACCTATTGGGGGGAATTTTTTTTTTTTTTTTAGGGGGGGAAAACCCAAAGAAAGGGATTTGGGCTTTGATATAAAGGGTTTGAGTTTTCCCCAGAATTTTGGCTTGTACTGGGGCATTTTAAAAAAAGTTCACCTTTAATAATTTTTTTTTGGCCCCCCCCCCCCTAATCTGAAAAACATATATCCCAAAAATCTTTGGGGGCCCCCAAAGTAAAAAGCAACCCAAAAGTTTTTTGGGCTTTCATAGTACAAATATGCAAAAGTGATCTTTAAAAATAGTATTCTTTCCCTGTAGATGTTGTGTATCTCCCTAGAGAAAATATATGTAGATAAAACAACAAATACGGATCTACCTGGAAAAACTTTTCCCAAGGAAAAAGAAACCCAAAATCTAACCCGTACACAAAATTTTTTTCTCAGAAACAAACATTTACAAATTTGTCCCCAAATTTTTCAAAATTTGTATCATCAAAATTAAAAACTTTTAATCGACTAAAAAGGTGAACTAGGCTGAAACCCTAAAAAAAATTTAAAACACTAATTAAAGAGGTAAGGGTCAAAAACCCCACCCATCCCCGGTCCCGAGTTTAACCAACCAAAAAAAAGAGTTTTGGGTTAAAAAGGGGGGCTCTTTCTGTCATTTGGGAAAACCCTTTGGGGCCCGGTTTTTTTTTTCCCCTCGACAAACCATTTTTTTGTAAAAGGGGTAAAAAATTAAAAAATTTTAATTAAACACAACTTTTAGTTAGATAAAAATTTAAATAATTTTATAACAAAAAAAATTAAATTTCAAACAAACTTTTGAGGAAAAAATTTAAATAAAAAAATTTTTTAGTTCTCAAGAATAGTTTGGGCATTTAATTTGTAAACAAAAAAAACACCCTTTCCCTGACATTATTTTTAAAAAACTGTAATGGTATAAAAAAAACATTTTAAAAAAGAAAAATTTAACCCCAAAAAAACAACTGAAAAAAATTTTTTAAAAAAGCGAATCTAACTTTTGGAAAAGGGAAATGCATAGTAAACCAAAAACGCCCCCACATACACTACTTGTTAATTAACCCCACGCCCACCCCAAAAAACACGTACGTGAAAAAAAACCCCACAAAAGGCCCCCCACATACACGAAAGTGAAAAAACCCACACGCCCACACATACACGTACTACAAGAATAATGTTAGAAAGTGTAGTTGGGAGGGGTGAAAAGGGGTATAAATCATTGGCACGGGCCCAAAACCAAATTGCTGAATAAAAAAAAATTCGCAAAAAATCCCAAAAATCAAAGACCAAAATCAAAAAGGTTTTTAAAAAAAAAATGGAATTTTTTTCTTTAAAATTGAAAATAGAAAATTAAATAAAAATTTATTAAAAAATAAAATTTTTTGAAAATGTATAAAAAACTTAAAAAAAATTTAACGATAAAAAACTTTAAAAAAACTCCCCCAATATTTTTCCCTTTAAATTTCTTTTTGTTCAACCCAAATTTTTTTAAAGAAACCCTTCCCAGAAAAAATTTAAAAATTAAAAGTTTTGTTTTTTAAAAAATTATTAAAAAACATTGATCATAAAGCACAAAACAATATTTTAAATCGTAGAAGAAAATAATAAACCTTTGTACTTTTTCGGCCATAATAAATTTTTTTTCGGGAATTTGCAACTTAGAAATTTAAATAAAAAATTTCATAATGGTTGGGCAAAGGCTTGTAGTCAAAAAAGGGCGTGATTTTAAAAATAAAAACCCTTTTTTTCAAATTTTAAAACCAAAATTTATCGGGAAAATTTTTCAAAATTCAAGGGGGGTCAAAAATTTTTAATTTCGAAAAGGGAAAATTTCAATTTTTTTTTAAAAAACTACCAAAATGCTGGGAAACATTTTAGTAAGAGGTTTAAGGAGTTTCCTTTTAAAAAAACGTAAACAATAATTTTAACACTTTACTTGAAAAAAAAATTTCAAAAATTTTTAAAAAACGGGTTCAAAAATTTAAAGGAAAACTAAAAAACAGAGAAATAATTTAAAAAGTTCACAGAAAGAAAAAACTTTAAATCAAAACAGGGAACGGAGCCTGTGAAGTTTTAAAAGTTGGGAAAGGGGGGGGGGGAAAACCCCGGGGGCGTGGGAAAACCTTTTCCAAAAAACTTTTTTTCCCCTTTTTATGGCCTTTTAGTAACGGGGTAAAATTTTATTTTTTTTTCCCAAAATTTTTTAATTTTTTTTTTATTTTTTATTTTTTTTTTTTAAATTTTTTTTAACTTAAAAAAAAATTTTTTTGATTAAATTAAATTCATAAAAAAATTTAAAATTTTAAAAGCAAATTTGTTAAGGGCTAAAAAGAGGGGAAAAAACAAAAATTCAATCCCAAAAACATTAAATGTAGCCTACAATTAAAAAAGTAGTATAAAAAATATAGGCCCAAAAAAACCCCCAAAAAAAACGGAAAATTTCCCAACCCCCGTCCCCAAAACAATAAAACCCCTTTAAAAAAGAAAATACCTAAATTAATAAAAAAAAAAAAAAACCCAAAATAGGCCCCCTTTAACTTTTGGAAAATTTCAGGTGGCCCCCATAAGGGGGATAAAAAAAAATAGAGGTCCCCCCAAAAAAAGGGGATTCCCCAAAAAAACAAACCCCTTTTTAAAAAACATAATTACCAAAACACCTGATACAGGTAAAAAAAAATAATTTTTGAAAAAGATTTCCCAAAACCGTAGGGGGGAAGAAACCCAAAAAGGAAACCCCCAAGTTAACCCCCCCTTGAAACAACCAACCAAGCCCGGATTGGGAAAAAATCCAGCTATAAGAAAACCGAAACCCGGGAATTCCCAAAAAAAAAAATTAAAAAGCACAAAACCAAAAAAAATTGAAAAAAATTAAAAAATTTAAAAATTAACCCCAGTAAAATCCTTTACAAATCCACAAACCACATAACTTCCGCAACCACCTGGGTGTGGCCCAGAAGGTTGGGAAAAATAATTTTCGAGGGTCACCAAACAAATTTAACAACAGGGATTCCAAGACCAGATACATAAGCACCCAAAAAAAAAGACCCTAAATTAAAACGGGGGGTTGTTAACCCCAAAAAAATAAAAAATTGGGGTGGGGCCCCCCGGAAAAAAGAATTTTTCTAAACCGACAAAAAGAAAAAAATAATTTCCTTTATTTCACTTAAGAGCCGAAAAGCCCCACCAAACCCTCCCACCCCGTACAGGGAAATTTAACTACCCCCCCACCCCCCCCCCCCAAAACCCACTGACAACCCCCGCCCGCCCCCCCCAAAGTAAATTTGGGACTGACCCCAAAACCCGCCCCCCCTAAAACGAAAAAAAGGAAACGACCCAACCCCCCCCCGCCCCTACACGGGGAAAAAGGTGGTCTGCCCCCCGCCCGCCCCAACACCTTAAAGTGGTTTCTGCCCCCCGGCCCTGCCCCCCCTACACGTTTTAAATGGTACTGAATTCCAAACCCCCCCCCCCTACACTTTAAATGGTACCTGACCCCAACCCCCCCCCCTAACCACTTACCCGGGTACCCCACGCCCCCCCCGCCCCAAAACGTTTAATGGTACGACCCCCTACCCCCCTCCTACACGTAAAATTTGGACCGGGCCTACCCCGCCCCCGCCCCCCGCACGTTTAAAATGGAAACTTGGGGCCCCCCCCTGCCCGGCCCCCCACACGTTTCAGTGGGGACTGAACCCCCCCCCCCGCCCGCCCCTAACCCCGTTTAAAAATCCAACTTCCCCAACCCGCCCCCCCCCATCCGTTAAAGTGGTACCCGACCCACCTGGGGCCCCCCCCACTCCCCCCGGGCCCCGAAAACCCACCCTGGGCCCACCCAAAAAAACCGCACCCCCCCTACACGTACAGTGGCCCCCCCAAAAACCCTTTTCCCCAACCCCCCCCGCCCCTAAAACCCTACAAATGGGGACCTACCCCCCGCCCCCCGCCCCCCCTAAACTTTCCGGGAACCAAAGGCGACCCATCCGCCCCGCCCCCCACACGTTTAAAATTTAAAATGAACCCCCAACCCTGGCCCCCCCCCTAAAACGTACAGTGGGGGTTTTTCTTTACCCCACCGCCCGCCCCCCAAAAACTTTCCGTGGTACGGACCCACCCCCGGGCCCCCGCCCCTCCCCCTTAATTGGGGGAAAATGGGGGCCCACCCGCCCCCCGCCCCCCACAAAGTTTCAGTGGTACGAAACCCACCCCCCCGCCCCTACAACGTTAAAATGGTTAAATTAAACCCCCCCCGGCCCCCCCCTAACCCCGTACAGGGGGGGGACTGGGCCCACCTGCCCCCCCCGCCCCTACACACTATACAAGGATATACCCCCGACCCCCCGGCCCCCACCCCCCCCAAAACGTTAAGTGGTAACCCGGACACCAAAACCCCCCCCGCCCCTACACCCACAGTGGTACCCCCCAACCCAAACCACCCGGGCCCGCCCCTACACTACAGTGCTAACTGAAACCCCCCCGCCCGACCCCAAAACTTAAAGGTACGGGCACACCCCGCCCGCCCCACAACGTAAAAGTGGAAATAAAACCCACCTGGGCCCCCCCCCTATACGTTAAGTGGTACTGTACCACGTACCCTGAGTGGGTGGGTGGGCAAACCACTGTTTTTGTGTATGGTGGACAGGTGGGGGAAATAAACCCCTGTACGTGTACGGGACACACCCCCCTTTCGGGGGGGTGGGGGCCGGGGGAGGAGGAAAATTTGGCCCCCCCGCCCCCAAATAAAATCCGAAAAGGGTATGGCCTACCCACCCCAACAATTTCCCTAAAACCCGGGGGTGATGGCATGGATTTCTTTTTGAGGGAAAATTGGGAAAATTTGAAAACTAAAATAGATTCTTATAAAAAGGAATCGATGGGGTAGAAAAGAATAAAAAAGTGGGGAAAACAAAGTAACATTTTATTTTTTTAAACCGGTATAAAAAATAAAACCTGGTTTAAAAAAAGGGCAAAGAGTTTTTTACATACTTTAAAAAACTGAAAATTTCCCCTTTTTTTAAAAATTTCAATTTAAAGGGGAAAATAAAACCCATAAATTTTAAAATCAAACACACCATAAAAAATAATATAATTTGGGGGGGGTTGAAACCCAAATAAAGTGTAGGGTGGAAGGGCGGGTCAAACCCCTTAACAACTATTTTGTAGGTGAGAGGGGGTTTCACAAAATTTTCCCTTTATTAAAAATTTGTCCGTACACTTAGGGTGAAAATTAATTTAAGAGGTAAAACTGTTGCTTAGGGAATATAACTTTACAAACTACTTAACTATTACTTCTACGTAGAAAGAATTAACCAAAGTAAAACATTTCTGCCATAATATTTATTTATAAAAATTAATATTAATTATATAACTGATCAATTATATATATAACTATAAATATTCCCACATGAATCATAAGATATCTCTTGTATATAATTCTTCTAGTTTGAAGATAATAATCCTGGTATTACCATTTAATATGTACCTTGTTTTAGTTATCTTTACTATCTATTGTTTTGTGCCGATTAATTTATTTCAGGTACATTTTATGGGCTTATGTGATTTAAATTGTTGTCAACTTAATTACCTATATGAAAGTTTAAAATGTGTTATGACTCACGTGCCGCTTGGAGTGGTTTCCGCTCACGTGGAATCCACTTTTCCACTTACTGGCTCACCCGGAATCGAACAAGAGATAGGGTTGTTGAGAGACCACAATGAAATATTATTTTACAATTCATATGACTACTGTCACAGTTAATTGTAAAAAAATCGTTCAGAAATAACTGAGAAAATAATTTATTTTGTAATTGTAAATGTATTATTTGTAGGGGAAAAAATAGAGTGGAAAGTGATTAGGCCAGACATTTTAATCCAGGAAAATTACACAACTCTTACCTATTGTCTAACAACCATTCCATCTACTCACATGGCGATCGGCAACTGTGACTGTATCATACGCCAAATGTATGTCATATGTAATACCACACAAATGGATGGCTAGCTATAGTCTCAGATAATGGACGCGAGGACCTAAAATATGACTAATTTTGGAAAACATTAAATTCAACTTAAAATAATTGTAAATTTACTATAGCTCAATCAATTGAGCCTAGAAGTGCAAACTAAAGCCTGCATAGCTGAATACTTTAGCATCTTATACAAGAGCAATCTGAGATTGTAGTGGTTCTGGGTAGTGATTAGTTTTCTACCCCTCCCCCTACATCTCCTTACCAATCATTCTGTACCAAGTGGGAAGCTGATACTATTTTAATGAGAGTTCAAATATTCTTCAGTAAAAATATATTATAATTCTTGTTTGTAATTTGTTTTTATTAATTTATTGTGGAATTTTCTACTTAGTTTACAAACATTCATAAGGAATATGGACCCAAATGTTATTAAGTCAAATTTTATTTGAAAATATAGTTTTTTACCAGTTACCGAATCTCGAGGTTAAATAATTAAAAAAGTAATTTCCTAAAGAAGTTTAAAATTTTTAATTTAACATAAATTATACATTCATAACAGCATTGGGTATTTAACAGATACTAAAGGCTTTGATTACAACGTCCAATTACTTAAACACTAATTGTGAAAGGCAGTATAGAAGTAATCTCTAATTACAAACCTAGGAGTCATCAACTGAGTAATTGGTTTTGAGGTTATCTTGCCATAAAGGACGTTACGTCTGATAAAAGTGTGCCTTTACTGTGACTATAAAACCGATAAATTGGTAACTGCTAAGCTCATTGGGTGATTGATAAACAAAAAAGTTGTCCTATATGGTTTGTAAACCGGTAAATTTAGACTTGATAAATTTTTACATTCAATGGCTTTCAAAATAAGGCATAAAACCAATAGTATTTAAGGGTTAAAGTCACGTTACTGTGGTGTCCTATTATAACCCTTATTTTAGATGACATCTTGTTTTAGGACATAATATGTTTGTGGTGTTCCAGAATATACACTCATTTTAAAATAAATTTATATTGGCCGAAGGGTTCCAGCATTATCGCAAGATAACGGCTTCAAGGAACATCGTCCGTGGTTGTTCCTTGGATGGGTGACCGTCGAGGTTCCTTGTACGCAGCCCGCTGCCCACTCACTGGTGGTGGTTTGGAAGTCACCTTTAAGCCGTTAATCCCAAGGTTAAGTGTTATAAAAGGCCTCTTAGCCCTAATGTTAAGTGTTATAAAAGGCCTCTTAGCCCTAAGTTTAAGTGTTATAAAAGGCCTCTTAGCCCTAAGGTTAAGTGTTATAAAAGGCCTCTTCCCCCTAAGGTTAAGTGTTATAAAAGGCCTCTTAGCCCTAACTTCACCTGGTAAATTAAGACCTCCTTCAACAGTGTTCACTATTTCAAATCGAGAGAATGTTTTCCTACACGAAAGATAATTCCATAATATCCTATCCAACTAATTATTTAAGAGTGCTGAGCCAATATCGATTAAATAAACAAACACTATGGCTTTAAATTTGTATAACCAAGATTATATTATGCTAATTCATACAAAAAAAAATTAAGGAGCTGTTAAAACCAGGGCCTATTTAGATAAGTAAAGTGTTTTTGCTGCTGTGTAACTATTGTTATTAATTTTATCATTAATTTTAATTTAAGATTGACAATAGTTGATTTGGAAAACAGTTGTTCAAACTGAAATACGCTTGCAGAATAAAGGCATTTTTATTATTTTTTTATTTATTATTAATATGAACCCATTACCAATTTTGATTCTGTAGGAAGTTTAGAAAACAATGCAATAACAATCCAAAATAATATTTTAAGAAATATAGTATCTATTATTTCTCTAATGATTGCGGTTTTCATAATATATAATTTTTCTTTCTCTTGCGTAATATTATCATAAGCATATGTTATAACCAATCTAATTGTATTGATAATTCCGTCAGCATGATATTACGATTCAGCTCTTAGTTCTTCTTGTGCATGGATTTTTGTGAACATTTATGTTTTGAACTAAGTTATTTATATTTTCATTTCATGTATACATTTGGTTTTATTTTATATACATATTGATTGTGTACAACCCAAAATTTAGTTATAAGTATTTTAGATGCAGTAGCTACCATGAACAATGTGAAGTTAGTAGATATATACAAAAATTTACATTAATACAATACGTGCATTTTGTATACGACTCGTAATGATACTAAATTTTTCAAGATGCATAATGATATAAATACAGTAATATTAATAATTCTAAAAAGCTTAATTTTTGTTGAAGTAATATTATGGTTAAAAAATAAAAATAATAAATCCAAAATATATTGTTTATTAGTTACTTTTATTCGTGTTAAATTTTTTGCACATTTTAATTTTTTCAAACTTTTATTTGTCAGTATTTTTTTAAGCAAAAACCTTTATGACTTAAAAAATAAACAAGATTGTGAAATTGTTTTACATAACTCTTACAATTTGTAAAAAAGTCTATAATTTTCTAGTACAATCACTTTGGAAAAATGTCTGGATCTTTTGGGCACAACCTCTCTAAAAAATATATTCTACACTCAAAGAGTAAAGTAATACTTTGCTCATTTACTTTTTAACGTATACATAAATATTAAACTTAAATATTTTATGTATGTTTAGATGTAAGAAAGTCTTACTAAATATTGGATGAAGTAGTAAGATGCTAACTATAAAATATGCAGATAAATGTATTGTGTCTAGAACCAATATAGTCTGCCTTCTTACCTCGGATAGGGCATTTTATAATTATTCTTCACATCGGGAGTCATCTCAATTCATATTGGGCAGTGATTTTTTTTATATAATATAGTAAAATCATGGAATTTTTACATGCTATTACATGTTTTAACAAGTCACTAATATAATTAGTTTTATATTGCATTTCAACATACCTAATTTCTCACTTTTATTATCCAACGTTTTCCACAATATGGAAAAACATAAACTGTAATGTAATTAAGTAGGTTTTGGGAAATACAAAAACTGATTTAAGTTTATAATGAATGTGACACTAAATATTTAATAATAGTTTAATATGCAGTGATATATATTATATAGCTTACCCAAATACTTAAAACATTAATGTTTAAAAAGATTTCTTTTTCTAAATGTTACATGAAATTAAGTGTTTTTAACATTTCTCGTGATAAATAAAACTTTATAATTTTACTACAGTGTTTTTTTCAATATGAAGGAAGAAGTTTTAGTTTATCTTTATATTTTGGTAGAAAAAACTTACAAAACACAAATGAAACTAAGCACAAATAAAATGTCTTTTAACGTTACCTCATTTCGACAAATTACAATCTACTATAAAATTGCTGCAGTGTTATCAAAAAATTAAAAGTTCTTTTTGAGCTCAATATTTTCTCAACAACAAATACGACACAGTAACGATAGTAAATGTTAAGTTGATAGGCTGGTACTACTGGAAACGTGGCCTACGTAACAATCGTGCCTCTCAGGTGTTGTTCAAAAGACGGGTGAAAAGAGGGAATTACAAGTTGTAACTTTAAAGGCAGAGGAAGAAGAAAACTTTATTTTCTCAACTCGAACAAACTACATGTTCCTTCACCTGTTTCATTTATCTTCCGAATTCGTTTTGAAGTGAATTTAATTCGAATATATATTCTTAAGTCCTTTTTGAAATTACTTAAAATGTGTTGTAGAAAATATTTGTTTCTTTAATTAAACATCTTTTACTTAATGCAAATCCATTAAATCTACGCGTGAAATTTCTTGTCTTAATTTTAAATGGAATAGCAAATAACTTTACAAGTTTAATTTATTATTTATTTTATTAAGTTTTCTAATTGAATACCTCCTGCTATATATTTACTATGCATAAACTATTTGATTGTTGATGTATAAAGACCCTGAAAATGTGTAATTCTATCTGTGCACCTGACTGAACTTTAAAGTTTATAAGTTAAAAATTTAATAAAGTAATTTAATTTTTTGAATTTTTAATTGAAATTAAGCTACTATCATGAACTAAAGAAAGATTGATAACACTTTATGTCTAGTGACCTATAAGTGATCTATGATAGGCCTAACAGGACTTCGTATTTTATGTATTTCTCAAATTAAAAAGTGCAACTATATCGTCTCATTTTGCTTTCATGTGATTTTAGGCCTATAGTGATGAGATTTTTACTATAAAATAAAAACATTTTCACACAAGAAAATGTTTTAGATTACTTTTAATTTTAAGATAAAATACCTCGCAACAATTCAGTATTGAATTTATACCAAATAATTATTTTTTATACAATTAGGAAAAACTATAATTTGATTCTAATATAATAATTTCAGTAATTTGGTTATGTTTTCAATGACATTATAAAAACAAGTTCTAGTATGAAAATATTCTTTTTAAATAAAGTACGTTTACTTATAATTTATCTACATAGAAATGAACGCGCAATTAAAGTGTCTGTTTTACATTTTAGACCAATATGACTCACTGGCGATTTTACCAGTAATTTGTATAGCTCATGAAAGGTATTATTTCAATATATACTTTTTATAATATTTCTCCATTTTCTAACGTCTAATTTGTAGCTCTCAGTTTTTTTATTAAATAGTTTTCCCTTAGTAATGTACTTATTAAATTATTATTTTTGGTTTCAATCTCTGTTCTATGACCCATACATTTAGCATTTTATATTTACATACATTTATACACCTAATTTTAATATATTTTAAGCGTAATTTTGAACACTAAAAATGGGTAAAGTTAATATGGTAAAAATGTTTACCAGCCCTGTTTCTGAATGTGTAAAATATTTTATAATTAACTGTAATAAATGTTTTAAAATGAAAATAGACCTCTTCTTTGACACAACAACTTTAAAGTAATGTAGCCCAAATATAAATCACAAAATGTAAACAAAACAACTGTCAAATTTAATTTATTATTAAAAACATATGTTGTATTTTAACATGTGTTATACATTAATATTATTAAAGTAGGCTGTAACAACTAAATGGATGTAAAAGCCCTGTGTGAGTTATTGAATGATTGTATGTAACAAGCCCGTGCGAATTATTGAATGATTGTATGTAACAAGCCCTGTGCAAGTTATTGAAAGATTGTATGTAACAAGCCCTGTGCAAGTTATTGAATGATTGTATGTAACAAGCACTGTGCAAGTTATTGAATTATTGTATGTAACAAGCCCTGTTCAAGTTATTGAATGATTGTATGTAACAAGCCCTGTGCAAGTTGTTGAATGATTGTATGTAACAAGCCCTGTTCAAGTTATTGAATGATTGTATGTAACAAGCCCTGTTCAAGTTATTGAATGATTGTATGTAACAAGCCCTGTGCGAGTTATTGAATGATTGTATGTAACAAGCCCTGTGCGAGTTATTGAATAATTGTATGTAACAAGCCCTGTGCAAGTTATTGAATGATTGTATGTAACAAGCCCTGTGCAAGTTGTTGAATGATTGTATGTATCAAGCCCTGTGCGAGTTATTGAATTATTGTATGTAACAAGCCCTGTGCGAGTTATTGAATTATTGTATGTAACAAGCCCTGTGCGAGTTATTGAATTATTGTATGTAACAAGCCCTGTGCAAGTTGTTGAGTGATTGTATGTATCAAGCCCTGTGCGAGTTATTGAATTATTGTATGTATCAAGCCCTGTGCGAGTTATTGAATGATTGTATGTATCAAGCCCTGTGCGAGTTATTGAATTATTGTATGTAACAAGCCCTGTGCAAGTTGTTGAATGATTGTGTGTATCAAGCCCTGTGTGAGTTATTGAATTATTGTATGTATCAAGCCCTGTGCGAGTTATTGAATTATTGTATGTATCAAGCCCTGTGCGAGTTATTGAATGATTGTATGTATCAAGCCCTGTGCGAGTTATTGAATTATTGTATGTAACAAGCCCTGTGCAAGTTGTTGAATGATTGTATGTATCAAGCCCTGTGCGAGTTATTGAATGATTGTATGTATCAAGCCCTGTGCGAGTTATTGAATTATTGTATGTATCAAGCCCTGTGCGAGTTATTGAATTATTGTATGTATCAAGCCCTGTGCGAGTTATTGAATGATTGTATGTATCAAGCCCTGTGCGAGTTATTGAATTATTGTATGTAACTAGCCCTGTGCAAGTTATTGAATGATTGTATGTATCAAGCCCTGTGCAAGTTATTGAATGATTGTATGTAACAAGCCATGTGCGAGTTATTGAATGATTGTATGTAACAAGCCCTGTGCGAGTTATTGAATGATTGTATGTATCAAGCCCTGTGCAAGTTGTTGAATGATTGTATGTAACAAGCCCTGTACAAGTTGTTGAATGATTGTATGTATCAAGCCCTGTGCGAGTTATTGAATGATTGTATGTAACAAGCCCTGTGCAAGTTATTGAATGATTGTATGTAACAAGCCCTGTACAAGTTATTGAATGATTGTATGTAACAAGCCCTGTGCAAGTTATTGAATGATTGTATGTAACAAGCCCTGTACAAGTTATTGAATGATTGTATGTATCAAGCCCTGTGCAAGTTATTGAATGATTGTATGTAACAAGCCCTGTGCAAGTTATTGAATGATTGTATGTAACAAGCCCTGTACAAGTTATTGAATGATTGTATGTAACAAGCCCTGTGCAAGTTGTTGAATGATTGTATGTATCAAGCCCTGTGCGAGTTATTGAATGATTGTATGTATCAAGCCCTGTGCGAGTTATTGAATTATTGTATGTATCAAGCCCTGTGCGAGTTATTGAATTATTGTATGTATCAAGCCCTGTGCGAGTTATTGAATTATTGTATGTAACAAGCCCTGTGCAAGTTGTTGAATGATTGTGTGTATCAAGCCCTGTGCGAGGTATTGAATTATTGTACGTAACAAGCCATGTGCGAGTTATTGAATGATTGTATGTAACAAGCCCTGTGCGAGTTATTGAATGATTGTATGTATCAAGCCCTGTGCGAGTTATTGAATTATTGTACATATCAAGCCCTGTGCGAGGTATTGAATTATTGTACGTAACAAGCCATGTGCGAGTTATTGAATGATTGTATGTAACAAGCCCTGTGCGAGTTATTGAATGATTGTATGTATCAAGCCCTGTGCGAGTTATTGAATGATTGTACGTATCAAGCCCTGTGCGAGGTATTGAATTATTGTACGTAACAAGCCATGTGCGAGTTATTGAATGATTGTATGTAACAAGCCCTGTGCGAGTTATTGAATGATTGTATGTAACAAGCCCTGTGCAAGTTATTGAATGATTGTATGTAACAAGCCCTGTACAAGTTATTGAATTATTGTATGTAACAAGCCCTGTGTGTGTTATTGAATGATTGTATGTAACAAGCCCTGTGCAAGTTATTGAATGATTGTATGTAACAAGCCCTGTACAAGTTATTGAATGATTGTATGTAACAAGCCCTGTACAAGTTATTGAATTATTGTATGTAACAAGCCCTGTGCGAGTTATTGAATGATTGTATGTAACAAGCCCTGTATAAGTTATTGAATTATTGTATGTAACAAGCCCTGTGCGAGTTATTGAATTATTGTATGTAACAAGCCCTGTGCAAGTTATTGAATGATTGTATGTAACAAGCCCTGTACAAGTTATTGAATTATTGTATGTAACAAGCCCTGTGCGAGTTATTGAATGATTGTATGTAACAAGCCCTGTGCAAGTTATTGAATGATTGTATGTAACAAGCCCTGTACAAGTTATTGAATTATTGTATGTAACAAGCCCTGTGTGTGTTATTGAATTTAATTTAAAGCTATTAACTAAGCATTTAAATAACAAGTAACAATACACTACTTCAACGTACGTAATTGATCATTATTTGACTTCAGTGTTACCAACTGTGCAAGAAAATCACGTTCTTTAATAATCAAAGGGGTGGAGGAGTAGGGAAGTCATAGGTTCCCTGTTTATTTCCCCCGTGAATCATCCTTCCCCTGTTCGCTCACTCATTTCCCCAGTGTGCATCAAGTTTATTTTTCAATTGACATACAAATCTGGTACTGTGAAAAAATAAGGACAAACTATTCCGAAGAAAATGTCCGATTTTTATTTATAAGCGATCAGTTGGATTTATGGTGGATTTTCGATTTCCCTGTTCCGTCACGTATAATAAAATCCCTTACCCTACTTAGGTATACCAAGTAATAGGGTAACGATCTCTTATTATTTCATGCAAATTCACCTGTTGAATTACGAGTGTTATTATTTTGCCTGATTCTAGCCAAATATTAATTCCATGTTGTGCAAGTTATACAATTTTATACAAGGTAGTCAAGGTTCAAATGTCTAGGGAAGAGAATTGAGTGTCGGACTTGTCAGTTAGCTGAAAATAAGACCAACACTGCCTGGTTCGGATTCCACATAATTAATTACATAGGTCCCATAGTTGCCTTAGCTATTAGTAAATGGCACTTTCTGAGCTAAGTCGAGCTTATATGTAACAATGACTACACTCATTCACCCCTCATATTCGCCCATATCTCTACGATCGGCGTCTTAGAAATGAATAATAACGTATAGTAAGCATATTAATAAGCTACAAATGTTCAAATTGATTTTATAAGGCCGAGAAATTAACAGTAATTAATCACATTGCTTCTGAATTAAAGAACCACATGTTACATAATAAATCGAAGATCTAGTTGTTAAAACCGTAAGATGTAAATAATTTACAGAGAGAAAAGATTTCATGTTACATGGGTAAAAAGCTTTATTACATAAAAACACACAAATTAATATAAAAAATATTGAAGATAGGTTATTTTGAACTTGTTAGATTGATATTTTGATTGTAATCTGAGTCATTGTAACAGGCTCTTCGTTTCCTTGAGCCATTTAAGTTTATTATTCAGACCTCATTCCTCATAGCTTCAGGCTGAAGCTCTATAAATCTGCACCTCAGACATTGTGTATTCTCCGTTGCAATTTTAGGTACTTTTTTACTATTATTCCTGCAAGAGCTATCTTGTTTTATTCCTAATATTCTAGGAACAGCAGTACCAGAAATATTGTATGCTAAGGCTATGACCAAATGGTACATCAATATATGACCAGGCATTAGTTATTTTAACTGAATCAATCTATGGGCTCTCGTATTATGTTAGAATGAATATGATTTATTTAAATATAAGGTATTTTATGCACTCGAAGTGTTTTATTTTTGACGTTGCACATATTCAGTATGTATGACTAACAGTGTATATATGTATAACATTATTCCTTTTTAGCCTAATATATATATACATTTTACATAATTATTATTTAATATTAGCTCAACAAACTTTACAATCTTTTAGTCAATACATTTTAAATTTATGAAGTTTACATTTGTACAAACATTCATTTCATTTGCCAAATTATGGAATAGATATTTGAGGAATACAAATGATCAAATTCTTGAATAAATTGCAATGTCAACTTATTAGCTTATCAAATACATAAATATAAAAATTGTGTGTTACTATAAAAAAAACCTTTTATGAAGCTAGACGAAACATTAACTTTTGTTAAATTTGTTAAATCAATCCGGTAATTTTTTGTAGACAACGTTTGCAAGTAATCAGCCACTAGTTATTATTACCATCAGTTTTAATGTTTTTCCTGCACATTCATCTCTTGACTATATACATTTAAATGTCTACTCCAGAGTAATTTGGTGCTGATAAATAATGTAGAAACAGTTATAAAAAAATGCAAGGATACTTTTCTTTTTTAATAATGACAGATTTACAACTAATATTTATACATTAGTTTTTATTAACTAATTTTTAACTAACAGCGGTTTATTTACAAAATGGATCAGGGGATAGATTTTTACACTGGTTAAACATAATGTAGGAGAAACCAGTAATCATTTTTGAAGATTAAAAATAAGAAAGTAATTAGTTTTTGTACTTGTGTAATGATATAAAACGTGTATAAGAAAGGAAAAACTAGGGCAAATGTCTAGGCTTAAAAAAAGAAGAGTCTTCAAAGAAAAGAAGTTGGGTGATTTCATTAACCTCGTTAAGGCCACAAGTGTCCCTTCAAAAAGAAGACAATAGCATTACCGTTGAACACAACTACTACGTGTTGTAACTTACAGATGTGGGTGATAACAGTTTCTGAAGGTTAAGGTATTTCTAGGACGTCTACTATGTAATCAAATGTCACTTAACTAACAATGTTCACCATAAAAACACACAATTTATTTCACAAGTTAAGGACTTAAGTATATAGAAGTGTTCACAAAAAATCCACAAAGGACATGTGAAACATCAAGCCTTGGATTACTACGTCCAGACTGCAGTATTGGCGGCGGTAAAACCTTGATAACCCTACATGGTCTACTAGACCAAGCACTAATCTTCTTATATTACAATTTAGGTTTAAATGAAGCACTTTCGACACATTACACCGCTCGTTGATGGCCAGTAATGTATTGAAGCCTAGGATTACTACGTCTAGACTGCAGTATTGGCGGCGGTAAAACCTTGATAACCCTACATGGTTTACTAGACCAAGCACTAATCCTCTTATATTACAATTTAGGTTTAAATGAAGCACTTTCGACTCATTACACCGCTCGTTGATGGCCAGTAATGTATTGAAGCCTAGGATTACTACGTCCAAACTGCAGTATTGGCGGCGGTAAAACCTTGATAACCCTACATGGTCTACTAGACCAAGCACTAATCCTCTTATATTACAATTTAGGTTTAAATGAAGCACTTTCGACTCATTACACCGCTCGTTGATGGCCAGTAATGTATTGAAGCCTAGGATTACTACGTCTAAACTGTAGTATTGGCGGCGGTAAAACCTTGATAACCCTACATGGTCTACTAGACCAAGCACTAATCCTCTTATATTACAATTTAGGTTTAAATGAAGCACTTTCGACTCATTACACCACTCGTTGATGGCCAGTAATTTACTGAAGCCTAGGATTACTACGTCCAGACTGCAGTATTCGCGGCGGTAAAACCTTGATAACCCTACATGGTCTACTAGACCAAGCACTAATCTTCTTATATTACAATTTAGGTTTAAATGAAGCACTTTCGAGTCACTACACCGCTCGTTGATGGCCAGTAATGTACTGAAGCCTAGGATTACTACGTCCAGACTGCAGTATTGGCGGCGGTAAAACCTTGATAACCCTACATGGTCTACTAGACCAAGCACTAATCCTCTTATATTACAATTTAGGTTTAAATGAAGCACTTTCGACTCATTACACCGCTCGTTGATGGCCAGTAATGTATTGAAGCCTAGGATTACTACGTCCAAACTGCAGTATTGGCGGCGGTAAAACCTTGATAACCCTACATGGTCTACTAGACCAAGCACTAATCCTCTTATATTACAATTTAGGTTTAAATGAAGCACTTTCGACTCATTACACCGCTCGTTGATGGCCAGTAATGTATTGAAGCCTAGGATTACTACGTCTAAACTGTAGTATTGGCGGCGGTAAAACCTTGATAACCCTACATGGTCTACTAGACCAAGCACTAATCCTCTTATATTACAATTTAGGTTTAAATGAAGCACTTTCGACTCATTACACCGCTCGTTGATGGCCAGTAATGTACTGAAGCCTAGGATTACTACGTCCAGACTGCAGTATTGGTGGCAGCCAACCCTTGATAACCCTACATGGTCTACTAGACCAAGCACTAATCCTCTTATATTACAATTTAGGTTTAAATGAAGCACTTTCGACTCATTACACCGCTCGTTGATGGCCAGTAATTTACTGAAGCCTAGGATTACTACGTCCAGACTGCAGTATTCGCGGCGGTAAAACCTTGATAACCCTACATGGTCTACTAGACCAAGCACTAATCTTCTTATATTACAATTTAGGTTTAAATGAAGCACTTTCGAGTCACTACACCGCTCGTTGATGGCCAGTAATGTATTGAAGCCTAGGATTACTACGTCCAGACTGCAGTATTGGCGGCGGTAAAACCTTGATAACCCTACATGGTCTACTAGACCAAGCACTAATCCTCTTATATTACAATTTAGGTTTAAATGAAGCACTTTCGACTCATTACACCGCTCGTTGATGGCCAGTAATGTATTGAAGCCTAGGATTACTACATCCAGACTGCAGTATAGGGGCGTTCAACCCTTAATGATCCTACATTGCTGCTGGACCAAGCACTAATCTACTTATATTGCAATTTAGGTGTAAGGGAGGCACTTTCGACTCATTACACCTCTTGTTGATGGCCAGTGATGTATTGAAGACAAGGATTACTACGTCCAGACTTTAGTATTGTGGGCGGTCAACCCTTGATAATCCTACATGGTCTGCTGAACCAAACACTAATGCAATTATATAGCAATTTAGGTTTAACAGAAGCACTTCGACTCATTACACCTCTTGTTGATGGCCAATAATGTATTGAAGCCAATGATTACTACGTCCAGACTGCAGTATTGTGGGTGGCAAACTCTTCATAATCCTACATGGTCTGCTGGACCAAGCCCTAATGCACTTATATTAAAATTTAGGTTTAAGTGAAGCACTTTAGACTCATTACACCGCTCGTTGATGGCCAGTAATGTATGGAAGCATAGGATTACTGCGTCCAGACTGCAGTATTCGTGGCAGCCAACCCTTGATAATCCTACATGGTCTGCTGGACCAAGCACTAATCCACTTATATTACAATTTAAGTTTAAGTGAAGCACTTTCGACTCATTACACCTATTGTTGATGGCCAGTAATGTATTGAAGCCTAGGATTACTACGTCCAGATGCAGTATTACTGGATAGAATTGTATTTATGTATCCTCGATAAATTTTGTAGAACAACGTTAATCTTTGAATTTGAATTTGACTTTGGCTCTTCTAACTGTTGTCCATTAATGGTACACCGAAAGGTATTACGTACATTGGTTTCCCTATGATGATATGTGTCTTCACTTAAATGGGGGCACTGCACCTATCTTCTTCATTGTTAACATATGAACCTTTTCTTAGAATTGGCTGACGATAATCCTCTGCACTCTTTTCAAAGTTGGAAACCCATCCTCAGACACAAATGGAATTAAAAATTATACTTTTGACATAATATTTAGATCTACTGTGATTTTTAAATAGTACAACTTTTAAAAAACATTAGCAGTTAATGGTTTTTTGTATAGATGCCTTTTGATTTTAATATAAATAAATTTAATTTTAAGAGTCTGAAAAATGTTTAAAAGTAATCATTGAGATATCTTTTTAGTTTTAAAGTGACCTTTCAGGAAATACAAAAAAAGGGTCATAATAATGAATAAGACGTGATATTTCTTACATTTTTTAATTTTAAATGAGAGAACTGAAATGTAAAGACCCTTAACTAATTTTACTACGCTGCTTTTTACTAGGTTAGTCAAGATACACAAAGGTAAATACTTAGGTTATCTAGGTTTATTGTGTATTAATGAAGTATGTAGCGGTGCAAGTTGCTAAAATACGTAAAAACCAAGCAAGTTAAAATAGTGTTTTAATTACTTCTCACTATCGTAGAAACGTGAAACTTATATCGTTTTAAAGAGTAGATTTTGTCCGTTACTACACAGTAAAAATTTTAAAATCTTTTTTACTTTTAAGTGCCATGAAGCTCGTAATAGTCGACATAAACCAAATTTAACATAGTAAATGTCTATTAGTAAAGTTTTTTACAACTAATATCAATTTTGATTGTTAAGTGTTATAACCATATTCCTTACTTATTCATATCATCTTTGTCAGTCTTAAAAACCGTTTAGTTATAATAGTGATGATTGATAACTCTTTGAAACATGTGAAACTCTTTGTAGTATGCGTTACATGTCATGTTTCAAAATATAAATTCTGATTAAAAACTGTACTGAGGGAACTAAAATATTCCTGGCGACACTGTTGTTGTTTGGTAAAATCTGAAGGTTCCAAGAAATATAGGACTCGGAAACGACTCATATGCAGAATATATTGAAACTGAACTGACATTTTTGCACAAAAGGACATTAACTAATGTCACGTAATACTGTCTAAAAGTGGTAATGTTTATAAATATGCTGGAAAGTGAGGATAATGCTGAGTGGCGACATTTTGAAACTGAAAGACTCACAGCAAAAAGTTCAAAATGCATCAGATTTCAACCCAATTTTAGATTTTGTACTAATACATTTACAAGATTGAACTCCTCATGAGATATGTACTATTGTGTATGAGATATGTATAAATTGCTTGGTTAAATTCCCAGCGCCTATGTGATAATTTGGAATACAGTGGTACAAAGAGGATTAAACTAAATCCAAAGACCAACACTCAAAATATGTTTGTTATTCTGTTTTTTTGTATCGAAGTAATATTTGCTATAAAATCCGGTAATTTAATGAACTATTTGACTAAACTTAGTTTATTTTATAGCGTTGAGATCATTTTTTCTATTACAAGAAAATCACTGCTTTAAATACATGATATTATAGCAAATTAGACATTTACTCTTGAAGATGTTATATTAAATACGAGTATTATAATAATAAAATAAAAACAAACAAAAGGATTTATCAAAAGGATAATGTGAATTTAGGATTAAAATGGAGATATCTGTATCAAAATAAAAAAGAATTTATATTCGATCAAAAAAATGAAAAATAATACTATACGGCTAAATTATTAAAATTATTTTAAGTACTAAACAGTTACTCATCAGGAATAGGTAATAATATTTCAATATCGATTTTGTCATTCATATCTTTATCATTTTTTTCAATTGATTAAAAAATAAATATACTTATATATTTGTGACCGATTTTCTTAGGAGTCTAAATTAACCTCATTCCATTTCATAAAGAGAGGTGACAAATATAATCGGTAAGAAATTATGCTCTTAATAAACCTATGCTATAACGTTTGTTACAAGATTTAATCGGTCCACTCTTATGTAATATTACTTCCAGAAGAGTTCCTTAAGGACACGTCTCACATCGATGTCCTTACCGCTCCTTCTCCTTACATTATGTGCCTAGGTAATGGGAGCTCCATAAAACCCTCACTGGGACATGGGAAACGGCTCAGCCCCGAGTGGCCTTCACTTAGCTACATCCCCCAGTCAAGAGGGACAAACACAACTCACTCCAGCGCAGAAGCGTCTTTCTTAAAATGTAGAATAACTTATTCTTTTACTAACTATCAATTGAAGAATTATGGCTTTTATATTAGTTATATTTCTTAGATTATATCCTTTCTCGGCACTGGTGACGTAGTGCTGTAACCCAGCTACTTGGGAACAAAGTGTTGAGCAGATTGTAATCGATATATTCTACGCTCAGCCTCTTAATACTGACACGGTGTCCACTCAATGGTTGCCATCGATGTGACACTACTAGAGAAGTCTGGGGTGTCCATGTTGGATGGTAGTCAAGGTTCAGATGTTGTCTAAGGAAGAGCACTGAGTGTTAGACTTGTGGCCAACACTACGTGGTTAGGATTTCAAGTAAAGCTTGTATTTTCCATAGTTGCCCTCTTTGTTAATGTATTGTCCTTTCTGAGCTAAGTCGAACTCGGATAGTAGCATGGCTTAAGAAAGGTTAGATAAAATAATATATTTTTATGATGCTGCATTTTCAATAGGTCTTACATATGGTGTGATATGTATAAGTATAAAGGACGTTAAATTTGAATATTTATTAATTTTATTTTCATTCTCTCTACGCCAGTGAAATGTTAATAGACAACGGTACAAACCCCTAAAGCAAACTTATAAGTATTGTTTGCCCTTACATTGGACCCTTAACCCAAAATTGTGACATAATTCGGAGATGTTCCTTAAATTAGTGCACGTTCAAAAATCATATGTGAAATAAAATCAATTGTTAAAGTGGGGAATCAGCACCAAACAATGTTTATATCAGGCTTATTATATATGATAAAATTGATATTATATGAAAGTGTTGTTATATTTATTGTTATATTATATGATATGAAATTAATATTTTATGAACGCTTTGTTACACTTAACTAATATGCCTACACCCTTTTAAACGTCATTATTAATACTGTATATGTTAAATTTATGAAATATACTGAACATAAATAAAACTTATAACTATACAGAACAGTAATACTTCTAAACTGAATTTTAAGTTACAATTTAATCTGTATTATCAATAAAATATTTCAATGTGTCGTTTAGTATCAATATTTTATGTTTGAACACACATGCCGAAAATTACAAATGCTATTTATAGTTCATTTTAATTTATACTTTTTATTTTAAGCAGCCTTACTGTTTAAAATGCATTTAAAAATGTAAAACTAAAGCTCTCGTTAATATTTTGTTGTATTATGACAAAAATAGTACAATATGTATTTATTGAAGCAAAATGAACTATTAAAATCCTAAACTTTTTAGTCATAATTTGTAAAATGCTTTCTTATTAGCTGTTAAATCAGAATTTAAATATTAATATCCTTCATTGTAGATTAAATTACTCCTTACTTTTATTTCTTACTAAAAAAAATTGAAGTTTCATTGAATGCAATAAAATCATTTATTTTAATTATATCTCAATGTTCACTGAACATAAAAATAGTATTATTAATAAACGTTAGCCGGTAATAAAAAAGTCAAACTCAATCTTGTTCTCTACAACCTACAATATCTGCATTTAGATCTATATTTAATTAAAACTTCTGCCACAAGTATTTATGTTTTAATAACGCTTTCCCAGAATATTGTTTCTATTGAGTCTGATCCCTGAATCAAACTGTTGGCCTTCTATTAGTAGATGCAACAATAACTTTGTAGTTATTTGGGACGTTTTCTTTACTTAAAAAATATTATTCACTTGCGTTATTAAATGAAATGCAAAACTAATTAATACGGGATAAGAAAGACTCTACTTCCCGTATCCTCACCACTCACCATATACTCACATACCCTCACCTCACCCATACTAACCTAGAGACAGATTTAAGAAGGATTACACTCATTTCACTGAAGAACCTTTACTCTAATAGTTATTCATTACTTCGAAATCATCATTGGTATTGAAAAGTTAAATCCAAAAGTGTTTGAAAAGGCTGTCTTAAGCCTTAAAACCACATAAATTTGACAGATTGACGTGCACCACAAGTGCTGCCAACACTGATGGTGACTCAATAGTATTATGATAATTTTAAGAATATAATATTATTTTATAGCAATAGTGAACTAATATATCTCTGACTTATTGATTGACTTACAAACATGTCGACACTCCAACACCCAACATCATACTGCAGATGTGTCGTTTAACCAGACAATACCTTCAAGCCCACCCTTACATGTGCGTTGTTAATGATGGGGGTACCTCCCACCCAACCCTACACGTACGATGGTAGTGGCCCTCCTACCCACCCTAACACGTGCGATGGCAATAGTCCTCCAACCTACCCTTGCACGTATGGTGGCAATGGCTCTCCCACCCACTCCTACCGTTACGGTGGCCTTAGTTCTCCCACCCACCTTACACGTACGATGGTAATTGTAGCAAATAAGGCCATTACCACCTCTTACAGCGAGCGGTAAGAGTACAATTAACTACGATTTATTGGTTTGATTGCTCTTGTATAGCAGTAATGTAATAGACTATATCGTTACCAAAAAAATATGTGGAAGGTTATATATAGGTCATTTATATAAATTGTTTGATAATAAACAATTTAAAAGTTGAGAAACATTTTAACAATTTAGTTTGTAAGGGGAAATGTCTTATTTTGTTCTCCGAGCTGTGCAATTGACTAGCACCACAACTGACTTAGAGACAGTTGTTGGAGTCGGTATAGGGTAAGACGTATCCCCTTAATAACAACAACTTAGGAGTCATAAACTGAATTCACTCAGACTGAGTGTATCCAGCCATAAAAAAGTTTACACTTATAGGATAAAGTCCTTAGCGCAATCAAGAAACCATTTGATAGCTTTTACACCACTTTTACTAGTCGTCACATAATTAAGATGATGTGACAAGGTATGTCATGTTCAGCTTATGTAAAATATATTACTATATCTAGAAACAAATCTAAAAAAACTTATATAAACATGCAACACTTAAACCTAAAATTATATCCATACACTAAACTTAAAATACAAAAATATAACTCTTTTACTATGCATATTCAACTGGATAAATTTAAGGCTTTATAAATGTTGCTTCTTCAGTATTCTTTGTCTGAAGTTGTGGCTCATTGGCTAAGACTTCAGAAAGTGGTGCGTTGTCCAAGGTTCGGCCTTTAGGAACGTGTGAACTGAAAAGTAAAGTTAAAAAGAAAAATATGACTATTTCCTCAATCGAAATTTTAATACTGTGCTAAAAGACAGAGAATAAGAAGCCATTTTGGAAGATACTAGTTGTAGTCAAAACATTATTTATTATTTAAATTATCACCTAATTATTGAACTTAGTAACTTAATAGTTAGTTAAATGTTTTTATATTTCCAATTTATCCCCTATCATTGCCTTAGATTTATTGTTTTAATTCATAGAAATTAATGTTACATTGGTTAAGTTATATTCATGTAATTTCAACACACGTTAAAGAACTTATTAAATGATCAAAATATACCTAAATGATTAATAAACTAATTTTTCTAAGCATACATCTTTTGTTTGTGGTGTATTTTTAAACTATACCTCTACTGTCATGCTAAATATTGAACCACATTTTTGTCACCGTCTTTGTTTGTATTCATATAATTTAAGATACGAGTATATACAACTTTGGGCAAAAGTCTGAAATATTTTTATTAATTTCAAAACTATAGAAATAAATGTAATGAAATTTTTAGTTTTGTACATGTTCCTATACCAAACATTTAGACATATTTTACTTTTTTTCGCATAGCCAGGCGATGGCCCATGAAGGAAGTCTTAACAATTTTAAATATAAGCTTACCTTGAGTTACACCTCATTTTAAAGGTCTTTTTTTGTAAAACAAAAGATTGCAATCCTGAGATCATAAGGATGACACAGTAAAAAAACATATCCTCTCAAATAATTTAATTTAGTACGAGTACAACTAATACTGCTTAAGCATAATGATAAGGTAATTAATTGCTGCTTAGAGCTATAATTAGTTTATCTGACTGAATATAATAAATTATTATAATAAATGTTTTGAACTTTGTTTAGGATAAACCTACTGTCAAAGGAGTTTTATTTTTTTTTCATGTTTTTATTTTTGTTAAATAACATGATTATTTTTAAGACGCATTCGTTCTCTACGATTGTTATCAATCGACAGCATACTCAACAATAGGGACCTCAAACAGTTAAATAAATAACCGTACAACTAAGAAGAATTAGTGATATGAAATAGTATTTCTAACTGCATTTTCTGACTGGGTCATCCTTTTGACCTCACGTTGGAACTTTTGTATTGTACAAACAAAGACCTTTAAAATGAGGTATAAGTCAAGGTAGGCTTACTTTTTAAATTTCTAAGACTTTCTACATGGGGCATCTCCTGGATATACGAAAAACAAATGAAACATGTTTAAATGTTTGGTATTGAGACATGTACTAACTGCAAAGTTTCATTATACATTATACATATTTCAATAGTTTTAAAATTATTCCATATAACCCAGACTTTTGCCCAACCCTGTATGCAGCGTATGTTTTCTTGTCAGCTACCATTTATTAATTTAAAAATATATACTTGGAAAAGAGTCCAAAACTGATTAGATATTAAAAACAAAAAATTTATAAAGTAATCTCCTGTCACAGATCTAAATCCAAACCATCAAGCCCTTTATGGCCTGCCTCACGGATTATATTTATGTTGCTATTCCCTCAGTAAATATCGCAGGGATACTCTGTAATTATGTGATCTATTGTTTGGATAGACTCCCCGCAATCACATGACTAATCTAGTCTCAATTCCAATTTTATACAATAAGGTTATTGACTTTTAGAAAATATTCTTGCAATTCTAGCACTATTGAGAGGCTATATTGATTTTTAATGAATATATTTTCATATTCTTAGCTGATATTTGGTTTTTTTTTATTATTATCATTTCTTATTATTGATTTTGCTAGTGAGATAAACTTCAAATTATTAAAAAGCTACTAAATTAGTTCTACATACGTACTTTATTCAAATAGTCAATGCATGGTTACTTTTTGTTCATTAAAATAAGTTTTAGTCAGCAGTACTAGCCTAGAAACAAGTTTACATGTTTCTATTATCATATTAATTAATAATTTTAAATTTACTATGGTGATTAAAAGTTGTAAAACAATAATGAAGTCTGACCACAAAGTACATAGTTTTCAAGAAAAGGGATTCTGTAATTCCAACTCGTATGGGGAGGCCGACCCGGCCGTGACTGCGGGGTTGTGGTTAGTGACCCCGGGGACGTTATTGGTCCGTAAACTCTCCCCACACTAAATAACCCCCACCCTCAACAAACTGGATGGGATCTTTAAAACGTAAGACCCTGAAACAAATTACAAACATGTATATCGTTATATATATATTTTTTCGTGTATACAGTCAATGCAGTAAATGTTTTTGTTGTTTTTTTCTTTTAGAAAAAGGTAAAGGTGTTATCCAAACCGAAATAAACGTAAAAAAAAAAAAACATAAATTTGATATTCAGCTATCAAACCATGTACTTATACCTGTGTCAGTAAATAATTTTCTGGTTAAATTCGATAGAGTTCCAAGAAAATAATATGTTGTAGATAGTCCCAAACTTACAAAAAACACAACTTATACATAAGCTAAAGTTTCCTTTCATAAACAAAAACACACACTACTTATCTCATACATTATTTATTTAAAAACTCAGTCATCACGGTCAATAATTCTTTTTTTACGGAGAGGAGTGTCGGTAAGAGTCGTAATATATTCCACAACGTGCAGAGTGAGTTATATATACAAAACCACCTCTTCGACTAGCTCTCCAGACTCACCAACGAATGTTCTCCAAAAACCAATTAGACGTTAACTTGGTGTATGTTTTACGGTCAAAACAAGTGTCAGGTGTGATCGTGACCGGTGGAATGAACCTTCCTCGTAACGTATGGACTATGTTAAGTCGTTTTGCACGGGTGTAGGAAGATGCATTTACTGTAAATATAAGTGGGACATGGCAAATCATCAGTCATTTGACAATGGAATAGACGATCAAACTGTGGATCACAAAGCTATCGAGTTCCAATTACGTTCTTTCAGGAGGGGGTTAGCTGATATTCATTCAATCGGAGAAGCAGGTGTTGAATAGTTACCTGGATTTAGCTCTGTGACGATATATTAATGTTTAAACTCTAGGACACAAGTTTGGTGGCTGGCTTTAAATGCCATACGAAATATAGTAAGAAATTTGCTGTGCGTAAGAGGTACGACTTGGTTTCAAGAAATTACACAATAACAATCATATACTGCAGTCATGGACATATCAGGTTATAGCACTGCCACAAACACAAGCACACCTAAATAAACGACCGCACTTCTTGGCTAATCATTTATTTTTTCGTCACTATTATCTTTCTTTAAAATTTTTCCAATTCCTCCTTTTCTTCCCATTATTATCATGTTAAATTATACTTGTTTTTCTCATTTTTATAAAAATTAATACCAACGATATTCAGAAATTGATAAATCTTTAATATTGGGATGCCAAATGATAAATGTTCAGAAACATAAAACACATCGATATTAACCTAAAAATGTTGTTCTTAAGGCATCGTAATAACTGTTATTCTTGTAGTTGAATTTCACAACGAAATTCGGTAATAAAATTTTATATTTCTATATAGCTTATCTAGTAATTTGTACAACGTTCTTTGTTATGGATCAAACTTGTGATTTAAATGTACAAAATTGTATTCTTACCTTCATAACATATTTTACACAGGCAACTAATAATACTAATATTTTAGTTACGTGTGCCAGATAGAACGATCAACAATGAATAATGAATAAATGATGAATAAATGAATATATTTCCTCAGTTTTACAAATCAATCATACAGTTTCTATGGAAATAAATACCGCCATCTCTTCCAGTAATGATGGCTGGTGTCCACTATGCCTGTCCCTAATTATCAGCCATTATGTTGCTTCTACTGATAACGTGGCTCCTGTGGCATTTGGCAATCCTTATTCTAATACAAACGAAACACAATATTCCCCTTAAAAAAACAACCTAACAAAATAGTATTACTATTAATAGATTTATTTTATTCCTAATCATAACCCAAAATTCTATATTTACAAGTTTACACTAATAATGAAAAAAAGAACATACTACAATATATATAAGGCAACTCTTAATATTAATTTTTACTATTTTATCTAAAGCTTGTTAAATTTAAACTATAACATCAAACATGTTTTGTACATCTTTTTGATCAAGAGCCAATTTTTTAATTCATTTGAAAACTTCACTATACTAGTAATTTCCTTCAATTCTATGGGTAAAAATTTGTATAGTTTTGGTGCTAAAAAAAGATAGGAATTTTTAAACACATCTTTATTTACTCTAGGCCTTCTAACATTTCCCCTTGAAATATTTCGAGTCAAATAGCCTGGATTTTGCACATTTTCATTTCCGTTTTGCCCACTTTTGATATAAAACAATCTTAATACTTTAAATATGTACAAATGCCGCATTGGAAGAATTTTTAAAGATTGATAAATGTGTGTCTGTGGGGATTGATAAAACACCTGACTTGTGGAGGATAACGAACAATATACTCGTTAATTTATCTTTCCAACTCAACCAAACATCTTATATAAATTTACTTTTATGAGTAAATGAATTCTGTTATGTTATGCCCCCTAAATTAACATTGTCGTAATTCTAATCAAGACGCACTCAAGTTGGAATAGTAGTAAGGACTGAGAATTGACGTTGAAAACTTAATACTTACATTGATTATTAATCACCCTTCTCAAATTTACAGCCTTCTTTTTGCCTTATTACAATTTCTGCCAAGTCTGCCTGGATTTATAATAGATTTTTCATCCTGTGAGATTTGAATAATTTACTTCAACCAGGTCAAACAGGAATTTCTTTTTTCTTCAATCTCAACATTTCTATATAAATATTATATAAGATAGTTCAATTTAATACAGTAAGTTTTTTCATGATATATGTTTCTTAGTCCTCTTGATTTCATATATTTACAACATAATGTGTAATTTTAACAAATATGTAATTTTCAATTTTGATTATAAAAGCTTATGTGGATAATCGTGCCTTGGGTGAAGAGTTATTTTAAAATACCGGAATCACTTTTTTTACAAGTAATTAACATTAAGATAGTATTTTTATTTACAAGTAAAACTATACTACAACAAAAACCAGACAAGATTGATAGCATATTTAGCTAATATGTATATTTATATATTGAATAAACTCAATTTTCAAGGTCAATTATTTTTTTTACCATTCCTTAGAGCATTAATTTTGTAAACTTAAAATATAAATATATAATCATGATCATCTAATGTTTATTATAAACCAAAGAAATATGAGTATTTAGTGCCTAAAACCTGATACTAAACCTTATCCTGTTTAATATTTATTAATCAATGTTTATAGTTGTCTTCCTTTATTATTCCGGTTGATTTTGATGTTTCATCATAGATTATTTATTTACTACCATGTAACTACAAAAATGATAGTTTTAATGCAGCATTATCATAGACCTAAATAAAAACTTGTAGTAGGATAATTATTCATATTAGTCATAAAAGTATATATATTTATTTTTAAACTAAGAAAATGGATAATTAACTAATAAACAAAAATCTTCATTTGGGCCTTACATTTCATTATAATATTAATTGTTAATAATGTTCAATTTTTTATTCATCCATAACATTTAATAAGATGGATGAATAATAAAACCCATAATACCTTTCAAACAGATAAAGTAACAGATATTGTAACTTTTACTTTCATTGTCCATACAGAATATCTATCCCGTATCAGTTAAATAGCTGGGATGGAAAAGAGATTTGAATTTGCTTTACTAACACAACATAATAGTTTTAATTTGAAAATCCGAATTAGGTTTGTTTTGTGTGAGTAGAGTTGTTCAATGTTCATGTCAGGTGGCCATTTTGAGTGTCCGAGTGTCTTTTTTTTCTCCGGTTAAATGTGTTTGGTCATACCTGAGAGAGTGGTAGCTTTAGACATTTTTCAATTGTAATTAATACAAAATTTAGATTTAGATTTCGTTCGAATAACTATTAGCTAGATGGGATAAGAAGAAAAAAACTGTACTTCAACCAAAAAATCATTTTTTTAATTAACAAATTTAATTAACAAAAAACATTGTGTAAATAAAATAGTTTATTACATAGAGGATTACTAAATATTTTTATAATAATTAATTCATGTCTGTAAGCTTTATCACCACCATCCCTCATTAAGGAATTAACTAGGTTGAACATAAATGCCCTTTCCTATTTGTAGAGTTATTATTAAATATAATTCAGCTAAACACTAACAATAAACCAATCCCATTAGGTTACCTAGAAAGCTATTTGTTGCTTCTTATTGCAATTTTCTCCAAAACTCATCTTAATAATATTTATAATGTCCTCTATAAAATAAAGCTGAGTTTATTTTCATTTCTCATAGTTAATTACCATGAGTATTTAAGTATGACTCCCCGAATCATCCATGATCAATGATTCTTTTTTTCAATTTGTTAGTTGTAAAGAATTATGTGTTATGTGTAGTTATAACCCTCCATCCCTACTGCCTCCAATCGCTACAAGTTCTTTACTTCTCTTTTCTGAACCTCTTTTTTGAGTGTTGGGGATTTTATCTCAAAATGTCCTAACACTAGGAATAAGTTGAGGTATGTTTGTTTAATACAGTTTAGGTATAATTCTAACACTTTCATATTTTAAATGACAACGCAAATAGAAACAATCGTAAAACCTTATGCCATGTATTTATTGATAAATATATTATTTGATTCCTAATAATAAATGAATAAACAAAATTATAGCAGTCTGCAGTCATTGCTGACCTTAAAGAAAGAGTAATTTAAAATATACAATGAACGTAATCCAAAACTGTAAGCAACATTCTTTATATTTTATTCCCTTGGACCAAGTGGGCTACACTTTTAATTTAAATGCTTTCATTTTCACGGCTAGTTTTCAAAAAAAGCATTATAATGATTAAAAGAAGCCTCATCGTATTGTTCAGTGATTAACATTATTACACCTATCGTTGATGTCCAGTGATGTATTGAAGCCTATGATTACTACGTCCAGACTGCAGTATGGGGGCGGCCAAGCCTTGATAATCCTACATGGTCTGCTGGACCAAGCACTAATGCAATTATATAGCAATTTAGGTTTAATTGAAGCACTTTCGACTCATTACACCACTTGTTAATAGCCAGTACTGTATTGAAGCCTAGGATTACTACGTCTAGACTGCAGTATTGGTGGTGGTAAAACCTTGATAATCCTACATGGTCTGCTGGACCAAGCACTAATGCAATTATATAGCAATTTAGGTTTAAGTGAAGCACTTTCGACTCATTACATCGCTCATTAATGGCCAGTACTGTATTGAAGCCTAGGATTACTACGTCTAGACTGCAGTATTGTGAGCGGCCAACCCTTGATAATCCTACATGGTCTGCTGGACCAAGCCCTAATGCAATTCGTCACGGTCGTCATAAGTCGTCATGGAAATCATCTTCTTGGTGAGTTCCTGTGTCAAGCTATGAGGAAGTCTCGTGAGAACAGAGATTCACAAACAGTCAAAGTAACTCCAAGTAATGTTTCTGTAGTATCTGTCCCATCTCTTCTTCCAAGTTACTCGCAGCCAGCAGTTCTGTCGGGAAACGAGATGGGTCAACCCTCTCAAGTTTTAACATGTTAATTTTCGCTCCTTGAACACTGGTTTCCAGGAGGTTTGTATGATTGTGGAGGACTTTCAGTTTGATATTTTGGGCATTACAGAATCTTGGTTGTCACCTGAGGATTCCTCGAGCGTTTATGAGATCTCTGGCTACAATTTGATCCGTAATGACAGAATTGGAAAAACTGGTGGTGGCGTGGCCTTGTACTTAAAAAATGGTTTGAGCTTCTCTCCCATGCATCTCCACAATGTCAATTATTGCATCGAATATATATGCGGGGTCATTAATTTCAAGGACACAAAGTTGGGTATCTGCTTTGCATATAGACCACCTTCAGCCCCTTATTCTTCTCTCAGCTCATTATTGTATTCTTTGTTTATAGATCAGGCCTCAGAAGTGGATTATATTGTACTGCAAGGTGATCTCAATGTCAATCTGCTGGACATGACAAAACCTGATTCCAAGTATCTGTCATCAATTATCCAAGCTTTGAACCTCAATCAACTTATCAAAGAGCCAACACGTGTGACTGATCCTCCTCTTCTCTGATAGACCTGATAATTGTTGACAAGGATGTTAAACTCGTTGTTGGAATGATTGATACAGCGAAGATTCTTGATTCTGCTGGAAGAAAAATAACGGATCACAGTTTGATTTTTTGTGATTTCCCATATTGTAGAACGAAGAGCAAGTCGATATATGTAACCTACAGGAATCTGTAAAACATTGATGTGGACCTTTTCACCGAGTTAGCGTCAAAGTCTGACTGGGATGAAATATCTTCCCTTAAAGAAGTGGATGAAGTTGTATATGCTCTGAATAATAAAATCTTGCACATTTTCAATTCTTGTGCACCAGTTGTGAGAAAGCGTGTAACGAGGAAAAGGGCTCCATGGAGAGACGATCATATTTTGTCTTTGACAAAAATTAAGAACAAGTGTCATAAAGCGTTCTTAAGGTGTAGGAACATATACTAAAGCAAGAAACACATTGAACTCAGCCATAAGAACCGCAAAAAAAACTACTTTTCAAGTCAATTAAAGAATAAAGACCCTAAAGGTTTTTGGTCATCATTAAGAAGCAATGGCGTACTGGGCACGATCAGAGATAATGAGTGTAACTTCTCTCCTGAGGTCTTAAACCAATTCTTCTCCACAATGGGCGGAAAAGCTTGCATTGACAAGAGTAGGATTGAGTTCTACAATGATAACCTCAGTGGCCAAGTGAAGAGCAAATTCTCATTCAGTCCGGTGACAGAGAAAAGAATCAGGGATATCATGAACAGCATCACAACCCGAGCTGTTGGTGTGGACGGCATTTCTATTGACATGGTTAAATCGTTAAGTCCTTACTGTGTTTCTGCCATTTGTCATCTTGTCAATTTGTCCCTGACTTCTGGCATTTTTCCCAGTGCCTGGAAACAAAGTATTCTAATTCCGCTATCAAAGAAGGTCAATGCTTCATGTGCTTCTCATTTCAGACCTATTTCAATTCTTCCAGTGCTTTCCAAAATTTTGGAAAAAGTGATTGGGAGCAATTAGTTTTGTTCATTGAGTCAGAGGACGTTCTTCCTGAAACACAGTCAGGCTTTCGGAGAGGTTTTAGCACTAGTTCAGCTCTTCTGAATGTCATGGACGAATTGATTTGTGTTAGAGATAGAAACTGGGGTATTATTGTAGCTGGATTGGACTTTTCACAGGCATTCGATTCGGTTAATTTCGATCTCCTGTTGGCCAAACTGAGATTTTACCATTTTGATAATCGATCTGTGAACTGGTTTTCTTCCTACATCCATAATAGGTCACAACAAACTCGAGTTAACGATCAGGTTTCAGGTTTTTTGCCGAAAGTATCGGGGGTTCCCCAGGGCAGCTGCTTAGGCCCTATCCTCTTCTTGATATACACTGCCGACCTTGAGTCACAACTTAGTCACTGTTCTGTCCATTCTTACGCTGACGACTCGCATCTTGTTTTATCTTACCCTTTGGCTAAATTTCCTGAAGCAGTCGATTGCATGAATAACGACTTGGTAAGGGTGAATCAATGGTCTGTTGATCATGGTCATCAGCTGAATCCTGACAAGTGTTCTGTTTTAAGAATCATAAACTATTCTGTGCAGAGCCAACACAACAAGGATAGTGACTGGGAAGTTCTTCTAGATGATAAACCTTTACCCGTATGCAATTCATTAAAATTCCTTGGTGTCAAATTAGACTCTAGGCTCAATTTTTCTGAACATGTGAGACACATCTGTAAAACAGTTGTTGCTAAATTAAGATTGTTTAATAGGTTTAGGTTTGTTCTGCCAGTTTCAACCAAACTGGAAATAGTTCGTGCTATAGTTCTTCCATTTTTTTATTATGCTCTTCCCTCTTTTGCTAACAGCCTTACTCAGGAAAATATGTATATTCTCACAAGACTCCAGAATAGTGCTCTGAGATTTGTCTTCAATTTAAAAAAGTCAGATCATATCAGCGAGTATAGGTCGAAGGCAAACATCTTGACAGTTAAACAATATTGTGACCTTCAAACTGCTATCATTGTTCATAAAACTTTATTAACGGAGTGTCCCCAATATCTCAGAAGGAAACTGGTCTTCAGGTCTGAGGTGAGCGTTCGCTTCACTCGGCAGGAAGGCTTGCTGCACTTGCCACGGGTCAGAACTGAAGTAGGGAAGAGGGCTTTTTCTTATTTCGGACACCAAACCTACAATGCCCTTCCAACTGACCTCAAATTGGCAAACCTTTCAGTGTTTAAAAGGGGTTTGAAGGATTTATTTCATGCCAGTAACTAGTCAGTAGATACAAAATGTACCTTCAATATGTTTAATATAAGAACATTGACAACAGTTGTATTGAAAAACAAAGAATTGTACTTTGAATAACGCTGGCTCAATAAAGACGTTTTCATTCATTCATTCAATTATATAGCAATTTAGGTTTAAGTGAAGCACTTTCGACTCATTACACCGCTTGTTAATGGCCAGTAATATATTGAAGCATAGGATTACTACGTCTAGACTGCAGTATTGTGAGCGGCCAACCCTTGATAATCCTACATGGTGTGATGGACCAAGCCCTAATGCAATTATATATCAATTTAGGTTTAAGTGAAGCACTTTCGACTCATTACACCTCTTGTTAATGGCCAGTAATGTATTAAATCCTAGGATTACTACGTCCAGACTGCAGTATTGTGAGCGGCCAACCCTTGATAATCCTACATGGTCTGATGGACCAAGCCCTAATGCAATTATATAGCAATTTAGGTTTAAGTGAAGCACTTTCGACTCATTACACCGCTGGTTGATGGCCAGTAATGTATTGAAGCCTACGATTACTACGTCTAGACTGCAGTATTGGTGGCAGCCAACCCTTAATAATCCTACATGGTCTGCTGGATCAAGCACTAATGTAATTATATAGCAATTTAGGTTTAAGTGAAGCACTTTCGACTCATTACACCGCTGGTTGATGGCCAGTAATGTATTGAAGCCTAGGATTACTACGTCTAGACTGCAGTATTGGTGGCAGCCAACCCTTAATAATCCTACATGGTCTGCTGGACCAAGCACTAGTGCACTTATATTACAATTTAGGTTTAAGTAAAGCACTTTCGACTCATTACACCTCTTGTTAATGGCCAGTAATGTATTAAATCCTAGGATTACTACGTCCAGACTGCAGTATAGTGGGCGGCCAAACCTTGATAATCCTACATGGTCTGCTGGACCAAGCACTAATACAATTATATAGCAATTTAGATTTAAGTGAAGCACTTTCGACTCATTACACCTCTTGTTAATGGCCAGTAATGTATTAAATCCTAGGATTACTACGTCCAGACTGCAGTATTGGTGGCAGCCAACCTTTACTAACCCTACATGGTCTGCTGGACCAAGCACTAGTGCACTTATATTACAATTTAGGTTTAAGTAAAGCACTTTCGACTCATTACACCTCTTGTTATTGGCCAGTAATATATTAAATCCTAGGATTACTACGTCCAGACTGCAGTATTGGTGGCAGCCAACCTTTAATATTCCTACATGGTCTGCTGGACCAAGCACTAGTGCACTTATATTACAATTTAGGTTTAAGTAAAGCACTTTCGACTCATTACACCTCTTGTTAATGGCAAGTAATGTATTAAATCCTAGGATTACTACGTCTAGACTGCAGTATTGGTGGCAGCCAACCTTTAATAATCCTACATGGTCTGCTGGACCAAGCACTAGTGCACTTATATTACAATTTAGGTTTAAGTAAAGCACTTTCGACTCTTTACACCGCTCGTTGATGGCCAGTAAGGTATTGAAGCCTAGGATTACTACGTCCAGACTGCAGTATTGTGAGCGGCCAACCCTTGATAATCCTACATGGTCTGATGGACCAAGCCCTAATGCAATTATATAGCAATTTAGGTTTAAGTGAAGCACTTTCGACTCATTACACCGCTTGTTAATGGCCAGTAATGTATTGAAGCATAGAATTACTACGTCTAGACTGCAGTATTGGTGGCAGCCAACCCTTAATATTCCTACATGGTCTGCTGGACCAAGCACTAGTGCACTTATATTACAATTTAGGTTTAAGTAAAGCACTTTCGACTCATTACACCTATTGTTAATGGCCAGTAATGTATTAAATCCTAGGATTACTATGTCTAGACTGCAGTATAGTGGGCGGCCAAACCTTAATAATCCTACACGGTCTGCTGGACCAAGCACTAGTGCACTTATATTACAATTTAGGTTTAAGTAAAGCACTTTCGACTCCTTACACCTCTTCTTGATGGCCAGTAATGTATTAAATCCTAGGATTACTACGTCCAGACTGCAGTATTGTGGGCGGCCAAACCTTGATAATCCTACATGGTCTGCTGGACCAAACACTAATACAATTATATGCAATTTAGATATAAGTGAAGCACTTTCGACTCATTACACCGCTTTTTGATGGCCAGTAATGTATTGAAGCCTAGGATTACTACGTCCAGACTGCAGTATAGTGGGCGGCCAAACCTTGATAATCCTACATGGTCTGCTGGACTAAGAGCTAATCCACTTAAATTGCAATTTACTGATATATGATGTTCTTATCAATTATTAAAAGATTATTCCATGCCTTTATAGGGCCGACATTTATAAAATGATGAAAATAAAAAGTATATTACTGGTTATTATAATATTTTTATTATGAGGTTGTTTGTTAGCAATACGTACTTGTATTATATTTATCTTATACCTACATTATGCATTTGCTTCTACATCTCTAATTAAATATAATGTTATGAATCTAATATATAATATTAAATATAAAGATAAAATACTTAGGCAACTTTTAAATGAAATATTGCGCATGTGAAAACCACATTATAACTACTATCCGACTGGCAGATCATTGATGACAGACAGAAATGTAGGTACAGGTCGTTTTGATTTAGAAAGTCAATGGAATTTAATTTACCTAATTTTCACAAATTATTTGAGAGATAGGCAAATAGAAATTATTCTAATCTTCAGTATATTAAATTGAAGTGAATGAAATTTATAGTAATTCTTGTATAGTTATAAAAGACTGACAATTAGTAAAAAATAAGATGATCTATTTGATAAAAATCTAACTGAATGGCTTCTTTAAAGATATTGTTTAATCATAGACTTTGATGTGTAGACTGATAAAAATCATATTATTTATAAGTGGGCAATGATTTTAAATTTCTTAACATCATTGACATAAAATTGCCATCACTGAAAAAAGGCCTCAGCGCAAACGTTTAGAAATTTAACGAGGAGAGTTTAATTTTATTTGACAATTGCATTTTGATTTTCCGAAATTCACTATATATACGCAGTTTTAGGTGCTATTTAGTATGGTCTGTTTTATGTATTGTAACAATCCAGTTCTCAAATTTACACACGAAGTGAATATCCCTACTTTGGTTACCGAATATCATCCTCGTTCTGATAGACATTATGAATACATTGAAACGTCATGTTATAAAAGCCATACATATTTGATTAAGACGATGGTGATGTCATATTGAACTTTACATTCGTTTTGAATTTAGATAGCTCTAGTATGCATTACAAAGCTAATGGTTATAGGGAAACTAATATAGCCATTGTTCTAACATAATTTAAATTGTTTTATCTTTGACTGAACAAGGTATATTATAGTATTTAAAAATAAAACTATAAATTAATAAAAGGAAGACTTGTTGAAATTTATATTCTAAAAAATCGTTGGTATTAAGGTTTTTTCAGATGATGACTGCAGAGATCATTTGGATATTTCCGTTAATTCACTACGATAACCATAACGTAGGTTAACCTAACATAACCAAACCAAACCTAACATAACTAAACCTAACGTAACCTACTAAACCTAACATACCTAACCAAACCTAACATAACCTATTATACCCTAACCAAAGTAGTGGTAGGGAATTGACGGAAAAGGTTCCATCATTTAGTAAACCAAATAAAATTATCTAGTGGAATTCATACCCAAATTTACTTTTCCTTAGTTACAAAACTGTTACACGTCACCCGAAAAAAGACTAAATAAGTACAAGACTGTAAGATGATATTGTGATAGATTTTAGCAAAACGATTTCCTCAGACTGATATACTCTCATAAAAAATTACATGAAATATAATTATATTGCATTAAATTTTAGTTTTTGCATATTGCAACTGGTCCCAGTGCGTAAATGTTTTACTTGAAATGTTTAACTAATTTAAGTTAATATTAATTTAAAGTAATTCATTGATGACCTTTCTCCTAAACCTTATCCACCTATAAAACTGTGAATACCTAATTTTAAAATTACATTATAATTCGTTCGATTAATGAACCCATTTATTCGTTAACCATACAATATATGTTGTATTGGGTTATATTGAGGACTTTGTGGTCCTACCCCCTCTTCCTCTCCCAATTGCTACAATTTTTGTTACTTCTGTTTTCTGAGTCCCATTTTTTCAGTTATTGGTATTTTTATATTAAAATTTCCTAACACAAATTGAGGTAGTTAAGGTCTTTTTTGAAGTGTCTTTTGAATTATTACATAAATCATCACGTGTAACGATTTTCTAATTCACGAAACATTGTTTTATCAACGAAACATATTTATTGTAATTTCAATACATATTTATATTGTGTACATTAAACTTGTTTGGAATCGTTTCACCTCGATATATCTAGAGATATTTCAACAATAGATGCCAGACTCAATATGGAGTCTGCAGTTTTGAACACCTGGCCACATTTGATTTTATATTGACTCCAAGAAAGATATAAGGAACTTCTTTTCAAAATACATATTTACAGAGGCAGCCTTTTTAGTTTTTTCTTGCCTATTTGAATTACAAATGAAGTAATTTTGAGTTTATGTAAATTAACTAAGTAATGTTTACTTATAAGTGAGTAACAACTGATTGTCTTTTCCCGAAATCTGCATCAGATTAAATAAAATTAAGAATCTATAGTTAGTCCATGAAGAGACAATTTTTGTAATTGGTGTTAAGACCTTAAGGACTTCTTTAGGAATGGGAACTGATTTAATTATTTTTAGTGGTAATATTTATAGTTCTTATAATAACAGATTAAATTTGTTTCAATTGTATTGTATCTGTAATATTTCAATAGAAGAGAACTAAACTTCTGTGTGATTATGAGGTTTGAAATGACTTAGGTGCTTACATGAAACTAAGACTTGCTTTATGACCTAACTGCCATAAATATAAAAAGTTGAAGGTATATCCTCATTACCAGGGAAGTTCAGTACTAACACTGCAAACTAAGGTGACTTAAAGAATAAATGTCTATTTTAACCATGCGATGTTTTTTTTCTATAAATAGTTTTTTAGTTAGCAAAATACGTGTTGGTACATATACAGTACAAGTAAACGTCACACAACACAAATTTATTACAATATAAGCACAAAAATTATTATTTTTATTATTTATTTATTTTTAAAGATAAATGTAAGGATCGTGATAAATTAATGAATGAACAGGTTAATTTTGATTCCGAAATAGTTTTTAATAATCTATTTTCAGCAATTAAAAAGAACAGAAGTAACAGCCAATAGCGATTAATAATAATATCATAGCTGCCGCCATTTTGACGATTCCAGCCAATGGGGTTACGTGATCATAGGCCTATAAATTGAGTTGTTGAACACCATTTTCCATTCTTTTGTGAATCCCTCTGGTCTGAGGAAGGTGAGCGTGGTTCACCGAAATCGATCACCATAATATTTGTGCATTTTGTACTTGTATTGTAATATATTTGTGCATTTTGTGCTTATATTGTAATAAATTTGAGTTGTGTGACGTTTACTTGTACTGTTGTCTATAAACACCATTTGACATTATCAAAGTAAGATTTGAAAAGAATGTACAATATGTGCATCAATCATGAAGCTGTTATTTGCTACAATTTAAGTGTGGTTTGTTAAAAATAAATACTTCTTATAAAGGCATTAATAAATGACAAACTGAAATACATTCATAAATGTGTTAGGAATAAAGAACGTGTGGGAATGTATTACTCCACAATCTGCACAAATATCTTTAGCATGTATTATTAATAATCCCTCTACCATTCAGTCACAAATTGTAAAGTCCATTAAATCATATTCCAATATCTGATTCATCAAAAGTTATAAATGAAGTTTTTATTCAAACAAAAATGTACAAATAAAATTTAGGCTGTAGTTTTTATTAACATAATAGTACAAAAATGTTAAGTACAACTTACAACTTTTCTTTAAGTTTCTACAATATCTAAGTATTTTGTACTTGAAATTTTTGTTATTAATAGGAATTTTAAAATGTTAATTCCAAAACATATAACTACGTCCTAACTAATATTGAGCTCCAAATAACAACCACTGATACATTAATTTACTTGTTTGATAAAAAAATCACTAAACTGATTGAAAATGTTTGTTTCCTGCATTTTTTTGAAAAATAATACATTTATAAATAATTTATATTAAAAATTTTCATTGACATTATATTACATCAAGGTTTATTTGGGATATAACGTATTTTATACAATTCAAGCAAGTTCTATTATAAAAATGTACTATTTATTAGTAATATTAGTGTTTGCTATAAATATTGTGATAGTTATAGTAATAGTTAATGTGACAGTCACGTGATAATTGCACTAAATCATTTAAATAACGTAAGAATTTTCAGTTTGTGATGAAAACGTGGATTAAGGGGAAAAGTAATGATTGTAACATGTACTATATAACTATTCAACTTGTATCTGAAAATAATTAAAGTGGATCAAAAAGTATAATACAATGTATTGTGTTCGTTTCCCCAATATTGTTTTAAAAACAACATTTTTATAAATTTCTGCTCTTATTGAAAGGATGTGTAGATGTCCAGTGGATTCTCTATTACAAATAGCTACAAGGTAGTAACTGTCAAGATAAAAGATATTGACACTATGTTCATCTGAGATGTCTCTATTACAAGAACATAAACAGGTCTCACGTGGCAAATAATGGCTTCCTACATGCCATAAAATCTGCAATATCCTCCTCAAGAGAGGGGGCTTACAATTCAAAGACATACTAACAATGTTCGATTTAACAAGTACAAACTGTTTGTTATGGTGTTTGTGTGTAGCTAAATTCATCATCAAAATTAATTCTAAATTATTGCAGTTAATAGCATGATGAGCTTTTAAAACATGTTCCTTACCTGTATCGATTAAAATATTTTGCGTATAAGTTGTTTATCTTTATAAATAAAATTAGTAAAATTTTAGTAAACACGCGTTTTTTGGTTTGCACTTCCAGTGAGAATTTTACTAAGTTACTCGTATATCCAATTAATTGTTTAGTCCATGGTACAAAAATGAGTGTTAATTTTAACAGGGTGGTGTAGTGGACATAGTTTTAAATGCAACTTATTTTTAAATTCCTGAAAAAAGCTCTTTCAACGCCCATTTCCAAATCACGTACAACACTGAAACTACGAAAACACGTATCGGAAGATATGCACTACTTTAGCCCCGACAGTTCTCTTTACACATTACGTGTCCACGGGTGGTAGGAGCGCCATAACCCCGACTTGGACATAGGAAACCGCTCAGTCCGGAGTGGCTCAATACCTACCCCTTGAGGGAGTCCCAACTCAGACCATCGTTAAACTGTTGTTATTTTACCATTTTTTGGACAATTTTAAAACAAAACAAATCTCTCTAAGTATTATTCTAAATTACCTTATAATTTTATTATATCTTATAAACTTATATTTATGGGCTTTTAAATTATACGATGTTCATTTACATATTGTAGCTTTATTCATTTTCCAAGCCTTATACAACAATGTTTGTTCTTAAATATTTCTTGTTCTTCAGGCGACTTGGTTTCATATAGTATCAAGTGGCATATACACTATTTTATTAGTTGTTGACTGGTAATTATTTGAATTGTTACTCTTATTGTTATCTTAGTATCTTATCAAAAGACGTGGCATTTAGTTTAGTGTGTTGAGGCAAATAAAGCGCTAATGCCACACCTAATTGCACGTACAAATTGGGTTTATTGTGTTCCCCTGTTGTCTACTGGAATGGGGCCCCGATTTCGCATGGATAAACTAGTTTTTTTTATATTTTTCCCCAGACTATCAATTTCTCCTTTGACCCTTCCACTAACCAAATTATCTGTCTCTAGAGTTCCAGGGTTTTACACTCCGTTAGTAGGTTTTCGGTAGACTCAAGAGCCTACCCAGAAAACCGGCAAGTGATGTCATCTCAGTAGATGACTTGTTGCGAAATCCGTCCTAAAGTGCGAGTCCAGTAGTATCGGCACTTAGTGTTTAAAATTTTACTGTGTTATTTTACATTGTATTTGGAGTAACACAGTAGTTTTAGAAAATGTATATTCAAATTTCTCTTTAAATAGTAATTTTGAAAGGTGTTTTACAAAATTAGTGACTTGTGACTAACAAAGTCAGTTTTTCCCAATAAAATCCATATAAAATATTCAAAAGTATGGTATATTATTAAATAGCAATACATTTCCATCAGAATAAACTGTTTTTCATTCGGATTGATTGCCTTTTATTGTGGTTTAAGGTGCATGAAACGAAAAAAATCACTTCTAGCTTTAAAAGGACTTTTCGTTTCTAACAAGTGGATGTGGAAGATATCAAGCTAGCATAAAACTTCTTTACGTGTTTATAACTGAAAGCACAGAAAAATAATTTATTTCAACCCGTGCTTTCAGTTATAAAAATATAAAAGCTATGTCAGCCAATGAAATACGTTCTTTAAATCCAATGTACTCTTAAAGCTAGAAGTAAATTTGTAAAACCTACAAAGATCGTACTTTCATACACTTTAAACCATAATAAAAGGCAATAAATATGAACAAAAAGCAGTTTATTGTGATGGAAATGTAACACTATTTAAGAATATACCACACTTTTGAGTATTTAATTTCTACTATTATAGGAAAAACTGAGTTTACTAGTCACAATCACTAATATTGTAAAAATTCCTTTAAAAATCGCAATTAAAATAGAATGTTGAATAACAAATGTCTAAAGCCACTGTTTTACTCCAAATACCATGTACAATAACCGGTAACATTTCAAACACTAAGTGCTACCACCAGCCTGTCATTTCAGTTCATATTGTTAGCCTGTCATATTGTTAGCGTCTCCTCACTAGAGATCGTATATCCTGGTTAATGTCCACACCCACCCATACAGGTATGGTGGTATTGACCCACCCACCCACCTATACGTGTACTGCTATGACCTATATACGCCAATTTAAAATATTTTAGTGTTAAAACCGTTGTATACTTTAAGAATTTCTGTTTATTGTTTTCCCTTATTTAAATATTCCAAAATGATATATTAACCGGTTTAATATATAATTACTTAGTCCAGTCAAGGAATGAGGTGTAGAGTGCGTGAGCAGGTAACTAAACGATTCCTTCAGAAACTTGTTCAGGAGGCTTAGGTTGTTAACATACCAAAAGTCCTGACTCCTAGGTGATGAGCGGGGGGGAGGAGGGGGGTAAAGGTACGAATTTTGGGTTTTTCGCTTATATCTCGAAAACGGTGCATCGGAGAGAAATATTTTTAGATAATAAAATGGAGTCCTTAAAATTATCTAAAAGTTTTATATTATATGTTTTTTTCTAATTCCTAACCGTTTTCGAGCTATACCCTCGGAAAAAGTTGAAATTTACAAAAAAAATCAATTTACGTCAAAATATTCATAAACATTGCATCATATTGTCTAAACCTATTCATAAACGAAAAGTATGGATAGGAAAGAAGTTGTAGATTTTTAAATTCCCTTTTAGAATATATATACATATGCTGATTAATGTCCAACCCGCCTAAAGTTACAGCTATTTTAAAACTTGTATAGCATTTTGCAATTTTCAGAAAATTAGTTTGTATATCATATTCTTAACCCACAACCTTTGTTCGTTCATCTAATAACATATATGGCCACTTATAAGCAAGTTATTAAATAAAGTAGAATAAATAATGATGATGACAAATTTCACACTTTATACTACAGATAGTTTCGTTACACCAGTACAATAATAATTGTAAACCCTATTGTTTTCAATATATTCCTAATGTTTTACTCTCAACTTTAAAAGTAATCAAATTTTCATCCTCTTTGAACTCGAGGGCCCAGGCAATGATTGTTCTTCCATGGCATCTTCTTCCTCAGTAGCGGGTGGCTCTTGCTGAATGGGCTCTACATCGTCTTCATCGTCCTCATCGTAAACAGGCACACTGTTCAGGCACTTCCCTTGACAGTGGAGGCACGCTGCAGAACAGATGAGCATCGCTTTTCGGCAGGCACATTTTCCAATTACACAATCCTTGGTGCAGCGGCATTTTCTCTTTGTTTCTTCTATACTCTTTGTCTTTGCGAATAAAAGACCCTCAAGGAAAAAAGTAAGGGATTGAGGCATTGTACCTGGATTCTTCAAAAATTCGTCGCTGGGAGGGTCTGAGCTGTACACTTGACTCTGAATATCTTGCCGTAAAATTTCCACAGCTTTAGCAACAATTCTCAACCTCTCTTCTTCTTCATTTTTAGCCCTGTTTACCATACCACGCTTCATTGAGAATTTTGTTCCCACTGTCTCTAAAACATACCACTGGCACACTAAATCTGTTGACACCTGGAGTGATGAGTATCCGATCTCCATATTTCCTCTCCAATTCAGCCTTGATTGTCCGCCATTGGGGCTTGGTCTCTGATATGATACCCAGTATTTCATATTTGGAGAACTGACAATCACTGCTTCCCTCTAAGTAGCTGAAAATCTCCTCCATAGCCTTTGTAACATGGTTGTCTCTGGGGATCTCTGTTTTTGGAGTTTGTAAACTCGTGGGCTTCAAAAAATTAATGTAGCAGTCTTTGTGGTATACTTCTTCTTCAGCAACAAGATCGTTAATCGAGGAAAGGCGGTGAAGAACTTCATCACCCAAGGTATCCTTCCTCATAGAACACACCTCCCTGATTCAATTTTGAACAGTTAAAGTCTCAACTGAATGCACAATTTTCCTTTTCGCCAAAGGCTTTTTTGTTTCTTCTTTTGCGCAAAGCCCACAGAACAAACAATTACTCTTAAAATTGAATTTAGGAACTGAAGCCGGAGCTTAGACCACCCTGTCTCTTCCTTGGATGTGGATGCCTCCCTAACATATTTTTTTATCGTGTCAGTCCAGGTGTAATTTTTACGACAGCTTGTGTGAATTAAAAGGGATGACAAATCACGGAAACTTTCATGCTTGTTGTCTTTCCGTTCGTTAATTGCTTTAACAAGGCCCAGTATACCCTTTTCTTTGACTTCAGAGACATCTTCACTTCCTCTTAAAACGTCCTTAAGGCACACAGGACACTTAGTAGTACTCATTGCAGTTTCAGGCCACAGGACACTTAGTAGTACTCATATATCATGGTTTGTTGTAGGTTTTAAAAACCTGTTTCCCCTAAATGTATGTTTAATATTAAATTTCTTGATCCTAGGTACATTTGACACACACTAAACTAAACTAACTTAGGATATAATCATAACTAAGGATAAAACATAGCACAAAACTGAAAACTTGAAAACTTAGGTATTGTTTACACTTCAAAATGTTTGTAAACAAAACTAACCTTTACAAAGTAAGGGTAACAAGAACCAGCTGACAGTCCATTAACAGAAGACAAGGAAATCAGTGTTACCAACCAAAAAGTTATAAGCATTAAAACTATTGTTACTATATGAGATGTTTGTCATTCGGACAAGCAAACTAGTGAAAGTTGGCCCTCACAGCAGCGTAAAACCATGGAAATTAATTTTCATTTGATTTGTTACCACGCAATAAAGTGACATAACATTATAAAAGTATATTTTTTTTAAATCAGTATAAAACAAAGAATATTTTGGGCCAGTAAAAAAAAGAATTATTATTGAACTTGTTTTTACTGTTAAATTACTTAGTTTTAATTTTTTATATAACGCTTAGGACCGATACGGATAATTGGCGATTCGGTTAATCGGCGTTCTATTGCATAGGCTCTTTTAATGTTGTTTTCAAGTATTAAATTTAATTGACTAACAAATTGCTGATATTGTTATCTGTAATTTAAACAAAATACACGAACAAAGGTTGTGGGTTAAGAATATGATATACAAACTAATTTTCTGAAAATTGCAAAATGCTATACAAGTTTTAAAATAGCTGTAACTTTAGGCGGGTTGGACATTAATCAGCATATGTATATATATATATATATATATATATATATATATATATATTCTAAAAGGGAATTTAAAAATCTACAACTTCTTTCCTATTCATACTTTTCGTTTATGAATAGGTTTAGACAATATGATGCAATGTTTATGAATATTTTGACGTAAATTGATTTTTTTTTGTAAATTTCAACTTTGTCCGAGGGTATAGCTCGAAAACGGTTAGGAATTAGAAAAAAACATATTGTATAAAAGATTTAGATAATTTTAAGAACTCCATTTTATTATCTAAAAATATTTCTCTCCGATGCACCGTTTTCGAGATATAAGCGAAAAACCCAAAATTCGTACCTTTACCCGCCCCTCCTCCCCCCTCCCCCCCCGCTCATCACCTAGGAGTCAGGACTTTTGGTATGTTAACAACCTAAGCCCCCTGAACAAGTTTCTGAAGGAATCGCTTAGTTACCTGCTCACGCACTCTACACCTCATTTTGGGTCATTTATTGACTGGACTATTAGTGATTTAGTGCAATGCATATAATGAGAACACCTCAAATTCGAAGTCCAATAGTGTTGCTAAATTATTGACACATGTCATACCATATCATCAATCCCACTACACCACCTGTTTTAGGTGTTTATACACCGAACTATATTCATATTTTCCTCTTCCTTGGTTTAAATTAATATTTTTAATCTACCAAATTATATTCACAGATAATATAAAATTCACAAATTCACTTTCTCTATGAGCTTTTCGTATTTTTTGCTGTAAAGCCCAATTTGTATGGAAATAAAGTGATCAGTCCATATAAATGATGTAACATACGTTTCAGACATGTAATAGACCACTATACAAATAATTATTTTACATGATCCAATTTTATTAGTTGCCTTCTTGGTTAGAGTAATTTGAGAAATAATTTTAAATTTTAAAGTCCAAAACTATTCAAAATGTTGAAGTTTTTCTATATCGTCCATCATCTCAACTAGTGCAATTAAAGATATTAACTTAATGTATTACTAAACAATATTAATTATTTTGGTTCGATACCATACAAATAGAACCATACAATTTTTAAAAGCAAAGTACAATTTTTAAAGTAGCAGACTTATAAGTAATAAGGAAACAGAATAATATATAATTGGTCGGTAGCGTAGTTGGTTCAATCCCAGCTTCATGTGCTAAAGGTTGTCAGTTCGATCCCAATCAGAGTCAATACATTTTGAGAAGGATCAGCTGATAACCACCGGCTGTTCATTTGTCATTGGGCTATTAATTAATGACACTTTCTAAGGAATAGTCGGCCTTAGATTGTAACAATGACTACATTCGCTTATCTACACTCATCACACTCAATCGAAATCCATATTCGCCCATATCTTGACGATCGACGTCTTATGAATAAATAAATAAATAATTACATACGTTCTGACGTTAGAAAATGAATTGAAAAATCCTAACAAGGGACTGGAGCCCAATGAGAAAACAAAGCTAATTTGTTGCTCACAAAAATCTACTTGAAAGTTTACTTTACTAGGTTTAAGATTTTCCCCTGTACTAATAGAACAATTATCTGAACTTAATTATGCTTATAACAGAACTTGAATTTGTAAAGTAAAATAAGTCTTGAACACGTTGTTTGAGAGGAGAATACAAAGTTGTCTTCATCCACTCCTTTCTCTTAAGTCACACGTCTCTCCAGCAATGGCTGAGAGCCGACATTGTCAGGCTGGCCACGTCCCAGTTGTGCCAACCTACCAACTTTAAACTACATGACCTTTCGTTACTTTTTCGATGTAAAATTGTTCTTTTCGTATCATCATAAAAACAAACTAAAATCTTAGACGTCTTTCTATTCAACAAAAAAAATATTTTGATAAATTTACTTATTTAATTACTATAAAAATTATAATCGATAATTTAGATCGTCGATCATAATTATCGCTTTTTCCTTTTAATTGAGTTTAATTTAGAACGATCATATTTAACTGAGGCAACCAATTTAATTTCAAACTACACACTAAAATATTTGCTATGTTTTGCAGTGTGTATGGCAATTTCTTTTGCCATGTTAATCCAACAAACCCTGTCCTTCTTAGAAAAAAATATTCAAAAGTATAGAACCACGATTTTATTTCATTTTATGTAATAACAAAACAAAATCTATATGAATATAAATGATCGCATTTAATTTTTTATAGGAGTTGAGGAGGGTGACTCATGTTAATAGGAGTATATAAGGGAAAGGTCATAAAAATTGATCTGTGTACGAATTCTGTCTGAAGATTTAACAGCATTGACTACATGTATACACAGGTTATATATTGTGTATGGGTTTTTAACTACCATTCTTTTTTTATTTTTTTATTTTTATATATATATATATATATATATAATCTATGTTATATGCTCGGAAAGACTCCAAAATATACTAGATATTAATACAAATAAAAATGTAAAATGATCTCCGGTCACAGAGCTAAATCCAATCCATCAAGTCATTTAGGACCTGCCTCACTGATTACATTTATGTTAGTTAGACCCTCTGTAAAACAGCACAAGGGGCACTATATATGATCCATTGTTTGGATAGACTCCCCACAATCACATGACTGATCTACTGCCAATCGCTATTTGTATTTTCAGTAGTTATATCTGCCCAATCCAGTTCGGAACCAATTCAACAATGTCCACTCCCTTCGAGGGAGGTTCATCCCACCTACACGTATTGACGGATCGTTAGATTTCGTCCATCGAAACTCTTCCACGCTATGGCCCAGCTAGTATTGGGCTAGAAATTTGAACTGCTCAACTGGAAAGCAGTACTGTATGTAGAGGTGGGTTTCAAAATTGTAAGAGACCGTTGTGACGTGGGAGATCCTGTATAAATGTGAGGTGTGGGGCATTCAATATCTTATTGAATTCTTTAAGTAGTGCCTCCTGACATTTTATTTCTGGTGAAGCTGTATTGCACAGCACCGGTAGCCAAGGTAGTAAGTTTGCAATGAGAGTGCCCATTAACAGCTCTCATGACCCTTATTCAGTTGGACATAAATCGCTTTTGTATGTGTGCTATATATGGGGATGATGTTGTTCGCGTCCACAGCAAACCTTTAAAGCTGTACGTATCCCCTGGGTAGTTCTAAACGAGCAACAACCCTGGTAGCTGGACCGTTACAAATTTGTTATTTCCCAGCTATGGCAACTACCACACAAAATATACACAGGTTTATTTTTCATCTAAGTCTAAATATCTTGTCTCTGTCAGCAGTGTTGTGGTCCATCGTGGAGCGCTAGTGTAGTTCCATGTTAATGTAATTAGTTTATAACCACCAGTCGTGACAAACCTCACTAACTTATCAAACTACTGGTACAAACACACGTGAAAAAATGGTTTGTATCTTTAATTATATATTATTTACAGTAGTTATTTATTATTTATTCTTAAGACACTGATCGTCAAGATATGGGGGAATATGGATTTTGAATGAGTGCGATGAGTGTAAAATGAGCGAATGTAGTCATTGTTACAAACTAAGGCTGACTATTCCTTAGAAAGTGTCATTAATTAACATCCCAATTACAAATGAACAGCCGGTGATTATCAGCTGATCATTCTCAAAATGTGTTACGACTCTGATTGGGATCGAACTGAGAACCTTTAGCTTATGAAGTTGGGATCTAACCAACTAAGCTACTAACCAATAGATGTATGATGTAATAGAAATGCTTGTGCCATTCGTTTGGTTAGTTAGTGTTATCTGTTACTACAGTAGGTTAAAACTCTATTACATATACATGGGACTACACTAGCGCTCCAAACATGTAGTACGCGTGGGAACAACATTTAGTACTGGATGATAATTCAATCTGTGTATATATGTAATCGATGTTTTTTTTTAAATGATTCAAGATCTCTTTTAAGTGTTTCATTTTATTATTTAACATGTTTGGCTTTGTACATACATTGGCCAAAAATATACTGCTAATTTCCTTTAGTTAATATTATAACCATCAATTGATACTTATTAAAAAACAAATCATTTTTTAATAATTCAAAAAAAGTATATCAGCCCAAAACCAATCCTGTGATGTTGCCTGAAGTTAGTAATTCATCATCTATGGAGCACTCTAATTATCATCTGCCTCACGACTGTCTCCAGACGGTTTCATGGTCGCAGTTAAAGGTGCCTTTTATCAGCTGTAACCTCCGTTATGGCTGGATACACTCAGACCGGATGAACCCCGTCTACGACTCCTAAAACATAATCAAGAGTTATTTTATTTTTTTTATTTTCTTGAGTATTTATTTCAGGCATACATTTATTATCTATTATAATTAAGTAATGCATTTCAGAAATACCTTATATACGGTATACTGAATTTACTGTGGCAAATTTCTGTAGATAGGGATGCTACGACATGGCATTTGAAGTCTTAACGGGGATCGTAGGTTATCTATGACCTTCCTTCAACTACTTTGTTACAACTGATCTCCCTTTACGCAAAGAAATATCAATTAGTAACAAAATTGATAATTTCACTGTTCATTTAATTTATTGTGCAATTGGACAAAATCTAGTAAAAAAAATCCATATCCTGATTCCATCATCTGATACAAAATGTATACATATTCGTTTCAAAAAAGGCTTAAGACTACTTTCAAATTCGGGACAGTCACAGTTCTGTGGGATGACACAATGTAAGCAAATTCCCTAATAAATGATAAGTTTCACAACAGTCCACAAACAGGCTTGGGACATGTAAATTGTTAGTTATTATTCAATATGTAGGCAGTGCCATTATATTCAGGCCAGTCACAGTTCTTTGTGGTGACACAATGTAATCAACTTCCCTAATAAAGGATACGTTTCATAGCACTCCACAAACAGGCTTGTGACATGTAAATTGTTAGTTATTATTCAATATGTAGACAGTGCCATTATATTCAGGCCAGTCACAGTTCTTTGTGGTGACACAATGTAATCAACTTCCCTAATAAAGGATACGTTTCACAGCACTCCACAAACAGGCTTGGGACATGTAAATTGTTAGTTATTATTCAATATGTACACAGTGCCATTATATTCAGACCAGTCACAGTTCTTTGTGGTGACACAATGTAATCAACTTCCCTAATAAAGGATACGTTTCACAACACTCCACAAACAGACTTGGAACATGTAAATTGTTAGTTATTATTCAATATGTAGACAGTGCCATTATATTCAGGCCAGTCACAGTTCTTTGGGATGACACAATGTAATCAACTTCCCTAATAAAGATACGTTTCACAACACTCCACAAACAGGCTTGTGACATGTAAATTGTTAGTTATTATTCAATATTTAGACAGTACCATAATATTCAGGCCAGTCACAGTTCTGTGGGATGACACAATGTAAGTAACTTCCCTAATAAAGGATACGTTTCACAACACTCCACAAACAGGCTTGTGACATGTAAATTGTTAGTTATTATTCAATATGTAGACAGTACCATAATATTCAGGCCAGTCACAGTTCTGTGGGATGACACAATGTAAGTAACTTCCCTAATAAAGGATACGTTTCACAACACTCCACAAACAGACTTGGGACATGTAAATTGTTAGTTATTATTCAATATGTAGACAGTGCCATTATATTCAGGCCGGTCACAGTTCTTTGGGATGACACAATGTAATCAACTTCCCTAATAAAGGATACGTTTCACAACACTCCACAAACAGGTTTGTGACATGTAAATTGTTAGTTATTATTAAATATTTAGACAGTACCATAATATTCAGGCCAGTCACAGTTCTGTGGGATGACACAATGTAAGTAACTTCCTTAATAAAGGATACGTTTCACAACACTCCACAAACAGGCTTGTGACATGTAAATTGTTAGTTATTATTCAATATGTAGACAGTACCATAATATTCAGGCCAGTCACAGTTCTGTGGGATGACACAATGTAAGTAACTTCCCTAATAAAGGATACGTTTCACAACACTCCACAAACAGGCTTGTGACCTGTAAATTGTTAGTTATTATTCAATATGTTACAGTACCATAATATTCAGGCCAGTCACAGTTCTTTGGGATGACACAATGTAAGTAACTTCCCTAATAAAGGATACGTTTCACAACACTCCACAAACAGGCTTGTGACATGTAAATTGTTAGTTATTATTCAATATGTAGACAGTACCATAATATTCAGGCCAGTCACAGTTCTGTGGGATGACACAATGTAAGTAACTTCCCTAATAAAGGATACGTTTCACGACACTCCACAAACAGGCTTGTGACATGTAAATTGTTAGTTATTATTCAATATGTAGACAGTGCCATTATATTCAGGCCAGTCACAGTTCTTTGGGATGACACAATGTAAGTAACTTCCCTAATAAAGGATACGTTTCACAACACTCCACAAACAGGCTTGTGACATGTAAATTGTTAGTTATTATTCAATATTTAGACAGTACCATAATATTCAGGCCAGTCACAGTTATGTGGGATGACACAATGTACTTTATTAGGGAAGTAACTTCCCTAATAAAGGATACGTTTCACAACACTCCACAAACAGGCTTGTGACATGTAAATTGTTAGTTATTATTCAATATGTAGACAGTACCATAATATTCAGGCCAGTCACAGTTCTGTGGGATGACAAAATGTAAGTAACTTCCCTAATAAAGGATACGTTTCACAACACTCCAGAAACAGGCTTGTGACATGTAAATTGTTAGTTATTATTCAATATTTAGACAGTACCATAATATTCAGGCCAGTCACAGTTCTTTGGGATGACACAATGTAAGTAACTTCCCTAATAAAGGATACGTTTCACAACACTCCACAAACAGACTTGGAACATGTAAATTGTTAGTTATTATTCAATATGTAGACAGTGCCATTATATTCAGGCCAATGACAGTTCTTTGGGATGACACAATGTAATCAACTTCCCTAATAAAGGATACGTTTCATAACACTCCACAAACAGGCTTGTGACATGTAAATTGTTAGTTATTATTCAATATTTAGACAGTACCATAATATTCAGGCCAGTCACAGTTCTGTGGGATGACACAATGTAAGTAACTTCCCTAATAAAGGATACGTTTCATAGCACTCCACAAACAGGCTTGTGACATGTAAATTGTTAGTTATTATTCAATATGTAGACAGTGCCATTATATTCAGGCCAGTCACAGTTCTTTGGGATGACACAATGTAATCAACTTCCCTAATAAAGGATACGTTTCATAACACTCCACAAACAGGCTTGTGACATGTAAATTGTTAGTTATTATTCAATATTTAGACAGTACCATAATATTCAGGCCAGTCACAGTTCTGTGGGATGACACAATGTAAGTAACTTCCCTAATAAATGATACGTTTCACAACACTCCACAAACAGGCTTGTGACACGTAAATTGTTAGTTATTATTCAATATGTAGACAGTACCATAATATTCAGGCCAGTCACAGTTCTTTGGGATGACACAATGTAATCAACTTCCCTAGTAAATGATACGTTTCACAACACTCCACAAACAGGCTTGTGACATGTAAATTGTTAGTTATTATTCAATATGTAGACAGTACTATAATATTCAGGCCAGTCACAGTTCTGTGGGATGACACAATGTAAGTAACTTCCCTAATAAAGGATACGTTTCATAGCACTCCACAAACAGGCTTGTGACATGTAAATTGTTAGTTATTATTCAATATGTAGACAGTGCCATTATATTCAGGCCAGTCACAGTTCTGTGGGATGACACAATGTAAGTAACTTCCCTAATAAAGGATACGTTTCATAGCACTCCACAAACAGGCTTGTGACATGTAAATTGTTAGTTATTATTCAATATGTAGGCAGTGCCATTATATTCAGGCCAGTCACAGTTCTGTGGGATGACACAATGTAAGTAACTTCCCTAATAAAGGATACGTTTCACAACACTCCACAAACAGACTTGGGACATGTAAATTGTTAGTTATTATTCAATATGTAGACAGTGCCATTATATTCAGGCCGGTCACAGTTCTTTGGAATGACACAATGTAATCAACTTCCCTAATAAAGGATACGTTTCACAACACTCCACAAACAGGTTTGTGACATGTAAATTGTTAGTTATTATTCAATATTTAGACAGTACCATAATATTCAGGCCAGTCACAGTTCTGTGGGATGACACAATGTAAGTAACTTCCTTAATAAAGGATACGTTTCACAACACTCCACAAACAGGCTTGTGACATGTAAATTGTTAGTTATTATTCAATATGTAGACAGTACCATAATATTCAGGCCAGTCACAGTTCTGTGGGATGACACAATGTAAGTAACTTCCCTAATAAAGGATACGTTTCACAACACTCCACAAACAGGCTTGTGACCTGTAAATTGTTAGTTATTATTCAATATGTTACAGTACCATAATATTCAGGCCAGTCACAGTTCTTTGGGATGACACAATGTAAGTAACTTCCCTAATAAAGGATACGTTTCACAACACTCCACAAACAGGCTTGTGACATGTAAATTGTTAGTTATTATTCAATATGTAGACAGTACCATAATATTCAGGCCAGTCACAGTTCTGTGGGATGACACAATGTAAGTAACTTCCCTAATAAAGGATACGTTTCACAACACTCCACAAACAGGCTTGTGACATGTAAATTGTTAGTTATTATTCAATATGTAGACAGTGCCATTATATTCAGGCCAGTCACAGTTCTTTGGGATGACACAATGTAAGTAACTTCCCTAATAAAGGATACGTTTTACAACACTCCACAAACAGGCTTGTGACATGTAAATTGTTAGTTATTATTCAATATTTAGACAGTACCATAATATTCAGGCCAGTCACAGTTATGTGGGATGACACAATGTAAGTAACTTCCCTAATAAAGGATACGTTTCACAACACTCCACAAACAGGCTTGTGACATGTAAATTGTTAGTTATTATTCAATATTTAGACAGTACCATAATATTCAGGCCAGTCACAGTTCTGTGGGATGACACAATGTAAGTAACTTCCCTAATAAAGGATACGTTTCACAACACTCCACAAACAGACTTGGAACATGTAAATTGTTAGTTATTATTCAATATGTAGACAGTGCCATTATATTCAGGCCAGTCACAGTTCTTTGGGATGACACAATGTAATCAACTTCCCTAATAAAGGATACGTTTCACAACACTCCACAAACAGGCTTGTGACATGTAAATTGTTAGTTATTATTCAATATTTAGACAGTACCATAATATTCAGGCCAGTCACAGTTCTGTGGGATGACACAATGTAAGTAACTTCCCTAATAAAGGATACGTTTCATAGCACTCCACAAACAGGCTTGTGACATGTAAATTGTTAGTTATTATTCAATATGTAGACAGTGCCATTATATTCAGGCCAGTCACAGTTCTTTGGGATGACACAATGTAATCAACTTCCCTAATAAAGGATACGTTTCACAACACTCCACAAACAGGCTTGTGACATGTAAATTGTTAGTTATTATTCAATATTTAGACAGTACCATAATATTCAGGCCAGTCACAGTTCTGTGGGATGACACAATGTAAGTAACTTCCCTAATAAATGATACGTTTCACAACACTCCACAAACAGGCTTGTGACACGTAAATTGTTAGTTATTATTCAATATGTAGACAGTACCATAATATTCAGGCCAGTCACAGTTCTTTGGGATGACACAATGTAATCAACTTCCCTAGTAAATGATACGTTTCACAACACTCCACAAACAGGCTTGTGACATGTAAATTGTTAGTTATTATTCAATATGTAGACAGTACTATAATATTCAGGCCAGTCACAGTTCTGTGGGATGACACAATGTAAGTAACTTCCCTAATAAAGGATACGTTTCATAGCACTCCACAAACAGGCTTGTGACATGTAAATTGTTAGTTATTATTCAATATGTAGACAGTGCCATTATATTCAGGCCAGTCACAGTTCTGTGGGATGACACAATGTAAGTAACTTCCCTAATAAAGGATACGTTTCATAGCACTCCACAAACAGGCTTGTGACATGTAAATTGTTAGTTATTATTCAATATGTAGGCAGTGCCATTATATTCAGGCCAGTCACAGTTCTGTGGGATGACACAATGTAAGTAACTTCCCTAATAAAGGATACGTTTCATAGCACTCCACAAACAGGCTTGTGACATGTAAATTGTTAGTTATTATTCAATATGTAGACAGTACCATAATATTTAGGCCAGTCACAGTTCTGTGGGATGACACAATGTAAGTAACTTCCCTAATAAAGGATACGTTTCATAGCACTCCACAAACAGGCTTGTGACATGTAAATTGTTAGTTATTATTCAATATGTAGACAGTGCCATTATATTCAGGCCAGTCACAGTTCTTTGGGATGACACAATGTAATAAACTTCCCTAATAAAGGATACGTTTCACAACACTCCACAAACAGGCTTGTGACATGTAAATTGTTAGTTATTATTCAATATGTAGACAGTGCCATTATATTCAGGCCAGTCACAGTTCTTTGTGGTGACACAATGTAATCAACTTCCCTAATAAAGGATACGTTTCATAGCACTCCACAAACAGGCTTGTGACATGTAAATTGTTAGTTATTATTCAATATGTAGACAGTGCCATAATATTCAGGCCAGTCACAGTTCTTTGGGATGACACAATGTAATCAACTTCTATAGTAAATGATACGTTTCACAGCACTCCACAAACAGACTTGGAACATGTAAATTGTTAGTTATTATTCAATATGTAGACAGTGCCATTATATTCAGGCCAGTCACAGTTCTTTGTGGTGACACAATGTAATCAACTTCCCTAATAAAGGATACGTTTCACAACACTCCACGAACAGGCTTGTGACATGTAAATTGTTAGTTATTATTCAATATGTAGACAGTACCTGTACTGAACATAAATATTCAGGCCAGTCACAGTTCTTTGGGGCGACACGTTGTAATCAACTTGCCTAATAAAGGATACGTTTCACAACACTCCACAACTCTGCTTTGACATATAAATTGTTAGTTATTATCAGTTTATAGGGAGGATATTAATATTCAGGCCAGTCACAGTTCTGTGGGGTGACACGTTGTAATCAACTTCCCTAATAAAGGCTACGTTTCACGACACTCTACAACCCTGCTTTGACATGTAAATTGTTAGTTATCATTCAGTATATAAAGGGGGCATTATAATTCAGGCTAGGCACAGTTCTGTGGGTTGATACGTAAGATCCGGCAAGAAATCGGAAGGTATAAGGTAACAATTCAGCAAGGATCTTGGGGCACAGGGGCTGTATATCTTACAATATGAGTCGTGCGACAGTATATAACACCCCTATAGGCTGAGATTTATAATCCGATAAGTTTGGAGTGACAAATATGTACAATTGCTACAAATAAATCCACCCAGCAAGAAATCGTAAGGTATAGGGTAAAAATTCGGCAAGGATCTTGGGGCACAGGGGCTGTATATTTTACAAGATGAGCTGTGCGACAATTTATGACACTGCTCTAGGCACAGAGTTATAACCCTCTTAGCCTGAGGTAAGAAATATGTTTGGATAGGACAAATAAACTAATAAGAGAAATTTTTTTTTAAATAAGATTGATATCGTAAATTTTAAAATTTAATTTTCGTTTGTGACAATAGCATAAAATCTTACTGTATTACTTTTAGGCTATTAATATATAATGTTTGTTATGTTATAATTAAATTTTATCTGACATTCTGTATATAACTTAATATTCAGTTGCCTTAAAAATGAAGGCAAAAAGAATTATATTAAAAGTATAGTAATATTTTTTCTGAAACATTATTTACTTAATTAAATGACTCCAAATATTTATTGCAAACTATTAAAATTCATGCATTATGAACATAAATTGGTTTGCAGTAAATGATCACTTAGAGTATGGTTTTTGTTGTTGGAAACAAAGACGTAGTTATATCAAACGAAGGGAAAGAGGAAGACATTAGACGGGTGGAAAAAGTTTCTAATATTTTGGACAAAGTCGAGTTTGGTACAAGTTTGCCCGGGGTGGGAGTTCGTTCCAGTTTGGCAAAATGCAACATTATGAGGCTCAAGGGCTCTGTGGGGCGTGAGATTTATTGCCCTAACGGTCTTCCATTCCCAATCGATAGAGAACACTGCGAGCGTCATTCCGCCTTTGGTTGAGTATGCAGGGCTCGTACTCAATCCACGACCGAGTTCCTCTAACAAAATCATGTGATTCTATAAGCGAAATCTGAATAAACGCCTTCTAACTTTTTGGTTATTGTAAATTCCCCTTACTTTGTACAATACTTCAATAAAATTTGATTTTGTTAATGTTTTCTATTTTTCTTGAGAAGTAAGTTAAGCAGTTTATTGATGACTAGTGATTTTTTTTATACAAGGAAAACTATAAGAATTACCAGGGATCCATCAACTAAAATTAAAGTTTGTTTAAGAAAGAATAATACTTATTGGATGAAGATTTATCATAACTTATAGTGTTTTACGTTTTAGAGACGTTTTCTCTTGCTTCTAAAAAACTACTGGATATTATTTTTTAAAATTCTGTATAGATTAGTTATACAATTGAAATATCAAATCATTGTTATTTTTATACAAAGTATTACAGTGGACTGACCCTCCCGAACACGTACAGTGGTGAGGACCCCCAGCCCACCCTTAGACAAACAGTGGCAATTTTCACTCCAAAAATACACTATTGTGTAAAATATCTATACATAAAAGGAAAAGTCCTCACTCACTCACCACTAATTCTCCAACTTTCCTTGTATGTAGAGAGGTGAAATGTTGTACACTATTCTTTAGGTCTTAAATACGACATCTAAAGTATTTTCATTTTGATAAAATACTCTAAAGGATTAGAAACCGCCTCTAAAAGACTATTCCAAAGGATAATGTTGGGTTGATTTTAGTAAATTAATAACAGCTGTTTTGAAAATAAATAAAATGTTTCTTTTGTATGTTTGATATTATCGTACTGATGCACTAACAGTTTTATCTTCAGCTTTTAATCAAAATTAAATTATATTGAACACGTTTGAAATAGGCCGTAATACCATTGGGTATTTATACTAATAAATAGGTAGCGACGCAAGTAGTGTGAGTGAAATAACGTAAATAAAATGTAATATTGTGATTTTACGTTTTACAGTTAATCTACTATTATTTGTAGTCAAAAGTCACATGCCGAGGCCGAAGGCCGAGGTGTATAGAGCGCAATGAGCGTTGGGGTTGGCATGCGAAGCGTAAAGGGGTTTACCCTAGTATAACATATGGTTCTTTTAGCCGAATTGATCCAATATTTTGAATAATTCTCTTAAACACATCAGATCAATAAAACAAGTTAAGGTTAGCTTTATAGGTTATGTATTATTCTATGTTCATGGTGTGATTCTTTCTGCCTCTATAATATTTTGTTCAAACTATTAAGTCAAGTTTTAAACTTTAAAAACCGTTCGTAACTAAGTTCCAGGAAGATCGGTAAATAATCATGAATGTAAGTGTGTATGGTTATGTAAGTACGTCAGGAATTACTTTATAAATGTATAAAAGCAAAGTAGTTTTAATTTTTATTTATGTCGTATTCAATCATAAAATAAAAGGATTTTAACGAATTTTCCTATTTTTTAATGTAAAAATATTTTTATTTGCACATATAATTATTAGTAAAAATTATCAGAAGAGGAAATTATTTACATTACATTAATAGATGTATTATCACTTTTTATACTTGTTTTGTGTTTATGTGCCCTCCTCATAATAATAATCCATATGTTTTATCCGAATGATTATATCATGGAAAGTCAATTATGTTTAACATTTAGTAAAGAAATCCAATATTACGTCACCTATTTTGAACACCCGGTTGCATATGAACCAGCCACAGCTTTACCTAGATCTCAAAATATGAATTTATTTCATACAATACACACATTTAGTATACCACGCAGCCCGCATCTGTGGACCTTCAAGAGTTTGTACAACTTTAGAAATAATGTCAAGATCGTAGCTTTATACGGGTGCATCTGTGATACGCCGACATAAAGTATTTCAGGAACTGATTTTATTGGTTAAATAAAATAAAAGAAAAAAATTCTCGTAATGGTATGTCCTAAAATGTTTCTATTCCCAGATATCCACCATTTTACTCTTTACCATATTTTACTAAATGATTTTTATCTGTATAACGAATTACTCGATCAACTAAGTTGAAACTTTAAAAAAAAACTGATTTTAATATGTTGTAGCCCATTGAATTTCAAATAGTATAGTGTAACGCTTAAAATATCATTTTATCGTTTATTTTTTAAGGTTTTAGTTTTATTAAAACTGAAATATTAAAAAGTCCATTGGGTTACTTTGTTTATTACTCTAGGAGATTAAATTAAACATAACATTTAAAGTGAATTGCATTGATTGGAAATTTAACGGACTAAAGAAATATTGTTGACAAATGTCATAAGAATGTACCGTATTTTAGGTGTTAAAACGTTACTATCACTGACATTTTAAAACTAAGTACAAAACCAGTAGATTATTGTTTGTGAAATGTATCTTTGTATGGATGAGTAATATACAAAATCTATACTCAATCAGATAAGTCCTTCTACTGATACAAAATATTTAGTACAAAAAATTGTGGATTTTTGTGGATTGTACATGTTATTCTATATTTTAGCCCATAGAATTAGTTCCTAAAATGTGGCAACACGTTACAGATTCCCTTTTTATACACACACACACACACACACACACACACACACACACACACACACACACACACACACACACACACACACACACACACACACACACACACACACACACACACACACACACACACTTACACACGCACGCACGCACGCACACACGCAAGCACACACGCAAGCACACACACACGCACGCACGCACGCAGGCACGCACGCACGTACGCACACACACACACACACACACACACACACACACACACACACACACACACATACATACATATATATATATATATATATATATATATATATATATATATATATATATATATATATATATATATATATATATATATATAGCGATAGCAATATGTGTGATGATATTCCGCATCGTCATTTACTTACATCGTCCTACCTCATAAGCTCAACTCCCAGTTTTGAATAGTCGACCTGATTAACACATCTGTGGAATAGGTGGTTGAAGATAGAGTTGGTGGAGGAGGGGGAGTTGACATGACAGATTGCACGTGAATATGGCAAACACAATACGATGGAATAAGACCATTACTGTTGAATATGTACTACATTAGTGGATTGGATATTCATGCGTTCTCCTTTTATCTATTGTATCAACAACGTAGTGAATATGTGCTTACACAAATGTAAATACAATAAGTAAGTTAACCATACTTTAAATAAGTTAAATAGCTCTAAAATCTACAACAGTTGCCCTAGTACACTATATGATTCACTCTCTACCTCCCTTATATATTTAAGGGTGTTCATTCAGGAGCCCAGTTTGAGCATTCCAAGGTATTTTGTTCTAGATTTTATCGCAACTGTCGCTAGGAGAAGTAAAGATTCTGCCTCACTGACAAACAAACGATGTGCTCCCCTCCTTTAAGTTTCTTTTAAGCGATTTTGTTTACAAACAGCTTATTATTTATACTGAATATGTGTATAATGCATTATGTCAAAATAGATTAATAACAACACTTAATGCCACTGAGTTATTGAATGATACAATTTCCTTAAGTGTGATAACGTTAATGTAGTTTTAAAATGCAGAATGAAAATCAATAATTGATTACTGATAGGCTTTCTTTAAGCCACATTAGCAAGTCATAGCGTTTATCCGAAACACAAACCCTGATAAACCGGCATTTTTCAAACAATACTCAATAATCTTTTCTTGAGAACAAACTAAATACTACTTAAGGGAATAAAATAGCTTGCAGATTTTTTTACATTTGTTAATTTCTGTTTATACATAATTTCAATATGTACATGAATTTCCAGTACAAGTTTTAAGACAAACATACAGATGAAAACTAAACCATTCGAGAGTACTTTTCATCCTTCTTTTAACTAATTTCTGCAATCAGATATTTTTTGATTGCATATTAGTATAATTTTTTTTCCTATAAAGTCACTACAATAAACAATCCGTCATTAAAATCTTAGGGTCACATAATTTTTTTTTATTTATTAAATAAGATTATTAAAATAATCTTTGTGTTGTGTAACGTTCCTTTGCTTCTACCAACTCATAATATAGTAAATAAATAATAGCTATACGAAATCACTCACATGCAACAATAGTTGTATAAAACTTAGTTATATAAGTGGAACAACTTCATTGAACGCAATAAATAACATAATATCCTGATAGTTACAGTTCAGTGTTCATGGATGGCTCCCACAAAGATCCTTCTCCTCACACGTTATGTGCCTGCGGGTGGTAGAAGCCCCATAACCCCCACACTGGGACATGGGAAACCGCTCAGCCCCGAGTGCCATAACATTTAGCTACATCTTCCCCTTTAGGAGACACAAGCACGTCCTACTATCGTAAATCTGTATTTGTTATCGTTTGTGGCTTTTAGAAACTGCATAAGAAAGTATAAATTCATAAAGTTAAACATTAAATAACTGTATTAGTTTATATTTGATTACTATATAAACTAATACAGACCCTTATACTTATAAAAAAAATTAAACAATATACTTTTTATATGTGCTTTCCTTATATATTGTAGAACGTATGTAAGCATTTTTTGTAATTATAATTTTTACAGAAAACTAATAGTTTTGATTTGAAATGTGCTTAACTACGTAAAATATATTATTGCTGTTTTAAATACCTATCCCATTAGCCAGTATGTCCTACAAACTGTTGGGAATGTTACATTTTTCATAGGGACTGGAAGTCCGCATTTAGTTAACCGAATTCCTCTGGTGTGTTGTGATGGTATGCATTTGAAGAATGTTTTACATAATTAACTAACGTGCACATAATACATTACGTTGTGGTTTACAAGGGTTTTTTACATTATGTAAATGTACATTCCATCTGAACGTTTCCACGTTCCTATTAAATATCGTTTCTTTGGACAAAAATATTTTTCTTTTAATTAGCCAAGATAATATGTTATATTTAACTACCACTGCTTTCTTAATTAGTTAGTAATTTTGTTTAAAGATTGATTTTCTGATGGCGGCTAGATAGTTATAACTTGAATAATATATTAAAAACATAATAATGTTTTCTCACACCCCCTGTACATGCACGTAATTTTTGGACATGCCCTATTATTCATTTTTATTCATTTATTCATACCAACGGTTTATAATTTTTTACAAACAAATTAAAAAAACTGGTTAAATCAATAGCTAACAACTAATTATAGTTTTAATTTAGTTCTAAAACTAAAACTTTAATGATATAAAAATAATATTTTTAAAATACTGTCGTACATTAAAATGCAATAGTAAATTCATGTAATTGAATTCATACATTCAAAAAAAGAGATCATGCCAACATTATTATTTAAGGAAAAATCTTATGCCTGGCTTTACATGAATTTAGACACTTCTCTTTTGAAGGTTTGTATTGATGTATCAAACATGTAGATCTCTGGATTAAGTTTTTTGCCTTCTCTCAGGAGTCACGGAATGCAGCTGTGATAAGCGTATTCGGTAGATTGACTTCTTTTTGCGAAAGTATCGGAGAGTATTGTTCCTGTTGGCGCACGTATGTCAATCAATGACAGAAGTTCTGAGCAATCGAGTTGTCCGTTGATCAGCTTGTATAGGAAAATTAGATCAGACACCATTCTGCTTGATTCCAATGAAGATAGTCAGAATCGTTGCGTCAGTTCATCTACGTATCGGTACCCATATCGCATGCCAACCAATCGTATTACTCTGGTTTGTATTTTTTAATGGCGTCAACATAGCTATAATAATTATGAGACTAGAGGAATATTCCAGGACAGGTCTTACAAGTGTCTTGCATCATGTCAGGGTTAGTAAAAGGGGACTGAAATCGCTGAATATTCTTAATATGAATATTTCTTAATACCAACCATGGACCGTAACTATAGGCTTCATTAGCCACCACCGCATCTAATACACTTATGGACGGAAATAACTAGAGTCCAATTACTGTTATTTCAACACAATCCACATCACTTTCGTAGGGAAATACTACAGTTACATAAACACTTATCTGTTTGCCCCCATGAACCCCTAGCAAACAAAAACACCAAGTTGCTTAAGTATATTTGTAATTTTTAAAAGATATTCTCTAAGCTCCTTATTCTTTTGTTTGAATAATGTATTAACCGATGGTTTTGAAGTAATATTTCATAGGATTTGTCATGTAATATTTAATAGTGCGTTTATAAGGTTTTCTGAAGTATAATCATACTATTGATCTTAATTAAAAATTAGTAGATGAATAAAATTGGAATTTACTACATGATTTCCTTTAAAAGTTGTTATAAGTTAGTGGCCATTGACAATAACCGTTACAAAATGTACATTTTATACAGAAATTTTATTTTTTTATTATATTAAATGTTCACAGTAAATTAAATAAGTCAAAAAGGAAAATTATACAAACTTGGCCTTTCTTGTTGATACTACCATTAGATATCGAGGCTATTTCACCATCTTTCCCTTGAACTAGTTTATATTTGAACTGACATTACGAAATGGCCTCTAGAGAACTTCCTAAATAAAAACTATTTGTTAAGTTAAATAACAACTTCATTCAAATTTACCAAACAAAATATGAACCAGTATAATATTATGTAAAAATGAAAATCATGAATGGATTATGATGTATATATTTGTCTATGTTCAATTTATTTTAACTACAGGTAGGCTTCTCAGTATTACCAAATTTTCAACACGTAAAATTAAATATCATTCGATAAATATCATGTAAATGTATTCGTATGAAGACTTGCAGGCTCGCCCCAAATAAAGAAGTACAGTGTTTCTGATATGTTGGTAAATAATAATGTAAATTGTGTGTCGTGTGCTGAACCGTAAGAAACCCCATTGCGATGATCGTTTTCTTGTGTGGGTTGACTTTATAGGTAAGTATATTTCACATATTAAGAGTGTTCGATCGGAAGTTATTTTTGAAATTTTTTTCATAAAATTGTTAGTATCCATATAAGTAATAAATTTGTTACGGGAAGAATCTAAAAAATATCTAAGGAGATATGGCTGCCCAAAGTAACTAATTTGCCCTCTTTGGTGCATAACTCATGAACAAACCATGAGATATAATTTATTAACGTTTTGAAAATGTAGTGGACAAAACGTACTAATCAACTGAGTATATAGTAAATCTGAAAATATATATATATATATATATATATATATATATATATATATATATATATATATATATATACATGTTTAAGTGTTACCAATTACTTTTCTGTAAATGATATTTGTTAAATTTCGAGTACTTCAAATTTAGTACTTGTTTGTCATCTTTAGCTAAAAAAAGTAGATTAATCTACTGTCGAATTAGCGGGGCGGGCCAGGTGGGGGCTATAAGGAGAGGGGAATACATTGATAGTTAATTAGTGAGTCAGGATCTTTACTACTCTTAGCAGCAGTTGCGATAAAATCTAGAACAAAATTACTTAAAGAATTATGACGAACACCCTTAAAAACTCCATTGCATTTTATGGTGGTCTATTTTTTACGTGGGTTGACTTTTTACGAGAGTATATTTAACATCTTAAAGTTTTTTCCACTCAGATGTCCAGGAACGAGTAACTGTTTAAACAGTGCTTTAAGAAATAAATAATACCATGGATGGATGGAAACAGCATATTATATCGGTTTGTTTCAATACTTTTACATATGTGCTTTTACAAATTCTCTTTGGGAAAATACAATACGAAAGCTCAACTAATGACTAAAAGTTAAATGGCCTAAGATTATAAACACATTCTTTCCTCATGATTTGTAGAAGCAATCATTCGAATAAAATTACGATCATGATCAAAAGGTATTTATGTATCTGTATTGTTTTTAAACCCCTAAACACCTAAACAAGTGCTCACCTGGCCCAGGTTTTGTGACCATTCAACAACTCCTATTCCGATCAGATAAAAGCCAACTAAATAATAAGGCCCTGAAAAGAGCCTATTGTATAATCATTAACTATTTGAACTATTTGAAACTTTTATGTTAGTTACAAGATTAAAATAATGATTTATATACTACATTTAAATTTAAACTAAAAATAGAATTGAATATTCATTATTTCTTATTTCCTTTGCAAATTAGAATTTATTGTTACCAAAAAATAACATTAAATTAAATACTAAATTTATATATAAAAGATCAAATACTATAACACTAACTCACTTTCTGATACTCAAAAAATACTTAACCACAGAGGCTGAACTTTTGTAGGATGATTAGTCGTATAAGTGTGCTTAATATATTGTGTATGTTTATGATAAGTAGGGGTTTTGAAAGTTCTTCCTATTTCCGAAAAGGTCACTTTAAAAGAGTGACCTTGCAATCAAGGTCATGATAGCTTATCACTGAGTCTAATGGTGACTGCCGAGTACTACTAAGATATCACTGTCTTGTATTGTTTACACTTACAACAATCACTCTGAGGGGGCAATGCAAGTATACTTGTATGCATTAGGGTCGGATATTCAGTAACTCTGCACTAAAAGCAACACAGCGTGGACCTGATCCACTTCCACCCCCGGGGTAGTTTCCTCTTTAACTTAAGGATTCAATTAGGAGTTCAACATTTAATCCATCCCACTCCTTAATCCTGTTGTTTCCATTAACAAAAATCTTGAATAAATTATTCCTTTACAATGATTTTGTTTAGCAAAATACAATTAATTTAGTTTAAAACTAAAACTATGAACTGTATGTTATGTTTAGGCTTTAAAGCTGTTTCCTTTATTGTCTAGTGAAAAATATGTTCCCCATCGAGTTAATAATAGGATTCTCCTAAAATACTTAAGGAATTCTGTTTATGTTGTTCCAATAAATGTTAAAAGCATTGTTCAAAAATAATATTCCTTAGGGTGTAATTAAATGTATAAATATCCCAAATGAAAGTGCCCATATTGTTATGAACTTGTTGACAAACTCGATGAACATATTTTAAAACATGCGGTCAATGATTTTCAATTATTACATTCTTGTACTTAAATCACGTTAAAAACATATGTTTGTTTATGTAGACATTTTTTGTGATTGCGGAACTGTTTGTTTCGACATTAATATTTGTGCAAGATCATTTATGTATATTTTAATTACAATATAAATTAATAAGATGTGTAAAACACTTTTAAATACAAAGATTCCTTTTATTATACAGTAAATAGAACTTATATAATCTCCTTTATAATATAATCGTAGCCATATTTATAAATACGAACGAAACAGTTTAGTTATTACTGCGTTTTTATATGTTTGTTTTATTTCATTGTTGTATTGAAATGAGTAACAGACAGAGTAAAAAGAATGTTTAGTAAAATAAAAATAATTAAAAGCAAAACATTCGTTAGTGAGCGAAGCGTAGTTTGCAGTAATATCAACAAGTGTAAGTTAAATATTAATAATATATTCAATTCATCTTCCGGAACAGTGCAAAGCACGTAAATTTGTAAGGTTTTTGACACTTTTAACGACTGTGAAGTGTTTCTTTAACATAAAGTGATCTTTGTATCCTCTAATACCGATAAATACCACTGTGGTAAAGATACGATTAAATCTCTTATATCGTAAATACTGTTGTAAAGATACAATAAAATCTCTTGTATCGTAAATACTGTTGTAAAGATACGATACAATCATTTGAATTGTAAATTTTGTTGTAAAGATATGATTAAATCTCTTTGATCGTAAATACTGTTTATATTTATTTTTAGGTTACCTTCCTATATTCCATAGTTCCCAAAGATAAACTTTAAATTTCCTTCATAAGTAATCGTAAGTGGTATTGTACAATGTAAAGCATTTGATAAATTCAACAGAATGCTTTTCGATCAAAATATTAGTAAAAATCTGTCGGCACTAGTGGCACAGTGCTGTAATCCAGCTATTTAGGGATAAAGTATTGAAGTGATTGTAGGTGATAGGTTCGATGCACGGTCTTCTTAATACCGACACGGCGTTCCCATCGACGTGGATATTACTACAGATGTCTGTGTTGTCCATGTTGGATGGCAGTCAAGGTTCAGATGTAGTGTAGGGGAAAGAACTAAATCTGAGGCTTGTCAGTTATCTGAAAATCATACCAATACTAAGTGGTTCGGATTCCACGTAAAACTGTACGTCTCTTAATTTCCCTGGCTATTGGGCTATTAATAAATAGCTCTTTTTTTAGGAACATTCGACCTTGGTTATAACAATCACTACACTTGTTCATCTACACCCATCCCCCTCATATTTTAGTTAAAACCAATGAAAACTACAAGAAATGTTATTGATGAATTATGAACAATGAATTGTTAACTAAACTAATACATGAAATTATACTTATTTGTACCATGAATAAATGAAACTAACTACAAAATTATTATTAACTGCACGCCATGTTTATCTAATCACCGCTTATCGAATAATACGCTAATAAATATCGTCATTAAAAATAAACTATATCAAAAGAAATCATTTTCATCAATCTGCATGAAAACTATGTCATATGTTTTAAGCTAAGTAATTAAAAATCAGGTCATCATAATGATAGGTTATTTATAAAATAGTTTTTCATTCTTCGATAGCTTGAAACCCTATAATTTTAATGAATATTGGATCATATTAGAATATTATTTACATCTTGAACTCATTATATTGATAAAATGAAAATTGTTTTTATCATAATATAATTTTTAATTCTTAAATCTGCTTTGTTTAAAATATTTGTAAAATAATTGGAATTGTCTTGAGATAAGTAAGTCAAACTTAATATTACTTCCAAGAAACCACAAGAGCTGTATTTGGTTCCATCTCTAATTAAAACTTTCGAGAACTCGTATTTTCACAACGTTTTCTCAGTTTGTGAACTTTATTACCTCCCTTTTCTCATATCAACTTTATCGGAAATCCATAAAATATTTGCAATTTTAAAATTGTGTTGAGTGTGTAATCGGTTTTGAAAGTTAAAAAAACTATTAATCCATTACAGAAAAACCAAACTAATAATTAGAAGTAATTAGCGTGTATAATTCATACGTATATTAATTTTTTCTTAAATATATTAATAACATCTTTATGTTTTGGCGTTTTGATTGATTTCACTTGTAATTCTTACAAGAAGTTACGACGTTCCACAGGGAACCGATTTTAGTTTATGATTAATTGTATATGGGTCTTTTGATATTGATTTGACTTATCCTTAGGCAACTAGTTTTTATTGGAATGTGGGAAACCATGATATTTACGATTTTTAAATATATATTTTATTTGTAGTTCAAGGTTTTTTATGTTTTATTTAGCGTTTTTATTTTATTTTATACCTTGCGTTTGTCTGTTTTAAGAACTTGTAAAATGTGCAAATCAGGCATATACTTTTGTTTCGCATAAATGGGGTTGATTTAGTCGCAATGACAGATAATAGATAAACAACAATGATTACATGAAATATTTACTCAATATATATTTGAGTGCATTCTTGTACAGTGCACCCAATCGTTCTCTTTTTTTACTCATCCATATTAGGCGTTTTTATACTTTTAAATTAGTTAATATAACTAGTTAGCAATATATGTTCGATCGTGTTTTGTCTGCCATAATTGAGAGGGCCTACTATGAATTCCTGTTATTGGTGAGACCAATTGCTAGGAATTTTATTAGGTGTGATCGGGTGAGAACTGAAAGAATCCTTAATATCTCTATCCACATCAAATCATTCAGTCTCGTCTCAAAGGTCTTTTCGCTATGCTTTTATTGGGGATCACATTAATTAAATCCTAAAGACAATATTTATATTTTATTTTGTAAGTATAAGATGTTTGTATGATTTATTTTACTGATTTGTATACGTTTATTATCGATTAGATTGAAAAAAGGTTTAATAAACCATATATAAGCCGTATTTAATTACATGGCATATATTACACTGACCTTATTTTAGTTACTATACCCTAAAGAATAATTATACATTAAAATATGTCAATATACAGCAAATTAGTAGCTATATGGTATTTCAAGATATTTGAATTTAGCAAATTTTCATGAAATATTCGGTGTAATATTCCACAATTAAAGTCTGCTGTTTGTTACAATTGGGGTTATGTTTGATAACAGAGAAGAAAGAAACTGGGATCTCATCCAATAGTGCGTTAAATGCATGTCTAGTTATTTCTCCAGTTTGCGTGCAGATGGCAGGGCCAGCACCTTTATACCTTCAAGGATAAACGTAGTAATTATTACTGCAGATTTATAAAAATGTAGATTAGTTGAAATCTATTCACAACTGCCACTTATGCGTTCACTGTAGCTATTAGAAAGCGACCTACATTTTCTTTCTTCTCTGTGATTTTATTTACTAATAAGTTCGGCAGTTTAAGATCATTACACCTATTGGCGTATGGAAACTAAGGTCTATTAATATGCATTTGACGCCAAACAAATTGAAGCTTATTTACACATAAGTAAACAAATCTTCTGTCCTCTACAATACGGGATACATACTACAGCCGTGGTCAGTACAAGCACACGTTTGCAGCTTACTAATTTTAAACATTAATTAATTAAATTTTCTTCTGTAGTTTCAGATATACAGGGTAAGGAAAATATATGGAAACGCTTCAATAACAACGTTATGTTTTCCATAGACAATGTTATTATTTAATTTTTTTTAATATTTCATAATTTTTTATGAGAATAGTTTACTTAAAACCTTTAAATAGTGGAGAAATAATATTGGTCAAATCAGTTACTTTGAAATTCAAATGACCACTACTCTGAAAAGGATAAACCTTCGAAGACCGGTTTGCGAAAACTAATTTTTCTTGAATAGACCTTTAATTTAATACCAAACTTAACATAGGCTTACGTTGAAGATTTTCATTCTACTCCGCGTGGTCCGTCTCCCTGAAAGATGAAACGTCACTAATGGCGTCAAAATGTTTGTTCTTTATAACCATGATCATGTTCAATATTTCACTTTTACAAGTGAAGACATACAAAAGTTGTGAAACCGTGTCCATATTTTTGCCATATGTTGATCTATATTTTAAGTTATGCACAAAAATGGTACATACCTTTTTTGAAGTTATACTTCTTTGCGCTCGTTAGACACTTTGGGATGGGATGTTGGTCGAGAAACCGCGTCACGCTGAAAAGTAAGAACAAATTTTTAAGAACTATCGATTAATCGATTGTTAATCGAAGAAATTTAATCGAAGAAATTACTGATAATGATAATATAGGTGTATAATATAATAATGAAGTCACGTATAATATATTGAAGATAAATATATTGAATAATATTGAAAAATGTCTTATATTTCATTTATATATCCTGTCTGTGTGCGTGAGTGGGTGTATGAGAATGGCCAAAGAAGTATAACTTCCACCGTGTGGTCCGACGCACACCCAATTTTTTTTATTGATTCTAGCTGGTTTTATTCGTATTAAATTTAAAAAAAAGTGGAATACGTTGATGTGTATGGTTTAATCAATAATAATTTGTTTCATTTATTGTAGAGGTTAAACAAATTATTTAACAAGTTAATGATTTTTTAGCTTTAAATAATTTGTACATGGTAAAAGAAGGCTACCGAAATGTTAACATTTTATACTAATAATGTATGTGAACTAACGTCATCAACGATAAAATATATTTTTAAAACAAATCTGTTATTTCCAACTCGTGAAGGACGACTATTTGGCCATTAGAGCCAATGAGTGTGGGGTTGTAGAGAGCAGCCCCGTGGGTTCTTCATTGGTCCATAAACCCTCCCTACACTAAATAACCTCACCCTCCACACCGAATGGGACCTTAATGTGTGAAGCCCGTGGTAGATTACTTAGCTAGAGATTTCTGGACCAATTGTCAAGGATCTTTGAAGTTTTTAAATTGTCACATCGGTGATTAGCGATGCAACTAAGTGTTAAACGAGGCAGCTGTTTAAAATTCTCAACTCGCAGAGGTGAGTATTCTGTTTATTTATTAAAAGAAAACAATACTAATACTACATGGTTCGTATTCCACGTAAAACTGTAGGGTGCTTAGTTGCCCTGGCTATTGGACTTTTAATAAATAGCTCTTTCTGAGGAACAGTTGATCTTGGTTAGTTACAATGACTGCACTCATTTTGGAATCTTCAATAGCTTGAAACCTCTTAATTTTAATGGATATTGGATCAAATTATATAATAATTTACGCCTTCTGCTCCTTATTACGATGACATAAAAAAAATTGTTTTTATCAGACATAAATATTAAATTCTTCCATCTAATTTGTTTAAACATCTGTAAAATAATTGGAATTGTCTTGAGCTAAGTAAGTCAAACTTAATATTACTTCCAAGAAACCACAAGAGCTGTATTTGGTTCCATCTCTAATTAAAACTTTCGAGAACTCGTATTTTCACAACGTTTTCTCAGTTTGTGAACTTTATTACCTCCCCTTCCTTAAATCAATTTTATCACCAATTGAGAAAATATTTACAATTTTAAATTTGTATTGAGGGTATAACCAGTTTTGCAAGTTTAAAAAGTAAACAAAAAACAATACAGATCCAATACAAAAATCCAAACTAATAGTTTGAAGTAATTTGGAACATTTAGTAATAATGACTACACTCATTCTCCCCTTTTATTCTTCCATATATCGACGATCGGCCTCTCACTAATCAATAATGAAATAACCATACACTGGTTAACAATTGGTATTACAGTTTTTTGGATTAAATATATTGATACATGCAGTAATACATTGTTAATCTTGAATGTTAAACCATTGTCATTATATACTATACATAGAACTGAGGAATAACAACGAACACAGGTCTCATTCGTAGTTCATTGCGTGTACTTAACAGCCAAGTCTGAAGGACCTACCCCAAGGAATAAAACAGATGGTACTGTTAGTGTAAGTAACTTCCGTTTGGCAGCGCCACCTGGGATCAAGTGACTTATTTCACTCGTTTTCAAGAGCATTACTTCAATCCATTTCAAGTAACTTCTCGTTTCCCAGTTAATCCAACCTTATTAAGGTCTCGAAAGTTCTCTTCGATAAATGTATATGCTCTATATTATAAAAATGTATTTTCACATTAAAGCTGTATGTATCGTGTACTTTTACATAATATAATCATATTTAATATAAAACAATTTACACAATAATTGTTTAAGTCTTTGGATTTTTTATTTGCTCCAGATAAATCATCATAAATAATAACTATTCTTGGAAGTAACATGTTATTTACTTAAATAAATTATATTCCAATTAGATGCATGTTTAAGAGTGAGTCTTGCTACAAAACAAATTTGTATGTATATTTAGGCTCAGTAACATACCACAAATACAATACAGCATAAAGCTCATATACTCCCATTGCATGATTTACCCCATCATTTAAAGGGGATATTGAATGAAAATTCTGGAATTAATCATTAAATTTAGTTTTCCCTAAGTGTTTGTACGAACTGAAATAAATACTATTGTACGACAATTTGAAAATTCCGGGTAGCACTTTTTTCTTTTATAAACACTGTCGTAAATTACAGAATACTGTCTTTGATAAGACATTAGTTTGTCAGCCCTAAATAATGTATCAGAATCTGGTTAAATACTTTTTAAATTATTATTATCAACACCATAATTCAATATTCTTAAAAATGGCAAATCTTTTTTAATATTACAGTGTTTTATTAAAGAGGGTGTGAAAGGTTATTAAAGAGAGTCCAAGGGTATAATAAGGGTATATCAGACTGTTAAGACATTAATTAAAATATATTAAAATATTAAAAGCACTTTTTGTATCTATACTCTGGGTAGCTGAATAATTGTAGTTACAGTTATATCCGTGTATTTGTTGGCAGTTAGGGCCGCCTGAGTATTCAGTTACGGACGGCTACGCCTTTCCAATCAAGTCAGTTATTTTGTAGCGCCTTCATTCTAGAGGACGCAATTTAGATGCTGTATCTATATTGCCAACTTGTAACTAAACGGCGTCCGTCAAAGCAAACTTTGAAAACGTAACGTAACCAATATAAGTATAATAAACAGTTTATTTCACATCAGAATCTTTCTTTTGGTAACATCGAGTGATATAAGTGAGCTTGGCATAACCCAGATAAAATAAATTATACAAACCTCCTTATATATATATATATATATATATATATATATATATATATATATATATATATATACGCGAAGCCGTTTTTTGTCAACACAACTCCTCCCTTATTCCTTGACCAACTTAAACGGTTAGGGTGCCAACAAATTTTCCGCTATTCGTAGTTATGCAATAACGTCTTAATTCTTCAATATGTTCACCCTGAAGGGCAGGAAGCCCTCAAAGTACGTTTTTGAACAGTAACAGCTGTTCAAATATAAATAATTACTTCCAAAAAGTGTTGGAATGTAAACAATGGTGTTTGTAATATTGAGGATGTTGGATATTTCATAATTATAAACCAGGGAAGGTTGTAAGCATGGGTTTATTCGGTTGTAGGGCTCCTTACAGGACTTGAAGGTTTCAATAGTAATATAATGCAGTTATTTTATTAATTTAATTAATCTTCAGTTAAAAAAAAAAAAAAACTTAAATTAACACGTTTGAAATAGACTAAGAAATGGCACTGGCAAGTAATGTAACTGAAATACTCTAAATAAATTTAATGATATGATTTTACGATATACAGTAGTTAACCAATTACTATTTGCAGTCAACGGCATACGCCGAGGCCGAAGGCCGAGGTGTAACGAGCGCAACGAGTGACAGGGTTTGCACGCGAAGCGTTCAGGGATGTCCCCTAGTGTCAATTTATTTCATGTGTTGCTATAACAAATTTATTATGGAATTTTTTTTGCCATCATTAGTGAAGTAACATCATCTCAGTTTTGTGATGTGTAGTTAGCCTGTTTAACTGTAATATTGGGACCTAAGCACAGATTAATAATTAATTATTGCTAGACAATTGAGCATCAATACAGACTGTTCGATAAATTACTGATCTTCAATACAGTTTAGTAATAATAAGTTTAATTTTCAACAATATTACTGATATTGTAAAATTATTCATAATAGTGGTTAAAGTTTTTCAACCACTCACACATAGGTAACATAAGTCCACATTATACATCAATATACAGGGTGAAAAGATATGGAAACGTTTTCACAACAACGTTATTTTTTACATGGATATTTTATAATTTATTTTTTATAATAATTGTGTTCCATAAAGTATAATTTTTGATCGGGATAGTTTACTAGAAACCATTAAATAGCGGAGAAATAATATTGTTCAAATTAGTTACTTTGAAATTCAAATGACCGCTACTCTGAAAAGGATAAACCTTTCAAAGTCCAGTTTCTCTGGAATATATTAAGAATAATAACATTTAATAACAACTCGAACTAGGCTTACATTAAGGATTTTCGTTCAAATAATTGCGGGATGAAAAGATTAAATGTCGCTTATGGCATCAAAAAGTGTGTTCTTTGTAACCATGATGTTGTACAGTATTTGTCATACAAAAGTTGTGAAAACGTTTTCATATTTATTTTCACCTTCTATAGAATATTTATATTTACACATATCTAGTAAATTTTCTATTCTTTTTTTTATAATTTATTTTTATAAGAAAAAGCCGATTTCCTTTTTAAACTTACTCTACCCATATACTATTGATCTCCGCGGAGAACTTATCTGATAGAGTAAAGGGGAAAACCAGTACAGTATGAGTTGAGTATTACAGATAAAAAACTAACATCTAGGATTCGAACCTGCGCTATCTCTAACTGTCAAATCCTGACACATTAGACCACTCGGTCACTGGCTCTCCCTCAATTAGCTTGACTCTGGATGATTTCGTTAAGCAGTGTAAAAATCAAGTTCCATAAACTCGTTAGAGCTAAATTTCTACTTTGACAAAAATTTATTTTAGTGGATTTGAAAGTGTTTTAGCGTCATGGCCCTTTTAACCGATTTTAGAAGACTTTTGATGAATAAAACTCCAGACTGTGAAGCTGGACCACTGTTCAGTGTCTCACAGTTTAGTATTCCCTCTGTCTCCTGTTTCTCGTCTCTCAAGTTCTTATTTTCATTACCTTTTACAAGGAGATACGTTTCCAAAATAAATAAAGGCAATGCAGAGTTGACAGTCTAAAAAAATATTGTTTACCTAAACATATTTTAGTTACAATCCCAAAATATAATATACTTTGGAATATTTATTTAATAATTGGTGTTAACTTCGATTTTATATACACCTTCATAGATCTATCATACAATGTTAGTCTCTCTAATTAGTTGTTTTTGGGGACCCGTAGAGGAGCGCTAGTGTAGTCCCGTGTAAATTTAATGCAGTTTAACCCAGCTGCAGAGACAGACCTCATTAACTAACCAAAATACTGGCTCAGACATTTTATTATATGGAACTGATGTTATTTATTAGGCCTATATGGTAGCCGGTGTTAAATAATCAACCATGTACCAACTGATCCCTATCGGTATTTAGATGACTGAAGCTGCTCGAACTGTTTACATCAAAGGTCATTTTGAGCTGGAAATATAATATTTTAACTAAATGTCATATGAAAATTGGTAAATAACTACATGTTTGTAGAATGTATATAAATGTCCTCTAATGATCCAAAAACCTACATTTTTTAGCATAAATTTATATTTTGAACTGTGGTTTACTGTAAAAATAGTAAGACTACAGTCAAATACGTAACTTACATGTCATATTAATTAAATAGTTAACATAATTAGGTATTTTCTACTATACGGCCACATAACTGGAACAGTTGTCAATATAAAAATAACGATATTAAAGTAGTTTTTCTTGCCTGAATTGCGGAAATTATGGAGAGAATGAAAGGCTTTAGTTGTTTTAAACGCAATACAGAAATACACTTTACAATGAAAAAACACTAACACAAACTTATCAAATGTGAGATTAGGTGAGGTTAGGTTAGAAACCTAGTCAAACAATTTCTTTAGAAAATTATTCGAGCTCTGTGGTTTTTTAATAGAAAATACAACACATATTTTTAATAAAACAATTATTTTATTAATATCATCTCAAATGCTCAATTGCTAACTCTTTCTATTTATTATAATTAAAAAGAATTAATAAATTCTCATTAAATTACCGATATGCAAACAATATAATACATATAAAAATATATTTTTAAACCCCATTCATTTACCTGAATGGTATTCATACTTTCTAAAGCACGGTATAGTGAGGACTATTTTGTAGCTCATTTGTTGTGTCATACAAAATAGCTTAAATTATAAAAAAGGAATATCGTTGATAGATTACATTTACAGTCCACATTATTAGAAATGTCCCAATTTTTATTCTTAACAGTTAGAGTGCTAAATAAATACCAACATATTAAAATGAGCTGTGGCTCTTACGGCTGGGTTGGTGCAGATCACAGTTCCACCAGTGGGCATTCCTACCACATCTACGCCTTTCCTTAATGAAATTCCAGTCACTCGGCCCCGCAAGACGACTTTATGAAAAGCAATATAGAACACAGAGCTCCTTCTCAAATTACTTACTTTCTTTCATCGTCTGCACTAGTTGGTACATAACAAAAACGTCACTCAAGGGAATCCATCAAGTGAGGAGAATAGTTGAAAATACTACAGTAATCTAAAACTGTTGTTAATGTTTTAGTCTATATCTTGGAAGTTGTTTGTATGATGAACTCCACCCTCTGTAAGTTTAATGTTAAGAACGAAACAGCTTTAAGGTTGTTTATTATCTTTAATTTTTATGAAGCTCTGAACAAAATGAATTATTACTATTTTCTACTAATATACTACTTTCGGTGCAGAATTATGTGCAACTGAGTTTGAAGTTTGTTTTCTAAGGAACTAAGAGGCCTACGAAAAATCTAATTACACCATTGTTTTCCTCGTTTAATTGTACGCTACGACATATTCATATTAGATTTTGTTACAAGTTGTAATAATTTTTAACCTAGTTTGAACAAACAAAACAAGTACCGGAATTACCTAAAATAAGTAGTTTTCCTGTACATCAAATTTACTCGGTTATTACTCAAAAACCCGTCAATATATGGCATTTATAGTTTAATAACAGGTTGATAAGAATATTTTATATAAGTTTAATAATATTTATAATTTTTACTTTTCGATAAAAAGCCTTATCAATTCCCTGAAACTTTTTTTCTTCTAGTGATCGTACAACTAATTACTTGATCTTGTTGTAATCCTTACGACATATACATCTACGACCTACGACTTTCATATGTGTAAGCTATTTCAGTGATTTTAAATCGATTTAAATCAATTTATAATAACGTTAGGTTGATACATTTTAATTGATATAAATAAATAAAAAATCGCTGAATTTACTTATAGATATGAAATTGACGTATCGTAACTATAAATTTCATAAGCATTACAACAAGATGAAGTAAATCATTTTATGAACCCTGAAAGAAAAAAAAAGAAAAAAAGCGATGTTTTAGGGAATTGATTAGAACTTTTTTAATATAAAAGTAAATATTATTAAACGTATAAAAATTATAAAAAACATTCTTATCAACCAGGTATTAGAGTATAAATGCTGTACATTAAAGGTTTTTTAGTAATATTTGTGTAAATTTGATGTACGGTGAAAACTAGTTAAAATGACGGTACATTTTTGTTCCAGCTAGGATAAAAATTATTGAAAATTGAAATTAAATGTAAAAATACATATGTTATTATGTAAAATTAATTGAGGGAAACGGTTGCGTGCTTAGATTTGTTGTAGGCCTCTTAGTTCCTTAGAAAACAAACTTCAAACTCGGGTGCACATAATTTCTGCGTCGACAGCAGTACATAAGAGAACGTTTCTCTCCACGAAAAACATGAAAAATATGGGTTCCCATTTCAACGATTCGGTCCGTAATTACGATCATATCGTAATACTTGAAAGGTCATTGTATAGCTGATGTACTGTTCTAGTGGATCATAAGTTAGTTTTTGTAAAATATTCAGTATTTTTAAAATGTTTCCACAGTTAAATAAGTGAAAATGTACACGTCACAATTTTTACACTTCTTTTATATACTAAAAAAATCTCATAGCTGTACAACAATTTTGATTTAGTATATTGGACCTTAAGTAATAACGCAGTGTTCACTATAACTCGTTATAACAATAAACACGAACCGTACAGTTCAAATAGAACAGCATATTTTATCCCACTGACGGTAATATTTCATCTATATCGACTTCCTAGTGGTGACTTGAGATACGACCATCTCAACAGTTAAGTTTCCACATCGTTTATAAAACAGAGTATTTTATTCAATTTCTGGGGTTCAAATTTGTCTGGTCTTAAGAGATGATTTTTTTCTAAAAACTACCTAACCCATTAACACTAGAAAATCTACTCCTAGCCTGTAACATATTTGAACTTGTATGTGAGACGGCAAATCTCTAACATTGATAGAACAGCTCTTGGCTTTTCCGATTTAATATCAAGAGTTTCATGGTTTCGGACTCTTCCATGGTTCAACACAGTGGTACAATTATTTTAAAAGAATCACTTTAATTAAAAACAGGGGACAAACGTATTTTCATTAGATTTCCTTAAATTTAGTGGCAGAATATATTCTAATTTATAAGAGTGTCTAATTTATAAACTATACGCGGGATCACTATCTTCATAAGAAATATTATATAGCTCATTTTTATATGATGTTATTTCCATATTTTAAAGATGTTTGGTTTTTACACATATATGATGAAAATGTAGTCAATGTGCACGTTGTTTTAAACAAGTTATCTTTTTTAATGTGTTGAAATCATTTTGAAATTATTGTTTTTTTTATTATATCAAAATGACTAATAGTCCTACACAAAGTAGTTTATGTTTTGTAATTTTTGCGGTCTTTTTTTAATTAAGAAGATAGTTGGATTAGCTTGAAGATAATGTTAATTGCTTTTTGTTTATAAAAATAAATTGAACCCAAACATACAAATACTATGGGTCTAAAATTTTAATTCTTTTTAGGCCTATTATCAATTTTTCAGTTATGTAGGTAAACCATATATATTTTTCAATAGCTAAAAATCTTACAAGTATCTTACAACAATCAATCCGAGGGGGCAATGAAAGTATACTTAAGTGCATTAGGGTCAGATATTTAGTAACTCTGCACTAAAAGCAACACAGCGTGGACCTGAACCACTTCCACCCCCGGGGTAGTTCCCTCCTTAACTTAATGATTCAATGAGGAGTTCTGCATTACAACCCTGTACACTTTTAATCCCTTTACTTTTAATAATCCTTTGTTTTTAGTTAAACGGTAAATATTGAATAAAGCGATCCCACACAATTATCATGGTTTTGTTTTATTAACTAGTCACTTTTGATTAATTACCCCAAGAACACGAATCTATAGTAGTTCCTGGAAATACTAATTTATTACAGCAAAAATTGAAAAAAAATTGTGTGTAAAAAATATTTTTAGTTGGTAAACTGGAGAAATAACTTCTCGACACACATTCAGCGCACTACAGGATACGATTTCTGTTTTCTTCTTACCTATTCTTTTCTTATTAACCTTATAAATATGTATTAATAAGCATATATTTGTGGGTAGAATAACAAATGTTTAAAGAAAATATTGGTTTATTTACACGTATAAAGTTAACTTAAAAACTTAAATTTCCCTCTCACTGGACCCAACATAATCTTTGCAAATGTATGTAATTGGAACGTTACTATTTTTTTAGTTTTATCAGTATCTTGAAAGAATTATAGATTCTTTTCTTACTTTCCTCTAACCAAGTAAATAAAAGCTTTCCCATGACCACTATGCAATAAAGGAGAACCCTGAGGTAATACAAACTAAAGAAAATATGTTTTATTCAAGTCAGGAAAAGTCACAGGAGATTTAGTCGTATTGACGAATCGAATCAGATAGGCCCAAGACTGCAAATCTGATGTGGCCCCAGACTGAATTATCAAACATCCTCAACGAAAAATAAACAGCAAATTTACATATTTTGCTTAGAACAATGTTCGTACAAGTGGGAATAAGTCCTAAGACATTGTATTGCGGTTTTCTAATGTTTTAAATGCATACAGTAAACATATTTTAGATAATTACGCTTATTTCATGATCTAAAATCTATTTTCTGGTGATTACTTGAATACTAGATTATTGAATAATAATTGGTCGGTAGCGTAGTTGGTTCAATCCCAGCTTCATAAGCTAAACGTTCTCAGTTCGATCCCAATCAGAATCATAATAAATTTTGAGAAGGATCAGCTGATAACCACCGGCTGTTCATTTGTCATTGGGCTATTAATTAATGACACTTTCTAAGGAATAGTCGGCCTTAGTTTGTAACAATGACTATATTCGCTCATCTACACTCATCACACTCATTCGAAATCAATATTCGCCCATATCTTGACGATCGGCGTCTTATGAATAAAATAAAAATTAAAAAGATACATCAAGTTGCTGGGTACAATCCACGCCCTTTTAGCATATCTAATCTTTTCAACCCTCTACCATGATTGGAGAATTTGTAATCCTCCCAAAAATTTTTACAAATACAGTGTATATTTTGGGCTTTGCTTCAAGAAAATTGCGTCTTAATTAGATATATAACTGATATTATAAATTATAAATAAATCTCCTAATTGTGATTTTCCTAGCATTAAACTTTCAAAGTATTTGTTACCAATTAGATGAGCTCACTGAACATTAATTTTCTCATTTTACTATAACGTTTTTAGAATTATGTCATCCGGGACATAAAAATTCATAGGGCCTACGACTTTGAGCAAGTAAAATCACTTATCTTGAAAGGTGTGGCTAAAATCATCCTTATGGTTGCTCTTCTGTTTTTTAAACTGGATAATATTTACGAAATAATTTCCATGTATTATGGAGACAGCAATTATTACAGTTGAAACGAAATGACTATATTTTCTTTGGTAGATTTCCAGACCAATCTCCTTTTCGGTAATATTCTGAAAATCTTTGTGAGAAAGCTTTTTGCAACTTTTAATTCAAGAAAATTCATCTTCTAATCTCTCCTCACCAATATGTTTTTATGACTGGTCGGTAAATAGTAACCAATATCTCGTCTTTTCCTGACATGTCTAGTCCGATGGTACTGACCAAGATCAGATAGGTAACATTTATCTGTATTTCCATAAGGAATTTGATAAGTTTCGCATCAATAATTTTTGAGGAGTCTTCTTATTGAAGACACACGTTGGGTTATATCTTATCTCAGAGAAAGGAAGTTCACAATGAAGAATATTGAAGCACTTTCTGATAGCTTCGTTGACAGTTGTGGTGTTACGTAAAGATCCACCTTAGGACCCTTTATTTTTACAATGTTCATAAATTTTGTCCCCATTGTCTTGAACTACGACGTTTGCTGACAATGTAGAAATATCATTGTTTATTTAGGAAGTGAAAAATTACTTAACCTTGCTTAAGCAGTGCAGCTTGCTGTCGAGTGAGTTGTTGCTAATCATATACCCCCTGAATATAGAAAAGACAGTGGCTGTTTGATTTACGATAAATTCGAATTCATCTTACTTGTCAATCTACATTGATGGCTTCCAAGAATAGGGATACAAGAGTTCTACATGACTCTTTATTCATCCCTGGTCAGCGCTCATATTGAGTAGAATAGGGATTGTGATTATTCCGATAACTTCATCGAAGCTGTCTGAAAGAATTTCTCCCAGTGAATCTTCTTTGAATTTCCAGAGTTCTCATCTTCTTTCACAGACCTCTGCGCAGCACCAGCATCTAGATCAATAATTTGGTTTGATTTTAAAAAGTATATATTGATGCTAGCACATACTTTAGAAGGAGCAGACAGTTTGCAGTGCCTCATAGGGGTATTTGAGACGTCTAGTGTTTGTTGTTCAAAAACTTAAAAAGAGTTTACTTTTAAATTAAATTATTTTTATATTTAACCAAAAGGTGGAGGTTAGTTTAGGCCTTGGTGGACTATAAATTATTTTCCTTGCATAAAAAACGTTTGGATTCTTTTATGTTGCATATTATGTTTGGAGATTAAATTTATACATTAGGATACATATTGTTTCTTTGAATTGTCGTTCTGTCAAATCATATATTTTAAAAGACAAACGTCAAAAATATAATTTTACTATAATAGTATATAAATTACTTGGTATAGTTTTACATTGTTATAAATATGGTTTTTAATTTATGAAATTACCCTTTATTCTTTTAATCTGATCATAAACATAGACATAGCCAGACAATAAGCATTTTTTTTATTTATGGGTGAGTTTTTACTTCAAGGGACAGAATTACAAATTCAAAATGTAATAATACAAAGCTGTATTTTATGACCATTAGATTTTAATTTCACATTTTAACATTCATTTGGTTCATATTTTTAAACTTTCATGCAATTAAGTTCTTTCTTATCAGTTTATTTTTACTGTTCGTCGTTTTTTATCTGTTTTATGGTTGATTTCTAAGATTTCTACTTTCATGTTCATTCCACTACATTACAAGGGTGATTTTTTATTTTTTTTTTTTTTTATTTTATTTTTTTTTTTTTTTTTTTTTTTTTTTGTGTTCTGCCACAGTGTTTATGGGTTTAATTTTTCAGATATTAATTATTGCCTGACTATATGTTTGTATATGTTTCAGATGATTTACATTACTAGATAATTATTATAACCTTTACTGGAATATTTATTAATACTGTACGTTTGCGGATTGTATATAAAAATAAATATTATGTGTACTGTCAATCAAAATTAAACACATCGCGGTTAAATTTAACTATTAAATATATTTTGAAGATAAAGAACAAAGTTTTTCATTCAAGTTCCTTAAAGTTTTATGTAACTGCCGATGCTTTCTTTTCACACGTCTTGCCAACAACAGCTGCGGGCCGCCATTGTCAGGCTGGCCACGTCTCCAGTCGTGCCAACCTACTCACTAAAAACTTAAGACAACCCTCATTACTAGTTTGTTAAATTTGTTCTTTCTGGGAGAATATCGATTTAGGAAAATCCTTTGATCAAACAATTTAATGGTTCGTTACTTATACTTTTTTTATAATAAATAAACCCCATAATAAATCAAAACTAAACATTTCTTTTAAACTTTTATTGTTTTATACTCCGTACATTCAACTGTTTTAGACTATTTTTTTTACTAATTGAATTTTATACCTATTTGTAGTCACACTAATAAAGTTTAGTTTTTATATAATACCGTGATAAATTAGCAAAATATAACGAGTATTATGTTTAAAATTTACTAATTATTCATTCATTAGTATGATTATATATCAAAAAATCACAGATAAATAAAATAGTATATTTTTAAAAACAGTATACAAACTGTTTGTTATTTTATGATGATGGGTTTATTAATTCATTATTACTTTCTAAATTAATAAGCTTTATATTAAATTATAAATCAAACATGGAAACATTTTACAAGTTTTAAATATTTATAAATTATCTCTGAGGCATAAATATTTTAAAACAAAAATGTCAAGCACTTAAATCTCCACCTGAGCTGTCTGCATACAAAGGTCACCATTATTTATAATCTGTACACATGTATAACCTCATAATAGTTTATGAAAATCAAATGAATAAAACCCCTCATTGTTTTGTTACTGAAAATGGTTTTGTCAAAGTTAGTAGTGAATCACTTTTAAACGCATACTACTCTTATACCATATGGTTTCATAGTGACAGTAAAGCCATACTTATCGCAGTTGTAACCTTCTTGACGGTTTGATACACTTGCTGGTTTTTATGACTGTAATTAATTAATTACTTTTATACCGTTCTTTTTTAGGATGGAATTTCTTATTTTTCATCTAACACTTCCAGAAGCACATCACGTCAATACAACAAGAGTATCAAAATTAACTTCAAAATGAAACTGCTTAGCAACATTTATACTAGTCAATATTAAAATTAATCTCGCGCTTCAGTAACTTAACACGTCAAAATAGATCCTTTAGCGTTAGTTCAATTAAAAATTTTTATATTGTATTTCATATTATTCAAATATTTACTATATTTATGAAGATATATAATATTTTTATTTAAACACAAAATCATTTATGACATCTTTATAATAATATTTGGATAGAAATGAAAAAATTACAAAAGGAAAGAAAACTCAAGACGTGTATCTTTACAGAGACTGATCATTGTTATTAAAATAATTACTGTTTGGAATGTGTTTTCTTTGGTTGTCAGCCTTGAAGTCCTGTTCGTATAGCATGGGCAACACAGCATGTCAAACACAACTAATACGCGAGTGAAATTTAGGAATAAAGGCATTTTCCCTTATTTTAATTCTTGCGATCTTTGAGTTTCAATCTTGCGATCTTTGAGTTTTAATCGTCCTTATGATAAGGCATATGTTTATATTGTTTATATCCAACGTGTAATAAATATTATAGATTAATGAACTAATTTTTTAGATATTTTTGAAAATAAACACTAATGAGCTATTTATTAATACATATTTTAATTATATTTATGCTAAATAAAAAAGAGCCACGACAGTTCTTTATATTCACACGTTCATGTAGAAGTACATTTCAAAGTAGTACAAAAAGTAAAGAGAGAAATAGCAATGTTTGAATGTTGTGAATCGTGTTTGGATGATTTTAATATTTTCAGTAATTCTAATAAATAGTACAATTACAAATATGATATTTTTTAATGTTTTTTTTTATAAATAGTTTTGTATATTGATTCTGGTAGTGAGACAATGAGTTATAAGATATAAATGCAATATTTCCAATGCATAAATGTAATAATATCATTACATATAAATCTTTCAATGATAAATGTATGATAATGTATTTATCACGTAATAGACTATTGTTAATTTATTATTTGCGCTGGAGGACATTTATATTCAGATCAGCCAGAGTCATGTGGAGTGTAACAATATAATAAACTTCCCTAATAAAGGGTACGTTTCTCAACAACTTTGCTTTGACATGCAGATTTGTTTATGGCTGGATTATGAAACGCGCTTTGCATAAAACTACCCCTAACTCAGCCATAGATGTAGCGAAACCACGAAATACAAAACAAATCTCTATAGCTCAATAAATTTTAGAATTACGTTTCACTGCAGTAACTATATAATATAGATTATATCTTAGAAATAAATCCACATTTTACTAGAAATAAAGACAATTTAAAATTATTTTATTCCAATTTAGGTAACATTTTGTTCACCGTTTTTGTGGGTGTTGTTTTATTTCAGTTTTTTCTTCTTTATAATGTTTTCTACTTTTAACTGATAAAGTTTTTAATCCTTACTCGTGTACTTTATCCACTGTATCCCCGAAATTCAACCTTAGGCCTGGCGGAATCTGTATTATGCAGGTTGGGGAGAGCCGGAACATGTCTCATCCTCTTTATAATGCCTTTCAAATATTGCTTTTAATAATACTTCCTAAAATAAACCAACGGAAACATGAAAAAAAGGCCTTGGAGTAAACAGTGTTTTCTCTTTGTATTTGAACGTATGTCTCTATTACCTTGGAAAACATAGCCATGATGTAAAAATAGAGATGGTCATTTTATTGGAATCAAACAATTTATTAAAATACCTTATGGTGATTTTGACAAGAAAATCCTTGGAAATGTAAAAAAATCTGTTTTTTAAAATCATTTTTACTAAATGAAAAAAGTTGTGGAGTTTATAAAAACTTAGCAATAAACTATTCAGTCATTCTGAAAACAAAGGCACAAGAACAACACAATATATTTTATAGTTTTAGAATAACGTCTCCAGTCATTTTTAGTCACCTAAATAAAAATAAGCCTAGAATTTATTTTGAGAAATTCAAACAGACTAGTAATGAGGATATAACGATTTTTTTACTGTTAAAAATAGGTGTTTGCAAAATGTAAACAAATGTAATATATCCTATTCGTCCTTATATACTTCAAAACTGACATATTAAAACTTCATAGAACTACTCTACTCATTAAAAAATTATTTAACTCCAAGATATACCCCGTCAAAGTTAATCCTTGATTAAAGTGTTAACATAATATTTTGAATAAAATAGAAAAAATATATACTTGTTGCCTAAAAAATAGATTGTTACATAGAATCTGTTGATGGTAAGACGACGCTGCCGTAACCTAGCAGGAACAGAAAAGTCGTGCGCCTCTATATGAAAATCGTCAAATGTCCCATTGTCGGGCCAGTACAGAAGGGAGCCTTTCAGAAAGGCTGCCACGACAGAAGGTAACTATCAGATGAAGTAGGGACGTTTCTTCCAATCCCGGAAAATCCTTAGGTCTGAAAGATGGCCAAAGAAAGTCAGAACGGCCTTAGGATCCAACCCATCTCTAGAGGGCAGTCCCTGCAACAAAGGCGTCAATTGGTTGGGCAACTTAAGTTAAGAAACGATGTGACCTGAAAGCAGAAACTTAGGTCTAATAGTTAAAGCCGGAACTGGATTAACTCCCAACTAAAACATCGGCCGGGACAACGGGGCCCTCAGGCTAGCATGGTGACCCCTGGCTCAGGGACTGCTATCGGCTCCAGTGATGGAGCACTCGGAATTCCGGACGGAGGCAGCCTCTACACAGCAGGCGTCGACAGGGTATAGAGAGTTTGGGCAACCCGCTCCAAAAAAACCAAAATTCTCCTGCAACCAGATTCGATCAACCACCTCCCCCGCCTGGTTGATCAGCCGAAACCTTGCTCCTAATTCACCCAACCTAAAAAGAAACTTGCTCATGTCGCTACAGAAGGGAGGCTTCTCCGAGAAGTCCTCAGTGAAGCCTTACACACCTAGTCCTAACGTGAAATACCTCTCCCTCCCTCCATTGAAGTGGCTTAATACCCACCCACCTGCCATCCATGGGTTGATGGATGAGTCATCACCACTGTGCATGCATGGTTGATGGGTGGGTAGGTGGATCATCACCACTGTGCTGTTATGGGTGAGTGGGTTTACATCACTGTGCGTGTATGGGAGGTTAGGTGGTTTATCACCACTGTTATGTACGGGTTTTATGGTGGTACATTACCACTGTCTGTTTATGAGAGTGCGAGAGTCACATAACGAAAAAACCACCTAAAGTAATCAGTGCCTTCACTTGTACATTAGGCTATCTCCGCAGCACATACAAGTAGCTAGATCACCAGTTTAACGCCGTCACATAATTGAGGGATGTCAGGAGCCGTGATTGTTCGATTCAGGCGTTGATGAAAAATATCTTGCCAACAAGAATGCCCAGAAATACGTATCTCGTACATCTAACTTGGACTGTAATACATAATGTGTATATTGTATTTGTGTGGTCATTATAAACCCAATAAATTACATTTCCACTAAAACAGTTGTAAAAACTACATAATAACAATAAAAAGTTTTTTTTTAAACAGACAGCCACCTTTATATGTTCAACCACGCAAAATATCTTTGGAAAGTAGGTCTAAGAAGAAAGGTTTGATGTTTGAGCTATTTGATATTTCGATTTACCGTATTTTAATACTTAATTTATATTCATGGGTCAGTTATTATCTTTGTGTCACAACTGAATCAGACAACTTTTTCTAGTATTTTGATATTTTTAGATTTCATATTTTCTCCATTAATCTGTTTTAAAAGCAGCGTTGTAGAGTGCTGTGAAACGTATCTTTATTAGGGAAGTTGATTACAACGTGTCACCACACAGAACTGTGACTGGTCTGAATATTAATGTACTCTCTACATACTGAATGATAAATAACAATTTAGATGTAAAAGCAAGGTTGTAGAGTGTTTTGAAACATATCCTTTATTCGGGAAGTTGATTGCAACGTGTCAACCACGGAACTGTGACTGGCCTGAATATTAATGTACTCTCTACATACTAAATGATAAATAACAATTTAGATGTAAAAGCAAGGTTGTAGAGTGTTGTGAAACATATCCTTTATTCGGGAAGTTGATTGCAACGTGTCACCCACGGAACTGTGACTGGCCTGAATATTAATGTCGTCTCTATAAACTGATATTAACTAACAATTTACATGTAAAAGCAGAGTTGTGGAGTTTTGTGAAACGTAGCCTTTATTCGGGAAGTTGATTGCAACGTGTCGCCCACGGAACTGTGACTGGCCTGAATATTAATTTCCTCTCTATAAACTGATATTAACTAACAATTTACATGTAAAAGCAGAGTTGTGGAGTTTTGTGAAACGTAGCCTTTATTAGGGAAGTTGATTGCAACGTGTCACCCCACAGAACTGTGACTGGCCTGAATATTAATGTCCTCTCTATAAACTGATAATAACTAACAATTTACATGTCAAAGCAGAGTTGTAGAGTGTTGTGAAACGTATCCTTTATTAGGGAAGCTGATTACAACGTGTCACCCCACAGAACTGTGACTGGCCTGAATAATAATGTACTTTCTACGTACTGATAATAACTAACTATAGGGGATATTCAAATTCTACAATAAAATGGGAGATTTGCACATATCCTTGAAATTATTTGTCATAAAAGCTATGTGTTTCTTATTTTTTTTCATGTAACATTGTTATTCCAAAAGAGATCATTGGCTCTAAAATTCAAAGATGTTTTAAAAAAGGTATCTGAAAACTACCAATTGATGGTGGACTTGCTTTACAACTCTCTATTGATTATTTGTCCTACCAAGACTTGAATTAAATTTTAAAGACGTACTATGAGTTATTGTTTTATTAAAATTAGTTTCTTAACTATATTCATTCCATAAAACAGTAAAATATTGTATTATTACAATTAGTTGATGTGTGAAGGAAAATGTTAAATGGAATTTTACTTTGTTATTTCTCTCAAAATGTCAAATTCAGTTTATCAGTTTGGTTTTGCTTGAGATTGACTTGCATCACATTTCACGTATTTTATTTATTTTCAATTGATTCCATTGTATGGCAACTACATTTCTAAAATAATATTACTAGCGTTACTAACATCTATTACGCAAAAAACAAAAAATTGAATTATTTTAGAATATAAGAAAATATAAAATAATCCATGTGATTAGATAAAAGAATAATATAGTTACGTAGTCTTACGTTTTTTATGCCAATTGAGGGTTGTGAATTGCTTTAAGCTGTTATATTTCTTAAATAGATATTTGAGACTTAAATATTAGATACATATATTATTCATGATATTTATTTGTATTTTCCCTAATACATTAAATGTTACAAACAACTTTCAAGAAATTTCTTTTCTGATCTAATGTTTTAACTAAATTATGGTTGAATTTTAGATCATGAGTATTTAACTACGATTATAATTAATTAATCGTTTCTCCAATTAATTAATCGACACATATACGCCAATAACTATCAACAACATCATTATGTGTCACACATTACAATAACTATCAGCAATATCATTATTTATAACGCATTACAATAACTATCAGCAATATCATTAGTTGTCGCACATTAAAATAACTATCAGCAACATCATTATTTATCACACATTGTAATCAACATAGATAACAAATATTGATATTGGAATAATTATAAAATATTTACGTTCCATTGCACCAACTATTTTCCACAAATCCATTGTAAGAAAAAACAGGAGGATAGTCAATCAAATATTTTAATCTAACTGTGGACGATTTATGAAATATTGAATAGACTAAATAAAGATACATTTACAATTTACTTTTGATCTATATAAATTCAATAGTGTTGCATTTAAATTGATATCTAAAATACCGACTTTAATTCTCTTTAACCCTATACAATCTGAAGTTGCCCTAATTTAATTCAATTAAATCGAACTGATAATAGTTTCCCTGTAATTTAATGAGGTAGGAGGGGATGAAACTTCCCTTAACAGGATTTATCTGTTTAATTAGACTGTCACTACTGGCTTCTTTGCCTGATATCCATTGCATACTTAATGATTGTCATTTCTCTTTATTGCACCTGATTCCAATTTGATAATTTCTCTAGTTCATCTTGTAAATATTACACTAAAGGACTTAGATAGATTTTATCCAAACGATAGAAATATCAGTATTGATAGATAAACAATCGCATGATACAGTTTATTTCAAGCTCATTTATTTTCCAACCTATAAGAAATCCTTAATCGGTAGATTTCGAGGTTAACATCAAACCGGTACTAAGTGTAGTCTGCGTTTATACGTAGCCTTTTTGCTTATTCCATGTATTTAGTATCAATATTTAGTTATTTTTGGTGAAATTAACTTATCATTATCGCCAAGCTTAACAAATCTGAGAGATAATGAATCTATAGAGCAACCGCAACATGTGATTTTTACATGGTATTACATATAATTTACTAGATATCAAGTAAACTATATATACAATAATTAATTAACTACGGACTGAGATCTTAATAATAGAATGTTTGACTCACTAATAACAGTGAAAAACGTGCATTAGGCCTAACTAGTTGGGTTTACTAAACTCTAATCAGATAAAATATTGCTAATTGTTACATAAATAATTTTACGATCGTTGGGGGGGGGATAGACCGTAATATTTCTCGTATTTGCAAAAAAGCTCGTCCAGCGGTCTTATGGGGATCACTCGTTTGAAATCCATATCACCAATATTCAGCGTATTAAGAAAAGGTAAATAAACAGGCCACAGATTAGATGAATCGTTTCCTTCCAAAGTCACTAATGTAAATGTTATCTCGTAATTACATCATCAAAAATTAATATCGACGTTTATCCACAGACAGATCTTGTTCACGACTGATTAAACTGTGAGTGATTAAATGTGTGTTTTTACTGTAACTGTCATAAATATGTTTTGTCAAAAATAACTATCAAAGTTTCTTAGCAAACAGATCTTACATTTTACCACCGTATATATGGGTGAGATCAAGGATCATTACCACTGTACTTGAGGATGGTTGGGTCACTATAATAGTGGGCATTATTTAACCGTGTTATATCGCAGATGTTGGTGATTATGTTATTGATTCCAACTTCAATAAATGTTATTTATTCAAACTGTTCATATTGCTGGAACAACTTGGAGAGCCAATGCACACACATCCTGCATACTACTGCTATGTCACTGGTTTATTTAACTGCTGAGTACAGTGCTCCTGTCTGGCTAAATACCGCACATACAAAAGCGATTGATGTCCAACTTAATAAAGCTATGAGAGCTATTAGTGGTACTCTCACGGCAACTTCACTACCTTGGCTCCCGGTACTGTGCAATATAGCTACTCCAGAGATAAAACGTCAGGAGGCACTACTTAAAGAATTCATTAAGATCTGGAATGCCCCGCACCTCCCATTACCCAGGATATCCCACGTCAGAACGGTCGTTAAAATATTGAAACCCACCTCTATGTCCTGATTTCCAGTTGAGCAGATCAAATTTCTCACCCAATACTAGCTGGGCCGTAGCGTGAAACAGTTTTTATGCACGAAATAAGTTCCTTATTAACGATCCGTCAATACCTGAAGGTGGGATGAACCTCCGTCGTAGGGAGTGGACATTATCAAATCGGTTCCGAACTGGAGTGGGCAGATGTAACCACTGGAAATACAAATGGGGACTGACAGTAATCAGTCATGTGATTGCGGGTAGTCTATCCAAACAATGGATCACATAGTGTCAGAGTGCCCCTTGGTTGTTTTATGGAGGGATTAGCTAGCACAAATATAATCAGTGAGGCAAGTCTTAAATGAAATGAAATGAAATAGTTTTTATTGCTTTTTGACAATATGTACATATTGTATGGCAAAAGTCATATTATTAATAATAATGATCCTACAAACTAATGATACATTAAGTGATGTAGTAAAATAACTATTATTAACAATTTCAGCAAAGCTTAGTGGGGGAGTTCATTCGTTCACAGAGTAACGCATTCATTCACTACAAACACTCGTCTACCGCAATAACATTCATACAGGATCTCTCCCGAGCCGTCCGCAAATTAGGAGTCTGCTATTAATTCACCCACAGAATAACAAGCGAGAGCCACTAAGTAGCCTTTTAATCGAGACTTGAATTTGTTGAAATTTTGTTCCCTTTTAATATAATCTGGGAGAATGTTTAAAATTTTGACGCCTGCTACAGACGGTTTGCGTTCCAGGGCCGATGTACGGTGCCGAGCCACTCTAAAACTGTGACTACTTCTTGTTTCGTGTTGATGGATGTCACTACCTCGTGTTAAATTACATTTGAATCTACAATAGAGTGCAGTCTCCAAAATGTAAATGCAAGGCAGCGTTAGCAAACCTAATTCCCTGAAGGACTGTTTGCATGACTCTCTTAACTTTTAATTTGGAAATTATTCGGATTGCTCTTTTTTGTAGCCGAAAGACTCTTTGAAGTTTGTCTAAGGAACAGCTACCCCACAGTCTTACTCCGTAGGTAAGGTGAGGGTAAATGAGACCAAAATAGGACATTAACTGTACCTTAACTGTGCAAAATTTTGAAATGTTTCTTAAAGCAAAAATACCAGAGGCAATTTTTGCACAAACGCTGTCAATGTGGCAGCTCCAGGTCAACGCCCTATCTAGGTGAATTCCCAGGAACTTGACAGTGTTTGTTTCATCAAGAAGAATGCCATCAACCATTATCAGTGGCTTTAAGCAAGACTCTTGATCTCTTGAAGAAAAATGAATGTATTTTGTTTTTGAATGGTTTGTAGATAAATATTCCATTTCAAATTGCTGAACACAGGCATTAAGATTATTGAACGCTTCAATTTCAAGTGCAGGAATGGACTCAGCTTTGAAGCAGAGTGTTGTATCATCCGCATATTGAACGATATTTCCACTCAAGACAGAAGACCCTACCTCATTAACGTAAACCAGGAAGAGAACCGGGCCTAGAATAGACCCCTGTGGAACTCCACAATGAACTTTTTTACTATTAGAAAATGAATCACCAATTTGAACACATTGACTTCTGTCATCCAAGTATGATTTGAGCCACGAGTAAGGAAGGCCACGAATGCCATATCTTTCAAGTTTTTCCAATAGAAGGTTGTGATTGACACAATCAAAAGCCTTGGACAAGTCTAAAAAAACACCAACAGTTTTTTGTCTGTTTTCTAATCCGTCCAACACCAAATCGACCAGTCTGGTGACAGCGTCAATGGTTGACTTTCCATGTCTAAAACCAAATTGGTCCTCGCTCAGAATCTTCTCTTTATCAACAAAATCAAACAGCCTGGAAAGAAATACATTTTCAAAGATTTAGCTTGGAGCTGGTAAAATTGAAATAGGGCGGTAGTTGTTCAAGACCGTTGGGTCTTCCTTTTTAAACACCGGAACTACCTTTGCATTTTTTAATTTGGAAGGAAACAACCCTGTTTCGAACGAAGAGTTTATTATTTTCGTCAACGGGCACATAATACTTTCAGTACACTGTTTCAATAACCACGTTGAAACACCATTGATATCCTCGGATAATTTAGTTGGAAGATTTTGTATCACCCGAGCCACTTCCGCTTCACACACAGGAGACAGCATCATGGACCGCAAAACCCGCCTCTCTTGGGTAGTGTCCACGTTACATGATTTTCTATTAGGGTTCATCTGGACAACAGTTGAAAAAAGTTATTAAATTCCATTGCTACTGATTTTGGGTCATCGTAGACATGCCCATTAATATTTAACTGAATTGGTTTTTTTGAAGACACGTTTTTTGTGTTATTGTTATTATTGTGTTATCTTCCAAGCAGCTTTGGAAAAGTTTTTAGCACCATCAAGTGTTCGGTTGACTTCTAGGGATTTGGCAGCCCTTATAACTTTTTTGTATGTTTTTTTGTATCTATTGTAAAATTGTTTAAATAAAGTGTTATTCGAGTCTTTAGCTAAGACTGAGTAAAGTTTGAGCTTATCCCTAGAAACCAAGATACCACGCGTTATCCAAGTATTCTCCTTCCGTTTATTTTTAAAAATTTGTTTACTTAATGGGCAACAGGTATTTATATGGAAGTTCAAACATTCGTTGAACTCATTGTACATATCATCTGTGCTAGAAAATTTGTCTATAAAACTCCAGTCTTCCTTGTTAAGTCGTGTTTTCAATAACGTAACGTTATGTGGCCGAAGAAGCCTTTTTAATGAAATAGTGGATGGCTCTTCCTGCAGAGAGCATCCCCAGATTACAGCCTCCTGTGCGTAATGGTCGGATATAGCTAATTTTAGTACTGACACCGAGACGTTTTTTATGTTAGTGATTATATTATCAATGGCTGTGCTCGAACTCGCTGTAACTCGTGTGGGCAAATTTAGAGACCACTTCAATCCGTAAGATTGCAATAAGTGCATAAACACGCTGGTCTTTCGATCAGCATGTTCCAAAACATTTATGTTAAAATCACCTATAATTATAAATTGTTTGAAAGAAGAAGATAGCCGGTGGAGAAGAAGATCAAAACCCCGGAAAAAGGCACCATTGTCTCCACTTGGAGACCTATAAAGGCCCACGATAGCAACAATCCCCCAGGGCTCCACCAAGACTTCAACACCGGCCAGCTCCAGATCGAGTTCTGAGCCTAAATCTGAAATGATACATTTGAATTTAATTGGAGGTCTAATGAATATAGCCACACCACCTCCTTTGTGATTGGATCTTATAAAAGAGTTTGCAAGTTCATAATTTTGAATCTTAAAATAACTTATTGTGTTTGATGTAAACCCATGTTCTGAAGCTATAAACAAATCTGGTTTCAATTCATCACATTGCAATTGGAGATCGTTTAATTTATTTGTGGCTATTTGGCAATTTTGGTGAAGAATTTTGAAAAATTTTACGGGTTGAATAAATGAGATGGGAGGGTGAACATTGTCGTTTTTGCAGACGGAACTCGGGATCGACCGTCCCCAAAAAAGAATTACAAGAGTCATCATGAGGAACCTCAAGCTGATCACTAGGTACTGTTGTGGTATGGCGAGATCTCTTTACAGCATCAGCAAAGCTGTCATGTGGCAGGCAAAACGGCAACGACGACTCATCAGGAAGTGTAGATCTTCTAGAAATTGGGTTGTTGAGAGAGTCTTGGCGGTCAACTAGATCAGCAGTTGGTTGGCTGGCATCCACGAGCACGTCCAAAATCAGTCGAGCCAGCATCCTTTTGCCTGGTGTCCGCAGATGCATCTCGTGACGAGTGAACCAGCGCCTTGGGATAGCATTAAAGTTGATAAATTTCACTTTAAGCCTATCACAAAGCTCCATGATGTAGGAATTGGCGAGTGATGTCTGACGATTCACTGGATGGTTTCTGGGCAGGTCGTGTCTATGGGGTAGGGTGCTGACGATGACTTCAGCTGTTTTCTTCTTCTTATACAATATACATTGCTCCAGGTGTGTATATATATTCATGGCCTCACCGACAGCAACGTCATTGGTTCCAGCGAGTATAATGCAAGAGGGAGCCCCAGAGGTAACATCAAGCAGCCTTGCAGAAGGCTTACACACTCCAGTCACTGACGTAGATAGGCCGATACACTGCTGCAGGATACTCGCTAGACTCCGAGCGTGGCTGTCCCCCTCAATAACGACTTTGTCGAAAATTACTTCTTTAATGGGAGTAATCTTTGACGTGGCAACTTGGACGAAATCGGCTGGCCTCCGATCCCTCGGTCCCTGCGCATTTAAAAGTTTATATGTGTTACTTTTTGTTTTATTTTTATCATTGCACTTTTTATTATTTTTTCTTGTCTGTCCAGCTGTTTTACAATCCAATACATAACAATTGGAGTCATTTATGAGGTTGAGTGGATCGAATTTGTTTCGAGTTGTGAGACATTTAGATTTAGTTTTAATTTTCCAGTCATCGTAATTTACTTCCTTCTCCAACGTTCCTCTCGCAGTTACCAACTCATTTTTTAGACATAAAATCTATGCTTCAAGAACCTCGATTGAAGTTTTAAGGCTTTTTACCATTTCCCTGTTTAAAATACAAAACTGGTCTTCACAAGTGATAGGAGTAGCTTGATTGATTGGATTTAGCATTGTGACAAGAGATCATTTGCTTTTTTTTTAAGTTTTATTATAGTATAATGACTTTTGGGCTTTTTTCCAAGTCTAAAACTCAGCTTTTACATCATTTTAATTTTTTTTGTTATGGTAGCTTGCAAAAACCATACGATGTATATATTCCAACTTCGATAGTGACTATAGAGTTTCTTCACTAAATCTCTCCCTATGGAAATTATATCAGTACTTGAGAAGTACATATATATCAGTACTTGACAGTACTGGCCGAAAGTTATAATTTGTGGTGCAGTTAAATATTAATGAAATTTAAACTACCGTTAAAGTTTTTTTTACAATACTCACTCAACTTCATAAACATCGCTATTTAAAATAAACCAAGAACCAATCCACTGAAACTATATTGATTTGACAGGAGTGCTAATTATTTCTCGGGTAATATTTATAGTTGTTTTGTTGTCCACGCAGAAACCGAGGATAAGAAACATAAATTGTCTGTACTTCGGCCAGCGGTCTCCCAGCTGTTTGTCACGATCCCAACGCTTTAAGAAACCTTTTCACTGGTTTTGGCTGATGAAAATTGTTTAAGTTCTACCTATAGCTAGCTATTTCGTGAATCAGAAAGAAAATATCAAAAATATTATCTCAAGTTTATATACGATAACTTCGTTGTGAGAGTGCTTACTGGAGTACCATCTATATAAATTAAAAAGCCTAAACCTAATAAGTTTATCAATAATAATTTGGTTACATTTGGGACTTGTATCGTAAAAGATAGCTGAATATTTACGAACTTAGAATATTTATTCAAAACTATGAAAGACAGAAAATTCTTACAATATAAAATTTTTAAACTTCTATATTTATGGGGTTAGGTGGCTGAGAGGACTATGTAGTGTTAGCTCTACCACGTAAATAAAGACATTTTCTCATTTTTAATTTTTAACAACTTAGATAAAACATCTTTATTGTAGGTTAAATTTAGTAAACAAACAAAGCAGAGAAAAATATTTGACATTTGATTTGTTTGGTATTTTGAAAAGTTCTCACTTCGATAAATTAAAATTTAGAGAAAATTCAATTGCTGATGAAAATAAAATACCCTTGTGATAAAATGTTTATAAATACTGGCTGTAAATGTAATAGCTAATTTGGAAAATAATCAGTGAAACAATTCTTTAAAAAACATGGAATAGGAAAACTGATATTTATTTTTTACATAGTTCCAGAAAAAAATCAGTTGGGTGGGATGAGATTCTTGAAAATGTTTTTTAAAATACTGCAGACTACTGCAGCCGGGTAATGTACAGGGTTTCCTTGGAAGAATCTTTCCAAACTAATTAAAATACGCAAATATGATACTTGTGTATATTTATATATATACACAAGAAGATAAATAAAGACAATCGTCAAAATCAATACTACAGTTTTGTCAATCGTTGTTGAATCAAATGTTTATTATCAGTATGTATGCAATTAAATAACAATGCATGTAATGTAGTTCATACTAATTAACATAATGGTAAAGGTATTAACTATTTAACGCTAACTAGTCAATTATCTTGATTGTCTGTATTTAGAACATAAAAGTACTATGGACGCAGCTACAGAACTGGTAACACTTTTTTCAGGAGTTTTGGATTATGTATACAGTTTTTTTTTCTGTGATAATTCCAGAGACTATGTTTGTATTTATCACTAAATGTTATTGAAAAAAATAACTGTTATATTGTACTTCACATTGATTCAAATTGTATATAACAAAAAACATTATTTTAAATATAAGGGGTGAATATATATCGTCCCTTCCATATATATTAAGTCTTTATTTGATTTTTGTCATATGTGATATGAACCAAACACATATGATATGTTGTTTTTAATAAGATTTGGTAATAAACATAACCAAAGGCTCTAGAACATTTTAACCATCACACTGAATTGAAACTGAATAAGGGATTCATCAAGGGTCTATTTTGGAACCTTTGTTATTTATTACGTATTACTAACTTACCTTCAAATACTAGTCATTCTAAAATAGTTATGCATAAATATAATATTCATTGTTATAGTAAACGGGATAGATTGAACTGCAATAACCTTTTTTTGATAAAAAATCATATGAGAACACTTTATTATACAGACTTAAGGTTTTATAATAATTTATCAAATCACTGTATCAAGTAGACTTTATCAAAATTCAAGGATGTTATCTACTAACTGTTAGTATGTAAAGTATATTATAGTGTAACTGATTTCTTGAATAAAAATTTACTTGTTTTGATATGAACGGTAACATGTCATTTATTTATGATTTTTTGTTATGAGTATTTTGACGAGCAATGTCTTGAGAAATGACGCATTGTGTTTAACTTGTATAAAATACTGTATAGTACTAATATCTTATGTTAAAAATCGACGTCTTAATACGTATTTGGTACTAATAAAAGTAACTGCTGTATTTACTTTTATTGGTGGATTAAATACATCTTTACATTCATACAATATCAATATAATGGTATCATATAATACCGCTCAATGTTTACCATCGACGTGGACACTGCTAGAGAAGTCTGGGATGTCCATGTTGGATGGTAGTCAAGGTTCAGATGTTGTGTAGGGAAAGGAACTGAGTGTCAGACTTGTCTGTTGGCCGAAAATCAGACCAACACTACGTGGTACGGATTCCACGTAAAGCTGTAGGTCCCATGGTTGCCCTGACTAGTGGGCTATTAATAAATAGTCCTTTCTGAGCTAGTCGAACTCAGAAAGTAACAATGACTACCTACACTCGTTCATCTTGACTCATCACACTCATTCGAAATCCATATTCGCCCAAATCTTGACAATCGGCGTCTTAAGAATAAATAAATAAAAATAAAATAAAAATAAAACTGTAATTCAAGTACAAAAATATCAAATCATAATAGATAGCTTTTAAACGTTTTTAGTTAATTGATTATACTGTATACATATCAATAACCTTAGATTGTACAAATTTGGCGTTTATTTTTTAAACCCACTCAGATATTTAAATTTATAATATTGATACCATAACTAACCTATACAGAGAAGGAAAGAAATTTGGAAACACTTTCACAAAATTATTTTTCCCATAGATAATTTTATAATTTAATTTTTTTTTATAATTGTGTTCCACAAAATATAATTTTTGATCATAATAATTTCCTTAAAACGTTAAATAACAGAGAAATATTATTGTTCAAATATGTTACTTTGAAGTTCAAATGACCGCTACTCTGGAAAGGATAAACCTTTTACAGGAAGTCCCGTTTACAGCAATTAGTTTCTCTTGAATAGACCTTACATTTGATGCCAAACTCGACCTAGGTTTACATTGAAGATTTTCATTCAACTCCTCGTTGGCCGTCCCCCTGGAAAGTAAGTGTAAAAAAGTATGTTCTTTGTAACCATGATAACAAGATTTCACTTTTACAAGTGAAGTCATAGAAAAGTTGTAAGAGCGCTTCCATATTTTGTTTCCACCCTGTTTATTAAACCACCAGCTATATCAGTATAAGACAATTCCAATATAATACAACATATAATGTAGTCATTGAAATAACTAATAATATCGGTTTAGGGAGCAATAGACAAAAGAATAATTTCAACAGTAAATTAACGTATGACAGAAATAGTTCAGTATAAAAATGTATGAAACCGTCCTTTGTATAAACTGACACCTAAGGTTTGGACTTGTGTTTAAAGTTCAAGTCCGTCTCGACTTACCTCTGACCACAGATTGGTAGTGTCCAGGCCGCCGGTCTTGTCATTTACCTCCCTCCACTAACCCAACTACATAACCCTCGGTGACCCGTCTACAATTACACATATAGGCTTTCAAAGACAGAGTTTTACATTGTAAGCACTATACCATCTACAGTATATACTAAGAGGGATACACTATGTGTGCGTTCAATTAAAAGTAAAAATATAAATATGAACTTTCTTATGAATAAGATGTGCATTGAGTAAACGGAAAGGCCCATCAAGATGTTCACAGGGTGTATGTATATAGAGCACATGAAACTCAAACATTTATAAAAAGGTTTTTTGATTTTAACAAACAGGCAAGTAAAAATATGTCACATTACTCACTGTCTCAAACCCGTGTCTTGTCTTGCACACTATGTCTTTTGTATGTATAGTAATGACTTAATAGTTGCGTCAGTGTAGAATAAAATTGGCCTAATAATACTTTGCTTATACCTTTTTGCCAAATCAGATCTCATTTTAATACAACTGCTTGGTAAAAAAATCATAAATAGTTCCAAAATTAATTTTTTGTCGAATAATTTATTGTATATACGGTCCTCTAATGTCCTAAAAAGCTGTGTAATTATTCCTGTAACTATAAGTACCTCTGGATGTTGAGTCTTAAACAGCTCGTCCATAAAATAAAACAAATGGTACAGTTAGTTTAAAGGACTGCTGTTTGGCAGTGCCACCTGAGACCATGTGACTTCCTTATCTGAGTTCTAAGAAAATAACCTTGACATCTCACGAAAGTAACCGTTTATCTCCAGCGTTGTCAAATATAATTAAAGTTATTAATTGACTTTGTATATTTTAGCACAATTACGCAGAATTCTTTTTTTTTAATATACTTCCACACTAATTTAGTTATGAGATGTAATAAAAAAAGAGTAAATATAAGAATAATTTTATGTTAAGAATAATATAATAGATAAAATGAAGTAAATATGTGTATTCTAAAATGCCAACTACCACGTCATAATTACGCCATTCTATCTCAAAATATCCACCATCAATGGTTAAGGCCACAATACCATCCGGCAGAACCCCCGTGTATACAAAATACTTTTCAAAATACCTAACTCTGAGTATACTGCTGATTCGTCTACTTAAAAATTGTACTATGGTTTATTTAGTGAAAGTTGACTGGATATTATAAAGATGTTTCCAAGTTATTTTTCTGACCCCCCCCCCCCCCATTTCGAAGAGGCCACCAAGGTAGTTTTGAGACCCATTATGGGAGCTGGACCAATCACGGATGATTGGCAGAAAAGCCAAAAGTGGTCAATCTAAATGACAGTTTATTGCTAACCATAACAAAACACAATTTACAATAAACCTAGCCAGGTGGATCAATACCCTCATTTTCGGGCCGAAAAATAATAATCGGATTGATTTAGTAATTTTTTCATAGTAAAACAATTTTCCTAAATCTGAGACAGAAAACGCAGATTAAAGTTACAACTTTAACACAGATAAAAGTTACGACTGTAATATAGATTAAAGTTAAAACTGTAACATAGATTAGAGTTACGACAGTAACACAGATTAAAGTTACGACTGTAACACAGTTTAAATTTACGACTGTAACACAGTTTAAAGTTACGACTGTAACACAGTTTAAATTTACGACTGTAACACAGTTTAAAGTTACGACTGTAACACAGATTAGTTACAATTTTAACACAGATTAATGGTACAACTGTATCACAGATTAAAGTTACGACTGTAAAATAGATTAAAGTTAAAACTGTAACATAGATTAGAGTTATGACAGTAACACAGATTAAAGTTACGACTGTAACACAGTTTAAATTTACGACTGTAACACAGTTTAAAGTTACGAATGTAACACAGATTAGTTACAATTTTAACACAGATTAATGGTACAACTGTATCACAGATTAAAGTTACGACTGTAAAATAGGTTACAGTTACGACTGTAACACAGGTTAAAATTACGACTGTAACACAGATTAAAGTTACAACTTTAATACAGCTTAAAGTTACGACTGTAACATAGATTAAAGTTATGACTGTAACACAGTTTAAAGTTACGACTGTAACACATATTAAAGTTACGATTGTAACACATATTAAAGTTACGACTAACACAGTTTAAAGTTACGACTGTAACACATTTTAAAGTTACGACTGTAACACAGATTAAAGTTATAACTGTAACACAGATTAATGGTACAACTGTAACACAGATTAAAGTTATGGCTGTAAAACAGATTACAGTTACGACTGTAACACAGATTAAAGTTACAAATGTAACCAGGTTAAAATTACGACTGTAACACTGATTAAAGTTACACCTGTAACATAGATTAAAGTCACGACTGTAACACAGATTAAAGGTACGACTGTAACACGGATTAAAATTACAAATGTAACACAGATTTAAGTTTTTATTTAACGCAGATTACTTTAAAGTGAAAAAGATAATCAAACTATCCTCAATATGAGCTATATAGTAAATTTTTTTTATACATGTAGAAATAGTGAAATTAACCATGGAACCTCCTAGTAGTTTCACGTAGAAAATGTTGGACAAGATGATGGCTGAACAAGAGAGTGCCTTAAGGATGATATTACCTACTAGAAGTTTGGCACAACTGGCCAAAAGCAGAGGAGAGTCTTCAATATAATAAATTTCAAAAGATTCAATTGTATCAAATACATTAGGTTTTACAACAAATAATGTTATTGTATTTAATGTACTTCAAAGAAAATATGTTTTTAGATTTTATAAGATCATTTACCATAAAAAGAGATTTTCATTCTTTCCAGTCTCATTGAATGTGTAGTTCCTTAAATAATTAATTTAGATTGAGCAGCTAACAGTTTTCCTGTAATTGCACGAGGAGAAGGGAGGAATGGAGTTTCCTTTAACAGGATTTATCGGTTTAATTAGCCTGTCACTTCTGGCTTCTTTAACGTGATTCTCGTAGCATACTTAATGATTGTTATCTCTACTTGTTGCTCCCATTTAATTTAGTTATTTTCCCTTCCTAAATATATAACATATATAATACATTATACAAACTGAATTTTAATATATTTCAGTGGCATCCATATGTGGAAATAATAGTAATACTACATAATAATATAAACATACATTATAGAAGCTGAGCCGTTTTACTTGACAACCAAGCGATGCTAGTGATCCTATCGGTGATATAGCAAACAACTGGCACGGTAAGTGTAGAGATTTTAAAATGAATTCAGTGATTTTAAATCAGTTTAGATAAATTAAAAATAACTTTAAATTGATAAATGTATTTTTATTCAAATCAATGCATTTATTTACACATACAAAACTAATATATCGTAACTATACATGTCATAAGGATTAAAACAAGACCAAATATTACCTTACATGGTCTGGTAAGGTAACCAACATCCTCCTTACCTTTTCAATCCTCATCAATGGTGTTTTTTAATAAGAAGAGGTAGTGAAACATTCTCATCTTTAACAATACATTTCATCTTTTTCTCGTTGAATATTTTATGCCTTTTTTGTAGTACCACAATCTTACTTATATCCTAGAGTTACTCTTTTGTTCAATTAAAGGCATTCTGAGTCATAGACTAATATTTATCCTGATTTTTTTTTTTTTTTTTTTGCTCGGACTGTATTTTGTTTCCATTCTCCTTTATAAATATGTTTTTGAAGGATATATTATTCAGTTATTCTTCGGTAACAAAATAAATTCCAAACATAAAGTAATATAATTGACTGTAACAGTTTGTTATTTCTTTTATTTAAAGTTTTATTCATTGTACAACAGGATAACATTGTCCTTGACAGATCTTTGAACAGACTTTTATTTTCCATCCCTCAGGGAAAGATGGAAGGCTGAAGGCTTGTTTTTAAGGCCACTCACGTAGGCTGCCTTTGAACCTACTTGACAACCTTAGATTCAGTTTGCATGGCCTTATCTAACTTTTCAAAGGTTTTTTTAGAGTTTTTCTCATTCCTCTGCTGTTTTTCTCTAACTAAAGTGACATTGTGTATCTAGAAGAAAGTGACTTGATGTAAGAGTTGATTCAGTACAAAATTTAAGTAAAAAAGTTCATACTCGTTTCTTGACTCTCATTTTATTATGATATCTTTTAATATGTTTATTTTATTTTTTACTTATTTTTTCATTGTAACCATTTAATTTTAGTTATACTATAAGGTAAATTTAATTTAACATTTATTGAAGAATATAATTAGTAAGGGTGTATGAAAATGTCTTTTCTTAAATTAACAGTTCAGTTCTTTTATTGAACACACTCCCCGAAACATTTAAAAGATCTCTTCTTTTGACAGATAGAGTTAATTTGACTCTTTTGAAGGTGCATTGATATAATGTAGGGGACATTGATATAATGTCCCCTAAGTTGACGTTAAGCGAAGACAAAATAACGATCTCATGTAATTCAATATGTCGGATTACAAATCTGCACCACGAGTAGCATCTGTTTGTTACTTTGGTGTATATTTATCAATTATCAGAACTATTTTGGTGTATAGGTTTAGGGGTGGCAGATAAACCTGGTTGCCCAGCCCTCTGACTCTCACTGTGCGGGTATTGTTTGGGTACGAGTAGGTTAGGTTAGGTTCGGTTAGCCGAAAATGTTCAATATCCTGTAATCTTCGATGTAGCATTTGAAACTCAGCAAATACTTTCACAAATAATTGTAATTCGATCGATTTATGCCAGATAAATATTATATTTAAATTATAGGTTATTTTTAGAGTATTTCGACTAGGATTTCAGTACAAAATTAAATAAAAGGAAAGCAGTTACTTAGTAAACTGTAGATAGACTTTATTACTGTTTACGTAGTTACTTAGACTATACGTGTGTGGGTGATCGGGTGGGTTAATACGTATCATCAGCAGGGTTATCCTTACAGTTTCATTCAGAAACATCCTAATCGCAAACATACAAAGCTACTTATTCAGTTTTGATAGAAGTCATAAAAATTTAATGAATCACCATAGCTGTCATATTTACCAATATTGCGTACAAAAATTAAAATTATCTTAGTTGGCAACTACTGTAATATTTAAATATTTCGGGGTCCAATGTTAAGGAGTCCTCTTAAAACAAGAACAACACACAACAAAAACAAATAAACCTAGTGAACTATTTCGAGGCCACTGTCCCTATCCTCAGTCACTAAACATAAACCTTTTACGTTATTTTCAGACTGTCAAAAAAACCTTAAATAGATTTTTGTCCACTGAAATTACCTGATCCGATCATATTTCTTTGCTCATCATATATTTCCATGCAACAGGAAAAATTGTGAAATATGTATCATCCACGCATCAACCACTACTTTTATCCGCTCCATGAACTATAACTTTGTTCAATACAAAGTGACTGTTCATTGTACCTGTGACTCCAACAACGTTGAATGACAGCTCCAGTGTAAGGTCTGCATATCACAATATATAGGTTTAAGTACTGAAACTCTCCTTAAACTTATGAATAGATTCAGGCGTCGCTGCAAAGTCAATAACCCTGAAAAACCTATTTCCTCCTATAGAATTCTTTGGGGAAAGATTTCGATAAATTTTCACTGTAAAAGTAATAAGATCACCCCCTGCATATTGCAATAGCGTTAAACTTAGAAGAATGGAAATTTCCCATCGACGTAATGCAATATCTAGAGACCCATTAGTATACAATAAAAGCAGAAGTGACAAAGCATTTCAGTGTTTGAGTGTTCCACAGTTGGCAACACCTCATCCACCTATCAAACGTGACTGACGTGAGGAATATTTCACTAACATTATTTATTTATTTTTGTGTTTTTATCAACAGTTTACTAGATATACTGCATCCATTTTCTTTTCCTATTAAAATTATAATAAAATTATTATGTTGGACTTAAATACTGTTAATAATAGTTACATTTATATCTCAACCCTTTTTTACCTAATTTATGTACAGGGTGCTCCAGAATTAAAGTGCCAAACTTCGAGAAATGGTTATATAGGTCAAAATAAATAGACAATCAAGAATAAGTTTTTCCCAAAAACACTTCGTTCACCAGATATCCACCATTTTTTTTCACGAAATAATTTTTATCTCCAAGCTGACATAACCGATCTTTATGAAGCTCACTATGCATTTTAAAACAATAAAGACCTATTTTAGAAAAATAATCAACTTGATAAAATTTTTAATTCCAAAATGGTGGCCATTTTAAATATTTGAACAGATATTGGGGAACACGCCAAAAATTAAAAATACTGCTAAAGGAAATTTTGTTATCAATATGTCAGTATCAAAACAATTATAATCAGACGAAAAATAACCGAGACACGTTGACATTTGTGTTGACAGCAGAAAAAAAAACACATGGTTTTTTACTACATTTCAACCCATGTCAATGTGTCTCGGTTATATTTTTTGTTCGATTATAATTGATTTGATACTGAAAGATTGATAATACAATTGCCTAAAATACTTGTTCTGAAAAATATAGGCTATTTTTTTAATTTTTGTTGTGTTTTCCCAAATTTCCGTTCAAATATTTAAAATTACCTCTATTTTTAAATTAAATATTGGACCAAGCTAATTATGTTTTCTAAAATACTTTTTTACTATCTGAAAATGCATAGTGAGTTTCATAAAGATCGGTTATGTCAACTTGGAGATAAAAATTAATTTGTGAAAAAAATTAAATGGCTAATATCTGGCAAACAAAGTGTATTTTGGCAAAATTTATTCTTGATTCTTTTTTTTTTTTTTTTTTTTTTTTTTTTTTACCTATATGACCATTTCCCGAAGTTTGGCACTTTACTTCTGGGACAGCCTGTATTTAGTAATATTTCAAAAATACCATTTAATTTTTTAAATAGAACAAAATGTATTACATTTATATAAAACCTTTCTGCCATCAACTGTTCCACATGAGATAAACTACTTATCACTCACTAGTATGCCTTGTGACGTTCTTGAGGCAGGTGAGAATGTCCCTAATGCTAAGGTGTGGGTCGAGGAGTCGTGAGCGGAATGTCGACCGTGTGCGGAAAGTCCGCAGGGAGACTGTGTGAAGTAAGCGCCTTTTGTGTGGCGAGAATACTCAACTCCTGAATTAACTTAAGTATAGTAATATTGGAAATGTTTCTGAACTCACGCTTAAATAATCAAGATGGAAATAATCATTGTTATATGTTTTTGGAGTTATATGTTAAACTTTTTATGATAATATACAGTCGGTTTTAATTTAAATTGATTTTTATAATATTTCTAACTTTTTATTCTAAAATAGACCCAGTTTTAGTTTATATATATTTTAAAATTGACAAAATTACAAACTAACTAGTGTTAACACAGTAATGTTAACGGAAAATACTAAAAAAACAGTAAACTGATAAATATATAATTAAATATAATTCAACTTGAAAATTAAATGAAAAACATTAAAATGTAATATCAACTACAAAATAATTTAATAACCAAGAATCATGTAACGAGTTAAATATTGTTTGGTTAAATAATTGAACAGAAAATATATAAAGCACAAATCAACCAAACATAATAAATAAACATAATAAGCAAATAAATTAAAAATGTCAAACAAAATTAAGTATCTGAAGACTACACAAGATAAATAAATAGATTAAGATGTTAAAACTGAAAATGAACTAGGGACAAAATATTCTATGATTTCTATTTTGGTAATGGATTTAATAAAATGGTGTAAATATTTCTTTAAACAATTTAATTTTTTTAAATCCGGCAGTTTATTAACTAGGCACATTTTATATACAATATGAAATGGAGATTTGTTGTTTTGAAGAGGAATTAACAAAAACTTCACTATCTGTTTTATGTAATGGGAGAAAACCTAAATAAGAATACATTGGTAATTAATATGGAAATATAATTATTCATCACCATCTTTCATTCTTTAATACCACTGTACGTGTTTGGGTGGGTAGGTGGGTCAACCCAATTGAACGTGTTGAAGCGCGCGTTCTACTTGTGTACTTAGTTTATATTTAATATCATTTCTTTCAATTATTGTTATTCTTCTGAGTTGTCATTATTTACGTTCTGTGTAGTAAAAGTAAGCTTAATAAAGAACTTATTGACATTTCTGTAAAACTATAAAATAAAATTTATTACTGTGTTCAAATAAATGTACAACTTAGGAGAAAAAAAACACTAACCGTTTACTTCTTCTGTGTGGAATGGGTATTTGTAAATTGACCATTCATATATTTTACAATGATTGTTAAATTATTATATTAATATTTAATCGAATTTATAAGATGTTAAACTCGGATCTTTTCATTCTGAATTGTAAGTTTTATAGAAGAATATTAATGCTCGATCAAACTATAAACCCCTTAGGAATATGTTAAAAAGTAGAGGTGTTTCTCTAGGATTGTACTTGAACAAATTAAAAAGGTAATGGATGTCTTTTTTTACCAGGTGAAGTTAGAACTATAGAGCATCTTTACCGGCGGTCGTGGCGGTGGCGGCCGAGGCGGTGGCAGGGGTGGTGGAGCTCGGATATCTTTACCTACAGACACTTCTTTCTATCTGAGTCTGTTACTTACCAAACAAAGGGAGTGTATTTAAAGTTAATGCAATAGTCTGCCACTTGGAGTGACACCTGAGTCCTTGGCAGACGTGATGGGAATATCTTTACTTACAGACACTTCTTTCTACCTGAGTCTGTGAACTACCAAATAGAGAGAGTGTATTTAAAGTTAATGCAATAGTCTGCCACTTGGAGTGACACCTGAGTCCTTGGTAGACGTGATGGGAATATCTTTACTTACAGACACTTCTTTCTACCTGAGTCTGTGAACTACCAAATAGAGAGAGTGTATTTAAAGTTAATGCATTAGTCTGCCACTTGGAGTGACACCTGAGTCCTTGGTAGACGTGATGGGAATATCTTTACTTACAGACACTTCTTTCTACCTGAGTCTGTGAACTACCAAATAGAGAGAGTGTATTTAAAGTTAATGCAATAGTCTGCCACTTGGAGTGACACCTGAGTCCTTGGTAGACGTGATGGGAATACCTTTACCTACAGACACTTCTTTCTACCTGAGTCTATGAATTACCAAACAGAGTGAGTGTATTTAAAGTTAATGCATTAGTCTGCCACTTGGAGTGACACCTGAGTCCTTGGTAGACGTGATGGGAATACCTTTACTTACAGACACTTCTTTCTACCTGAGTCTTTGAATTACCAAACAGAGTGAGTGTATTTAAAGTTAATGCAATAGTCTGCCACTTGGAGTGACACCTGAGTCCTTGGCAGACGTGATGGGAATACCTTTACCTACAGACACTTCTCTCTACCTGAGTCTGTGAATTACCAAACCGAGTGAGTGTGTTTAAAGTTAATGCAATAGTCTGCCACTTGAAGTGACACCTGAGTCCTTGGTAGACGTGATGGGAATACCTTTACCTACAGACACTTCTTTCTACCTGAGTCTATGAATTACCAAACAGAGTGAGTGTGTTTAAAGTTAATGCAATAGTCTGCCACTTGAAGTGACACCTGAGTCCTTGGTAGACGTGATGGGAATACCTTTACCTACAGACACTTCTTTCTACCTGAATCTGTGAATTACCAAACAGAGTGAGTGTGTTTAAAGTTAATGCAATAGTCTGCCACTTGAAGTGACACCTGAGTCCTTGGCAGACGTGATGGGAATACCTTTACCTACAGACACTTCTTTCTACCTGAGTCTGTGAATTACTAAACAGAGTGAGTGTATTTAAAGTTAATGCAATAGTCTGCCACTTGAAGTGACACCTGAGTCCTTGGTAGACGTGATGGGAATATCTTTACTTACAGACACTTCTTTCTACCTGAGTCTGTGAACTACCAAACAGAGAGAGTGTATTTAAAGTTAATGTAATAGTCTGCTACTTGGAGTGACACCTGAGTCCTTGGCAGACGTGATGGGAATACCTTTATCTACAGACACTTCTTTCTACCTGAGTCTGTGAACTACCAAACAGAGAGAGTGTATTTAAAGTTAATGTAATAGTCTGCTACTTGGAGTGACACCTGAGTCCTTGGCAGACGTGATGGGAATACCTTTATCTACAGACACTTCTTTCTACCTGAGTCTGTGAACTACCAAACAGAGAGAGTGTATTTAAAGTTAATGTAATAGTCTGCTACTTGGAGTGACACCTGAGTCCTTGGCAGACGTGATGGGAATATTTTGGTTTTACAGATACTTCTTTGTACCTTAAAGGAACCTTCAAAACATAAGAAGGTAATTGCTCCGTTATATAAGACTATAATATATGAGTTATATCATCGTGGAACTTTTAAGTCTATCAATGACAAGGCAGTCCTTGCTGAAGTCGATCTATTTATTACACTCGTAAGTGTAAATATGACCTTATGATGTATTGTTTTAAACGCTTTAGAAAAATTAAATAAACTACCAACGATCTTATGTCCCCTATCTAACTTATATATAAAAGTTCAAATCAATCATTACTAACGTGTACATGTACCTTTCTTTTTCTAAAAACCAAACTGATTTTCTACAAACAGCACATTCCTCGCCAGACATTTTGTGATGATTGAGTACATCGTTGACATCTAGATATCACTCAACAAGAAATGAGATATTTTATCCACCTCAGTATCTCATTATAACATAATTCATTTTATTCCTTATGAGAATAAACACCCTATAGATATAAAAGAGTATATCCCCTTTTTTAGTTTATCTGGTGATTGTAATGGTGATGTAATTGCATGAAGAATATGTTATCACACCTATGACGATAATTCTAAATTATGCTTGAACAATATTAATTAAATAGGCATCTCATATGTTTTGCCAGTTACTTAAATTCTGAATGAGGGCTGAGGATATTTCGTTTTAATTGCTAATAACTTCTTCTCAGTAAAAATTTGCATTTATAATAAATCTCAGCTGCTAATGAGTTCCACAGCTGTTTCTTGCCCTGGTCACGTGACTGAAACCTCGCGAATTATCATCAGAGTTTATCCCCTGCATACTAATTATGGCAGGACTTTGTTGAGTTGTGACTTCTCTCTATATTCATCGTAAGTTTTATTTCATAAATGCTCGATTTTTTTAATTTTGATAGACGAATAAAAATAACGAGTGAATGCAGTAACACGTGCTGCCAACATTGAAGTTACAAAAGGCTTCTGTTAGCATTGGAATAGTAATGTAAATCATATTTTCCGCAATTATCAAGAGCATGACTGCAATAGTTTAGCCGCTTATAAACCGGCCTAATGAACGCACTGGTGCGAGTGAGATGCACTATGGTGGAAGTAAGACAGATAAGTACTCTTACCCATTGTGTAATTCATTTTAAAAATTTCCACACAACCAGGATGACGAAAGGCCACACACAGATGACGCAATAGCGAGCCCCACCCATTACGTCATTAGCAGCAGTGACCATTGGTTGGTTTAATTAACACCAACAAATCAAGCTTAGAACGATTTAATTAAATCATTTTAGTAAAAATAACAATCAGTAATAACAGTAACACAATTAATAATAATGTAAATAATAAATAGAAATTAAACAAATGTGTACATTTCATTGCCGTTTTTTTTTTTTTTTTTCTTCTTCTTTCTTTTTATCTAACTGTTGCAGAAGTTTGAACAATTGAAGGTGGACTTGAATCACACCTGCCTGTGAGGGAAGGCAACTCAGAGGTGGAATTATTCCCCTCTGCTGGTGGAACTTCTACATAAGCTAAATATAGCATATATAGTCGTTTACTGTAGAGCCAAATTATATCAGTACGCAATGATGAATAACTATGGCATTGGGGAAATAGTCCTTATTGAATAATAATGCCACCTATTTAATAAACTGCCATTACTCAATTATTTTGTAATTGACAAATCAGTTAATTGACAGTTGCAATAAACAGCATGTTTTTCGAGCTTTTAAGATTATAAATAAAAATAACAAATCCATATAAAGAACAATAACAGTATATTCTTCTACAGTTCTTTCGATCACTGTAACTCTTTCTGAGGATATATCGCATCAGTTAGTAACCAGACTACATCGCTTATATACATGCATCCTTCTTTATTTTACATTAGTATTCACTTCAAAATACTGAAAAATATAAGATAAAGTATGAAATGTTACGAAAATGCTTTTAGACAAAACTGAGTACAGGAAATAACATTAGCAGAGAGAATTTCTTGATTCAGAAATCTTGTCATGCTCTTAGGAAGGACATTTATTCCAGACAAAGTACCATAGATAAGAATATGTATAAAAACACTTAAATGGGCTAGGTAAAGAGAACCAGTGTGAACAAAACTGGTAAAACAATTTGAGAGAAAAAGTGTCAATTGGAGACACCGAAAAAATGACGAAACCAAGTACATAATGGGAACGTGAGATCAATACTGTATTTTACTTGTTCAGTAACTTTAAAAGTTTAAGTAAAAGTTCTTCTTATTTTTCCAGGCGAAGTTAAGGCTAAGAAGCCCTCTCCAACTGTTTACGTGACTCCGAACCACGGGAGTGACATTATGACTTTAATTTTGTTTTTGAAATTTGTTAATGATGGAGTATCAGATGAGGGAGACAAAGGTAGTTGGACATTTGCCATCATTACGTGAAAAATAACAATCACGACGTTTCGACTAAATGTAATCACTTTGAAATAGATGGTCAAATATACCGCCAGGATAATGGTATGGCAATGGGTTCCCCACTATCACCTATTTTCGCCAATATCTACATGGAAGAGTTTGAGGAACAAGCAATTGCTTCCTCAAATCTCAAACCTAAGGTTTGGCTTAGGTACGTGGACGACACATTTGTCTGCTGGAGTCACGGTGAACCTAATTTAGAAGAATTTTTAAAACACTTGAACAAGGTTTCACCCACCATTAAATTCACCATGGAAAAAGAAATAAACAATAAATTATCATTTTTGGATGTAAATGTAGAAAAAACAAAACATGGCCTAAAAACATCAGTCTACAGAAAACAAACTCACACAGGCAACTACCTCAATTTCAATTCTAACCACCCACAAACTGTTAAAGAAGGAGTAGCCTTCTCTCTCTTTGATAGGGCCCGAGCCATATGCTCAGACAAAACTAAACTAGACAATGAACTAAACAATGTTTCCAAAGATCTAATAAACAATGGCTACCCTCAGTCTCTCATAAACAAATGCAAACAAATAAGAAAACGCAAACAAACACCCACTGACACAGAAAAGCCGAAAGCATTCATGTCCATTCCATATACGCCTAACCTTTCAGAAAAAATCAGACGCATAGCTAGGAAATACAAAATCAGAACATCATTCAACACACAAAACACATTAAGACAGTCTTTAACTAAAACTAAACCAAAGAATGAGGAGCAATCCTCCAAAAATGTAGTTTATTGCATTACTTGTGAATGCAATGAAAAATACATAGGGGAAACAAAGAGACCACTGGAAGTTAGGCTAAAAGAACACAAAAATAACATTAAAAAAGGAAACACTACACATTCTAAATTAGCTGAACATGCCTGGAACAATGAGCACAGATTTAACTGGGATAACACTAAAATACTTCACAGGGAACCACAATTTTTTAAACGTAAATTCATCGAAGGTGCCTTTATGAAACTAAATAATGAACAAGTAATCAGTCAAAGTAGCATAGAAGTTAGACCCATGTGGGTTCCTTTACTTAAAAACACACTTGATAAAAAGTTCAATACACTCATGACATCATCTAACCAGAATCCTACACCACCTGCACCTATAACAATTAAACACCCCATGAGTCTCCGTCCCCGTACCTGAGTCACCGCATTTTTGGCGATCTCGGAGCGTACGTCCCTGACCTCGTCAGTCTGTGTATGGTTGTTGTGAAGTGTAGTGTGTATGTTTGTCTAGTCCCCGTGTTTTATCACCTTGGAGGGAACTTCGTAGACACTGCATTTGGATTGTATCTTCCTCACTTCGTACCTGGGACGTCTAGACGCCATCGTCACTGCGGGTCGTAAGACTTCATCATTTTTGTAACATTTGATTATGGTATTGTTTCATTCCTAATAATTGTTGTCTTTTCAGGTTAAAATGTAATTTTAATAGTAGCCTCAGTCCTTCCGAGCCATATATATATAAATAATTTTTTGTGCGTGTTGAATGTTATTTTAAATTAATTGTATTTTTCAGGTACCATATATTTATGATTAGTTAATGTAATCTTATCTCAGTCTGATTTGAATATTAATTTTATTGTGTTTTACTTTTTTCGTTGATATCGTGACCTTGACAGCACCTATTTGGCTATATTAATTTAACCCTGTTAATACTTTTTATATTTAGTAGCAGTTCATTTTGTTGTACTCCATTCTAGGATCTAGGTTAAAATGTAGATAATTATTAAAGTAGATAAGTATTAGTTTAAGAACGTAGTTTTATAACATGTTTGTGTAGATGTAATTTAGTTTTTAGCACTTGAAAAAGGTTTGGGTTTTACCAAATCGAAACGTCGTGATTATTATTTTTCACGTAATAATGGCAAATGTCCAACTACCTTTGTCTCCCTCATATGACTTTAATGTTAAGGAATCGTTAGCCTACGGTACACACTGGCCCTCTCCAACGGTGTACGTGACTCCGAACCACGGGAGTGGCATTATGACTTTAATGTTAAGTAATCGTTAGCCTACGATAAATACTGGCCCTTTCCAACGGTTTACGTGGCTCCGAACCACGGGAGCGCCATGGCTTTAATGTTAAGTAATCGTTAGCCTACGATACATACTGGCCCTCTCCAACGGTTTACGTGGCTCCGAACCACGGGAGCGGCATGGCTTTAATGTTAAGTAATCGTTAGCCTACGATACATACTGGCCCTCTCCAACGGTTTACGTGGCTCCGAACCACGGGAGCGACATTATGACTTTAATGATAAGGAATCGTTGGCCTACGATACATACTGACCCTCTCCAACGGTTTACGTGGCTCCGAACCACGGGAGCTACATTATGACTTTAATGATAAGGAATCGTTAGCCTACGATACATACTGGCCCTCTCCAACGGTTTACGTGACTCCGAACCACGGGAGTGGCATGGCTTTAATGTTAAGTAATCGTTAGCCTACGATACATACTGGCCCTCTCCAACGGTTTACGTGACTCCGAACAACGGGAGCGGCATGGCTTTAATGTTAAGTAATCGTTAGCCTACGATATATACTGGCCCTCTCCAACGGTTTACGTGGCTCCGAACCACGGGAGCTACATTATGACTTTAATGATAAGGAATCGTTAGCCTACAATACATACTGGCCCTATCCAACGGTTTACGTGACTCCGAACCATGGGAGCAGCATGGCTTTAATGATAAGGAATCGTTAGCCTACGATACATACTGGCCCTCTCCAACGGTTTACGTGACTCCGAACCACGGGAGTGGCATGGCTTTAATGTTAAGTAATCGTTAGCCTACGATACATGCTGGCCCTCTCCAACGGTTTACGTGACTCCGAACCACGGGAGCAGCATGGCTTTAATGTTAAGTAATCGTTAGCCTACGATACATACTTGCCCTCTCCAACGGTTTACGTGACTCCGAACCACGGGAGCAGCATGGCTTTAATGTTAAGTAATCGTTAGCCTACGATACATACTGGCCCTCTCCAACGGTTTACGTAACTCCGAACCACAGGAGTGGCATTATGACTTTAATGTTATGGAATCGTTAGCCTACGGTACACACTGACCCTCTCCAACGGTTTACGTGACTCCGAACCACGGGATCGGCATGGCTTTAATGTTAAGTAATCGTTATCCTACGGTACACAATGGCCCTCTCCAACAGTTTACGTGGCTCTGAACCACCGGAGTGGCATTATGACTTTAATGTTATGGAATCGTTAGCCTACGGTACACACTGGCCCTCTCCACCGGTTTACGTGACTCCGAACCACGGGAGTGGCATTATGACTTTAATGTTATGGAATCGTTAGCCTACGGTACACAATGGCCCTCTCCAATGGTTTACGTGACTCCGATCCACGGGAGCGACATTATGACTTTAATGTTATGGAATCGTTAGCCTACGGTACACAATGGTCCTCTCCAACAGTTCACGTGACTCCGATCCATGGGAGCGACATTATGACTTTAATGTTAAGGAATCGTTAGCCTACGATACATACTGGCTCTCTCCAACAGTTTACGTGCCTCCGATCCACGGGAGCGACATTATGACTTTAATGTTATGGAATCGTTAGCCTACGGTACACAATGGCCCTCTCCAACAGTTTACGTGACTCCGATCCACGGGAGTGACATTATGACTTTAATGTTATGGAATCGTTAGCCTACGGTACACAATGGCCCTCTCGAACAGTTTACGTGACTCCGATCCACGGTTGCGACATTATGACTTTAATGTTAAGGAATCGTTAGCCTACGATAAATACTGCGAACTTCACAATTTTTTAATAAATATTTTGAGACCAAAGTACATATTACGTATGATTACCCTTCCCATCAATTCTACGTACAAACACTTAAATGTAAATTTACAATATAATAAAATGTGCCCCATATTACTTAAAACTGCGTATCGAGGAATAAAGAGACCGTATATCAATCATACTGTAGACATTATTTGACAGTAAATCTAGAGCTGAGTTGAGGAAACATTCTCTGTTTATACTAAACCTGACTAACAATTTGATTTTAAAATAATTAATACTAAAATACACTAATTAAATTTTAAATAATTATTGCTCTTTCAATTCATGTCAATTAATTATATCAATCAGGACATACTGTAAAGTTTGCAAAAATCGTTTTAAATTTTCCACTTGGATTGTGACCTACTGAATTCTCCTGTGCAAAATAGATGCACTGATGGTGATAGTGAGATAGAAAACCAGTCTTCCCCCACTGCATCATTCCATTAAAAATTGGTCATGGAAACTAGGTAGGGCCATACGCTGACAGCACAGTAGCAAGCCCTGCCCATTACGTCATCATCAGCAGTGATATTGGTCGTCTACCCTCATCCCTCTCAGTTGTACATTTGTATTCTCTTTAAAATAAATATCAAGTTGTTTTGGCAACCCATATCTGATAATAAACTGTAAATAAATTAGTACATTACCAATATATATTTGTTAATAATTTGAATTAAAATTACTTTTCGTACAAAAACAGTGAAGTTCAATAACCTAGTTGGAGCTGTGCACATTTCAATGTGATACACGTAATTTTTAACTAATATATATTTATATATGCAAACTTTAAACCCTCACCGATCGTTCCAGACCGAAACAAACATTTCGTAGTTATACAATACATTGTTATTAATTGTAGTCTTGTTTGAGTTACCCAAAGATTGATTTTGGAAACTGCTGATCTTGCAGATTCATTATATGTTTGACAGTTTCCATTTAGAGTTATAACATTTCACTATTGGTCTCAATTTTAATCAATTACTATACTCCAAGCAAGATTTTACCGAGGATAATAAAATAAAATAATTGTTATTTTACATGGATTATATGCAAACAGACGTTTCTTCTAGTTATACATTATGTATAAGGATTTGTCACCATGAAGATGTTGTTTTTACCTACAATAAAAGCATGCCTCATGCGAAAACTCCCTAGTCAAAGGCATGAATAATACAGGCGCCTTTTGGGGTAGGTAGGCCTTTATTTCCCTTGTGGCCACAGCACTTTCTTACCCATGCCACCTTTACGTACACGCATGCAAAGTGATAGGAGCTTTCTTTTTGAGTCAAATGATGTCAAATCAAGAACAATGCTTTAACAACTTTGAGTAACAACTGTGGATTATCTAAGATAAAAGTTAAACTTACTTCTATTACTTAATATAATTACGACCATCAAATAACTCCTTTTTTATACCTTCCTAGAAATATTTCTTTTAAATATGTTTCATTATTTTCCTAGCTCTACAGACCATGTACTGTATGATAATGCCGTATTATACTGTATATAAATCTCATCATAGAGCCAGTCAAGAAAATCTGTATTACTTTGTTTATTTTTTTATAATAAATTATCTCATAAAATTTGAAAAATCAAGAAACTGTGAAAGCTTTTCATATTTTTCATTAAAGATACCTGTCTTATTTAAAACATTCAGCCTCTTTTTAGGAATTAAAGCCCAGCTTCATAAGCTAAAAGTTTTCAGTTCGATCCCAATTAAAACCATAACAAATTTTGAATAAATAGCTGACAACCACCGGGTGATCATATGTAATTAAGTTATTAATTAGACTTTCTAAGGAATAGTCAGCTTTAGTGTTTACAATGACCCATTCACTCGTCAATACTCAAACACATATTCGAAATCCATATTTTCCCATATCTTGACGATCGGCGTCTTAGGAATTAATAAATAAATAAACAAATATGCTATGTCTCTTGTTTTAAAAATATTCATATACATTTTTATTGCTTATTTATGTGTTTTCGCTATTGAAGGGACAGGTACGTCCTCATTTAATTTTAAATTTTCCGTTTTTAGGTACCATTTAAAAAAAAAGTACTTGACCTAGAGGTTTGATATTTTCTGAGCTTATTATAGGTACTTCAATTAAAAATAAGATTTCCATGCTTTTATTGTGAATATTTTATGAGTATGATTTTTCATATAAGGCATTAAAATATCATTAGAGTTTTTCATATTTTTATTTTTCTACTAAAATATTTGTTGGAATATTTCCAAGTAACTTCTTATTATTGTTTCAGTTGGTTTCAAGAACAGCCATCAAAATGTCTTTTAATTTGAACTAATAGTTTAGGAGAAAAGTGTACTGAAGCTAAGAAAAAGTGAATTTTTGGCAAAACCTATTTGAAGCCTATTAACTCTATTTCTTCTAATTCTATCACACAATCACACTTATTCATAGTAATGTAAACAAACAAAGAACACAAAAGCAGGGAAGTTCAGCACTACAGCTGCAACAGTCTGTAACAGTAAATAGATTGGCCAACACACGTAGAGTATAAAAAAGAATAAAAGCCAATGAACTACTGTACTTTTCAGTTGTGCACTGTACGAAATACCAAATCAGGATTCACTCACGTTATTTGTTAGAATCATTTTCAGACATGAAATCTCCATGTACAATAAACGTATTTAGTATAATTTCATTCAGAAAGCCCGGGGAGTCATAATTGTATTAAAAAAGGGGTTTTCACGAAGAGTTATTTTTTTTGGCTTACCTGTTCCCTTCAATAAGCACAAAAACTTATTTGAATAAGATTACTGATTTTTGGGCACTGTAAATTATAAAAAAAATTTAAATATTTTCCAGACTACAAACCATTTTCGTATGTTTTACCCCATAATAAAGTCACATTTTTAAGCGTCTCTGAACCCAACACCATCAATACCACTAGCATTCCTTGAGTGAAAAGGTCCTTCCTGTCGTCTCTAAATGAGAATACCGTTCTTCACCAGCCTTAAAATAAATTTTTTCTAGACATGCAATATAAGAAAAATTATTAAAGGTTTGTTAATTTAGTATTTGAAGTCTCTAAATGACTTAAATAGACATTATGGCCTATCTACACCCTCATTACTTTCTTTTATTATTCAAAAACATCCCCTACAGTTATTATTAAATTGGTCTCCCGATTCAGAATTTCAACAGTTACAATCAAGTATCTTATCCGAATATATGAAATGTAATCCTTCAACCAATCAAACTACGAATTATTCTCACGTTTATTAAAAACTAACATTATGCATCTTGAATAATCACATCGAATTCAATATTCAAACCGACAATCTCAAAACATCGATAGTCTTCCACCAAATCTCCAAATAACTCATTAAATTTAAAAAAGTATCCTGATTCAACCTGTATACTGAAATGTTTACAGAAATAAAACACTTAATATCTTTATAAAACTGATACTATGCTGTGTTTTTCATTGCATGATACATTTTATGTGTATATCTGCAACCATTTTGTTCTGACAAAAATTAAATCAAAGACAAAAGAGGCTAAAATATTGCCTTTAGTTTTAGTTTATAATGATGACTTAACTCGTATATATTTACTTTAGTTATTTTAATGTTAAATAGTTTCAGTTGACTGTTGTGAGCTTATAACGACTGTACGAGAATTGTTTGTAAAGTTTATCTCCTTGTTGGAATTACAACAGACAGTAAAACACACGTGTTCCTCGGGATATTTATTGCTTTCATTACACAGGTAAGTAATACTTGCCATTTTGGCAAGGTCATGGAAGTATCTAATAATAAAAGTCTTGTCGTTACCTAATTTCTTTGTTTAAATCATTCTTCTGCACTTTTCTCAGAAACTGTTCTCAATGACCCTTTTTCAAATGATTTAAATCTAAACTTAGTCTCGCATAAACTTTTGTTATTAACTAAAAAATATTAAACTATTTAGTTCAGTTTAATATAGTAAGTTTGGTGACAAAAATTACTTAAGGATGCTCGATCAAACATTCTGATTGAATCTTTTTTTAGTAAAAACGATAATTTTCTTATAACTATTAAATGTGTCAGTGGAATATGTTCATAAAATACCTTTATGGAGATATGGCTACGTAAAGTGGATAATTTGGTTTTTCTAGGTACATAACTCATTAAGATACCACGCGATATATTTTTTACTTTTTGAGAATATAGTCAAAAAAACTTACTTTTTTATATAAATTCCTTTACAAATATTGAATTGAAATGTGCACATGTGTTTGGTTTAAACATTCGATTAATAATATCTAAAACATAATTGCTAGAGTTTACTATAAATGAGAGAGTTGTCTACTTTTGTACTATTTGTGGGATTAGTAAAGCGGGGACAGTGAGGGATGGGGAGGGGAACACGTTGTATGCGTATTACTGAGGAATGCTCTTTGCTACTCTTAGTGACAGTTGTGATAAAGTTTAGAACTAAATTCCTTGAAGTGCTCAACTGGGTGTATCTGTAATCTAAAAGTTTTAATTTTATTTTTCACTTTTTTTGTATTTTTTCCTTGATCCTCATTTTATTCTGAACACGAATATATTCATTCGGGTTTGGGAGGAGGAGGATAGAAATTATTTTTTAACACATTGTGCATGACCAAAATCGCAATTTCAGACCGAAATGTACAACTTTACTTCATATTATATAACAGCTGCAACAGCAAACTAACAGCACCTATTAATTTTGTTTTGTCTATTGGCTAACCTGCAATTTACTGACAATGGACGCAAACAGCTGGTAATGGTGAAACTTGTTTATTGTTATTGTTAATAATATGATCTCGAATATTCTGAGGTAATGCATGTGCAGTTTGTTTTTAGGCCTAGCTTGTAGTTATTTTAGTTTATCCGAAACCCCTTTTTTCGGGTATAAGGTACATTTTCCCAAAAATGATATGGTACATTCAATTCAAATTGTCAAGATTTGTTTATTGGATACATATTATGTTGTGGAAACTTTCATTTTCGATGTAGATGCAAATGTGGTCTTGCAATAGGTAAAAATATTCAAATATTGTTAGCAAAATAAACATATTCTACTAAAACATGTATAATTGTTTTAAATTTACAGATATAAAATAGATCTAGGTATAAAATTTGTATAACGTATGAGGAAATAGTGGTAAAAGTTTCAGCAAATTAGGAGCAACCTAGTCTGAATAAATGTCCCTTATGTTATTATGGGGTGTATATGGGAAATACAGAAGTTTTCAGTGCCCTGTTTTGTTTTGTTTTTTTTTTTTTTTTTTTTTTTTTGTGATTTTACGTAGCATTTGAGGGTTTGTGAGGGGGAAGATAGAAGTTATTTTTTTTTATTTATTTACAATTTAAAATTAAATTTAAAAAATTATTTTTAAATGTTTATATTTATGATATGTTATAAATAATGTTTGTACAGCTTTTTTATGGATTATTCTATATCTGAGAAGTATTGCTGTTATTTATACCTTATTTAATTTTTCCCCTTTACAGCTGTTCTAAGGAGTTTTCATAATTTTATTATTTGTGTTAAAGGCTTATCCTAATTATATAAAAACATGATGCAATGTTTTGACGATGCATTTGTTTTTAGTAGACTAATTTCACATAACAGATAATAAGTTTCCATCACACTACGATCAATAGTTAAATATTCTATTTATATTACATAAAACATCATTTAAAACCCAATTACAATAATTACATTAAAACAAAGAATCTATACTATCTCTCAAAAAGCCAAAAGCTAGAACGAAATTTTATTTTGGGGAATTAAACTTCACTTCACTGGTGACATGGGCCTGTAGGCTTATTAGTGGACTATACTCAACGAGTGGCCGTTAGCTCTTTTGGGATTCGAGCTTTGGAACTTGCTCTCCGCACCGAAGCCATAGTTACTGTGCCAAAACACCGGCATGTTATATTGTAACTGCATGTAATATAAATTGTATATTTTCAAATAAAATAAATCTAAATGTTTCAAAATAGAGTTTTACCTTAGTAAATTTAAGCATCAAGTAGCAGTTTGCCACTGTTTACGGAATAGTTTGCCACTGTTTCAGGAACAGTTTGCCACTGTTTCAGGAACAGTTTGCCACTGTTTACAGAACAGTTTGCCACTGTTTACGGAACAGTTTGCCACTGTTTACGGAACAGTTTGCCACTGTTTACGGAATAGTTTGCCACTGTTTACAGATCAGTTTTCCACTCTTTACGGAACAGTTTGTTACTGTTTACGTAACAGTTTGCCTCTGTTTATGGATCAGTTTTCCACTGTTAACGGAATAGTTTTTTTTTTCGATTTGTGAGAAGTGAATGTATAGTATTTACGAAACGGATTGATAATTCAACAATAAGGGCTGATCGGCAAAATCTTGTTTGATCAAGAAACTTTATTTTAAACCAACAGTAAAATAAACGTGCAAACATGAATTTTTGTCTACCCATCACTCTGTTAAGACCCTTGTCAACTCTTAGGATTATTTATTATAAAAGTCCATTATTTTAACTAGAATATTCTGTAATTATTCATCAGATAAAGCCCTTAATCCCATCAGCTTTCACCACCTTCATCGTCGTCTCTTTTCTTTTCATCAATTAATATAAGAAAGTTGTCAAATGTAAAATGCAGTACAACGCCGCCTTCCCCTATGACTTGAAGGAGGCCCACTCACGTAGTTTGAAAGTAAGGATAACAATTCTTGGAACAGCTCTTTTACTTCTCACAGCTCTTGGAGCAAGGTAGAAGCTTTGTTTAGTAAGGTAGCTCACGTAAGCTCCCTTTGAAGCAGTTTAATAAGTTTCAAGTGAGTTTCCACAGAATTATATAACTTTTTAAAAGTTTACTTTGAAGTGTGAAATTCTTTGTATGAAATACTCTTATTGAATTAAATAGTTTAAATACTTACTATAAGCTCGTATTATTGTCAGTCTTGTAAATTTTCTGAAAATCAGATCAATTGTGCATGGTTCGGATTCCACTACACTCGTCATAATCGCCTTGAAATACGCACAAAGTTGTGTCGACTTCTAATATTATGCGTATTTAATATTCTGAAAATAATAAAATACACTTTTGGGTTTAGTCAGGTCAATAGGTAAAAAACATGCCTTTAGTGATTATCATGACGAGATTTAAAAGTTAGGATGATATATTCAACTCAAAATACTACAAATAATCTCAAGTGTCCATTTAAGCTTTTGGTAAAAAAATGTATTCTAATATAATAAACAAGTGTCATCTAATAAGTGATAAAAACGCCGATTTATTATATAATTTTTATATAATTATATTCTCATATTATTATATTATAAATTGATTAATATTGCATATACAATTCATCTTTCGATATAACCTCCAAAGAGTATTATGTGTTTGTTGGTTAATTTCTAGAATTATTTTGATTTATTGTTATTATTATTGCTTTTTTGCGCTTAAGCTTCAATTTTTTAAGTTTATTATTTCATAACTTTAATCATTGTTTATTATTTATAAATAAATGTGCCGAGCAGAAGTGTGAACACTTTAGATATAGTCAATAATTTTTTTGTATTGTATTTTATTTATGAGATTAAGTGTAAGAGAATACCTAATGTTCCTAACTTTGCTTGATTAATTAAAGCATATTTCATTTCAAGTGCATTAATATAAGTGCTGAACTAAGTAAGGTTGTACTCTATTTATGTTTATGTTATGCAGGGCCTCCGATGACAATCAGACTATAAGCGTACGTTCCTACTTCACAACCTCTTCATTGAGCAGTGGTAATAAATACCAACTGTCATCATTCATGTTTACAACAAAATTACTGTTTATTTTTACAATAAATTTGTTTTGAAAATATTTACTTTTCCGAAGTTATTGTAATACAACTATCATAAAAACACTTTTATTATATTGCTATTACTTAACGTAACGTTTTTTTGTCTCAAAAATCAAATGTCATCACAATTTTATACAACTAAACGGACGAAAAGATGACTTCTTAAATTGAAAAAGTTTGAGCAATAATTGGAATAATTATTTTAACTGGTGTTACAAGCAGTCCCACATTGGTTATGTTTCTCTAATTGTTAAACTTTTCCTCCACTCTAATCACAAGTTTAATTAAATGTACAACTTTATATTTCTTATATGTACAGAAATTGTAGTTGTTATTTAATATTTTATATGTTTTGTGATCCAAATAATAGTCTGTACAGGTTTAAAGAATATTTAATAGCTTTTCTCAGTATTTGTTGTTAAAATACCTTGCTAATAAACTTTTCATCATCTGTTAGCTAATTTCATACAAAATAAAATTACTAAGCATTTAATATTTCCGTGATTGTGGTCTCAAACTACGTTTTATTTTCGAAAAAGCAAGGGAGAAGTATAATATCCTTTCAGACCAAGGTTTAAACAGCTGATGGCCTTTAAAACAGCATATTTATGTAAAAGGTCTACTCCAGTTTGTTCTTTTATTAAAAAATACAGAGATAGATAATGTAGAAAATACTTAGGTTTAAAACTATCTTCTTTCTATCCAAACATTGAAAGTATTATCAATGGAAAAAATCAGCCCCACAGATCCCACTGATTGGGCATCGAGCACTATATCATTATAATATATGTAATTGTTGCAATTAATTACTATTTATTTACTAATATCTTCTTGCTTCGCCATATCCATTTGGTGATGGACTTTTTGGTTACACGTGGTTGGGAACTGCTGTACTAAGCGCCTTCCCCAAATATGAATGCAATTCCCGCAATAAAAGTGTGTAGCCGAATCACATTTGCGCCGTCACACATAAAAATACTTCAAGAGTTACTGGAGCTACCAAAGTTATGTATAATCAAATATATTTACTATAAGATGTATTATTTTACTATAAGATGTGGAGTGCTACCATATTTAGTCGTACATACAGTTTTATACTAAACCCCTTCTTTTAAGAGAGGTTCTTAATTTTGTATAGTGTTTCTGTAATTAAAAATTTATTATCTATAGAACTATTTTGAATTTTAACCTGAACTCTGAAAAATACAAAGATTTTGAAAATCAATCATTAATTTTATTTAATGAATTAATTATAGTACATTTTCATTTCACAGCAATGTAAAACAATGTTTGTTATCATTGCATAGTTAAGATTAATTATAGAGATGATCTATACTGTTTAGTAAATTATTAATCGTGTTTGTAGATAATTCATTATTCATCATAAGACGGCAATCGTCAAGGGAGAATATGAGGGGCGATTGAGTGTGATGAGTTTAGATGAACGAGTGTAGTCATTGTAACTAACTAAGGTCAACTTTTACTCATAAAAAGCTATTTTTTTAGTAGCTCAATAGCCAAGGCAGTAAAGGACCTACAGTTTTACGTGGAATCTGAACCACGTAATGTTGATCTGATTTTCAGCTAACTGACAGGCCTGATACTCAGTTCTCTTCCCTACACAACATCTGAATCTTTACTACCATCCAACATGGACACCTCAGACTTATCTAGTAGTGTACACTCGATGGTAGCCATTGAGCGGACGCCGTGTTGGTATTAAGAGGACCGAGTATAGAACCTATCGCCTACAGTCTCCTCAACACTTTGTCCCCAAGTATCTAGGTTACAGCACTATTTTTTCATAACGAAGGAACTACATTTAAGTAGGAATCCAATCAGTATCGTTATTTCTTACGTATAAAATATTGCCCGTAAATTATAGCAGAAGGTATTTTTTTTTATTTGAACGCCCTTTCATGATGCTGGAAACAAAATCACTAATACTTTTTACAGCCCTTTTTCTTTTAGTCTCCACCCTGCCCCTCCTTCTGAAAATCTTAAAAGACCAATTAAACTAATATCATTACAAAGACAATTCGATAATGTTAGACTCAGGTCGAGGGTGATTTAGTTATGAGCTGTTGAGAATGAGCTAATGAGAATTCAGCTGTTTTTTAAAGTAAATACCAATCTATGTTTTTCTTTTTTAATCTTGCTTTGCCCATTCCCCATAGACTGTGCGGGGAACTTATCATACAGTATAGGAATAACCAGCACAGTAATATGTGTATATTGCTTGTAAAAACGTTCAATCAAAGCCGTATTTGAAACTGCGCTATACCTCTCTAACTCGGGCTCAAAGACGTTAGATGACTTGGATCACTCGGCCACCGGCATACATGAAGCAACAGCATCACTAACTCGCGTACATGTGTGAGTGGGTGGGTCTATACCACCGTGCATGTATGGGTGGGTGGTTCAAAACTACCATAAGTGGTATATGTGGTTATGTCTTTAAAAACTTAATCTTTTATGCTGTTCCAACTGAGGATGGTATAATCACAGTGTCGAAACGTAGTGAATGAGCTTCATATTAGGTTTAATTAGTTTAAATAGCATTATCTGAAAATCAAACCAATACTACGTGGTTCTGATTCCACGTAAAGCTGTAGGTCCCTTGGTGCCCTGGTAATTGGGCTATTAATAAATAGCTCTTTCTGAGGAACAGTCGACCTTAGTTAGTAACAATGACTACATCCGTTAATCTACACTCATCACACTCATTCACTCCTCTGGTTCACCCACATCCCTGCGATCGGCGTATTAGTAATGAATATTCACACAGACAACGGCAAATGTCACAATGAATTCATAAACTTTGTGAATCTCCCAGCATAAAATGAAATCAAACAAAAATAAAACTTTACAATTAATTATTGCTAACAGATAATCTAAAGAAAATCCGGCAACAAGAATCGCCATGCCAGCAGCGAAACCCCAGCGAGGGACCACGTTTGCCAACCTGTATAATTAAAGCAATAAATTACCCCGTCCCAAGGTGTGCTTTGTTTATCTTCCTTGCAAAGGCTGGCTAATAACATCGCAAATAATTAAAACACCTTTACTCGTGCTTGTTTAGAACTTTGTTTCAGGCACGTCTTGGTTTGTAAATGTAATGAAACATAAGTAAATAACAGCAAACCGAGTTCACGAGCTGTCAAATGATGATATCACTTTTACGTATTGATATTGTTAGTATGTGTCAACACAGGTATTTATTGTTTTTACTGATTTACTAATAGTTTTCCAATATTTCATTAAATTTTAAATAGAAAGGCAAGTGTAGAATTTCAGCTTTTTATATGCTGAAAAACAAATTTTAGTTTTTACATTAATATTTTGCGCTGTACAAATTATTTTCACAATAAACAAATAATTTAACTTAATCTAATTCAATGTTCTGATTTATGTTGTTGTCGTTTGCGTCATATAATAGTATACAGTACAAGTAAACGTCACACAACAAAAATATATTATAATACAATAATAATAATAATAATAAATCCATTATTGCAAAGACAATTTTATCGCAAACGTCAAATAGTTAGTTAAAATAAAATTAACCTAAGGCCCTACCTAAGTCATTCAATCATTACAACAATTACATACATACATACAAGTGGGGCATTCACACAAAACAATCTATAGTGTTTGTTGCACCCACAAAGTTAACGGTAACCCACAAAGTCTAGCCAATTAATTTGGTCTCCCAGTCGTGTGCTAGGAACGCCCCCACGCTGTAAAAAGCCTGGGACAACAGTATGTCTCTCAAGCGGGTTCTAAATATTTTTGAATTTGGAGCAATTTTCATTTCTTTAGGCAAGCTGTTAATTAGTTTGACACCCACCTGTAAGGGAAGGTCCCCAAATCACCAGTCCATAGAAAAGGTGAGGGTAGATGAGACCATAATATGCCGTCATCAGTATCTGAATAGGGCAGTATTTAGAGGGAGTCCTCAGTACATAAATACCTGAGGGTAATTTAGAACAGACACTATTTATATGGTCATTCCATACAAGTACAAAATGTACAATTATTATGGTGATCGATTTTGGTGAACCACGCTCATCTTCCTCGGACCAGAGGGATTCACAAAAGAATAGAAAATGGTGTTCAACAACACAATTTATATGCGTTGTTGAATCACGTGACCCCATTGGCTGGAATTGTCAAAATGGCGGCTGCTATGATATTATTTGCTAATTCCTATTGGCTGTTACTTCTGTTATTTTAATCCCTGAAATACATTATTAAAAGCTATTTCGAAATCAAAATTAACCTGTTCATTCATTAATTTATCACGATCCTTACATTTTTCTTTAAAAATAAATAACTCTTCCCAAGCATTCATAATACGACCCTTCTTACAAACTTTTATAATATCTACATTTTCATTATTTCATTATTCATTCATTATTCATCTCTAAGACGCCGATCGTAGAGATATGGGCGAATATGAGGAGTGAATGAGTGTGATGACTGTAGATGAACAAGTGTAGTCATTGTTACTATCTGAGTTCGACTTAGCTCAGAAAGGACTATTTATTAATAGCCCAATAGCCAGGGCAACTATGGGACCTACAGCTTTACGTGGAATCCGAACCACGTAGTGTTGGTCTGATTTTCAGCTAACTGACAAGCCTGACACGCAGTTCTCTCCCCTACACAACATCCGAACCTTGACTACCATTCGACACGGACACTCCAGACTACTCTAGTAGTGTCTACGTTGATGGCAACCATTGAGCGGACGCCGTGTCGGTATTAAGAGAACCGAGCATGGAACCTATCGCCTACAATCTCCCAAACACTATTTTATTCAATTATTATTTCATCTATTTTATTCAAACTGTGGGTACAATTTAGAAGGTGTTTAGGTACATTAGATCTTCCAGTTTTCTTATTTTTAAAAGCAGAGACACGGTTTTAATGTCTTTTGCTAAAATTTACAGTCTAGCCTATGTAAAACATATTACAATCATTACAGTTAATCCTATATATTCCTGAACTATTGAATTTATCTTCACTTTCAATATTCGGGTGTAAAATGTTGGTCATAGTATTACAAGTCTTAAAAGCTACTGATAAATTAAATTTTTTAAATCTATTACCAACTCTTTCCGTAAACGGTCCATTGTAATGGAGGGATACATATGTCTTTTGTTCTTTATCGGATTTTTCTTTTTTAAGTGTTGTTCGTTTTTTATTTTATTTTCTATTTTAATTTTTATTATACTTCCAATGTCATCAATGGTTTATGCCTTTTATCCATTTGCAAGAGCTATTGATTTTATTACATTTATTTCCTGTTTTCTATCTGCAACACTTAATGGTATTGAATACGCCCTATACAACATACTTCTAAAGCTAGCTGTTTTTTGAGACGGGGGATGGACATAACTGTTATTTATTGTACAATTGGTTTGGGTAGGTTTCCTGAAAATGCTATATAAAAGTTTTTTATTATCACGAATTATTTTTAGATCCAAAAATTTCATTTCATTCATAGATTCATGTCATTGGTAAGTATAAGCTTTTGGTGGTGACAATTAAGTACATTTAACTTATTATCTAATTCATTACATGATTTCTCGTTAAATAAAATCAGAATATCATCGACATAACGGGTGTAAAATATGATATAATGTTCCTTTTTTAATTTATCTAAAATGGAGTCTTCATGATGCTGTAAATAAACCTCTGACAAAATGGCTGACAGCAAACTACCCGTAGCTAAACCATCGTTTTGCAAGTAAAATGTGTTATTAAAACGGAAATAATTTTGTTTCAAGATAGTTTTGAGCAACTTTACAATCTGATTTACATACATTTTTTCATATTGTTGTTCTACAAGTTTTTCCTTAACTATGTTAATCACATCATCAACTGGAATATTAGTATACAGATTACATATGTCAAATAAGGCTAACTTAGTCATCACACAATTTTGCATTATTGACCTTATCGACAAAATCAATACTGTTCTTAACGGTATATTTATTTTCAATGTTCAAATCAGAAGTCAAAATACTGGATCTTTGATACATTGTAAGTAGGTGCAGATTTGAAATTTACCAGCGGCCTAAAAGGTACATTAGGTTTGTGAATTTTTGTAATACCATTCATTGTGGGTGCCTTATTCATAACAGCTTTAAGACTAACATTATCAATAGTAACTTTAGTACAAGATTTTACAACTTTATGTATTTCATCCTAATATTTATTTGTAGGATCACCTTTTAGTTCTTGAAATTTATTTTCCTTGATAAAATTTTCTGTTTTAGTAATATAATCTTCTTTTTTCATAATTACAATTGCGTTGCTCATATGCGCTTTAATTGTGACTAGATCTTCGCTCTGTAATTTCTGTTTAACTCTAAACAAACTTTATAATCTAGAACCTGTTTCAAATTATTAGTTTGGACCTTCATTGTTTTACATATTTTACTTGCATCATATATAATCTCGTTTCTATTACAATCTTTTAACTGAGATACATTACATTCAATGTCGGTGACTAAAATATCAGCATATTTGTCTTGATATTTTATGAAATTATGTTTGGGTCCATAAAACAATACATCATTTTCAGTTTTACTAAATTCAACATTAGTCATATTAATTAACCTTTCATGAAAAACGTGACTTTCGTCATTAATAAATGGCTAGTTATATTATCATTATTACTTACATTCTTCAATCTGTAATTTATTATTAAGCTGTAATTTATATTTCAATTCCATTATATGTGAAATTTCCTCATCAAGATTATTGTTCAGCAAATACCAAGCTTTACTACCATATTCTTTAACAAATTGCATATGAATGTCGTAACTCTTAAATATCAGTTTGTCTTTTGTGCGATACAAATCTTTAATTGAGTTACTTACAAAACTTTTTGCAGCTTGTTGTTTTGGTTTCCTACCAGCAACAGTATTACATTTAATTTTCACATTAACGTATTTAGGTATTAAACCATACTGCAAGCATTGCTTGTTAAAGTAAATATCGGCTAGTAGTATGAACTTTGATTCTAACATTCCTGTAAATCATTGCTAAATTTGCCTGACTAGCATTTACAAACAGTTTTTTAATTGGCATAATACGTGTTGGTAAATATACACTACAAGCCAACGTAACAAAACACAAATATATTACAATACAAGTACAAAATGCACAGATATTATGGTGATCGATTTCGGTGAACCACGCTCGCCTGCCTCAGACGAGCGATTATATCTAATGAATTAATAATTGCTGGTAAAATTCAAATTCACACACACACGTATTTTTCCTTTTTATGAACTATTTACATAACCTCCGTACTGTACTATACTAAATGCCTTTTAAATAATAAATAAGGAGTTATATACATTTTTTAATAAATGTTGAGTTGGCAACAACCAAATTAGCGTTTTCTATATTTTAGTACCGGGAGATCGAGCTTCACTCAGTTGAATTTTGCAAACTGAAGAGGTAGCATGAATATCTCCGAGAGGATCCTGAGACCGTTTGTTGTTGCTGTACCTTGTAGGTTATTAATAAATTTCGTTCCGGAGGTCTTCCACGTTTACCTTTAGCCCATTGGTGGAACTCGGCCTGCGGCCTCACCTAGTCACTCGGCATGTCGTCTCGTGAGGAAGATTGGTCTACGGCCTCACCAGGATTCTTATGCAATATGACCATGAATTTTGTGTTTAGGGCAGTGGAGCCCATAAACATAGCCTTTTCTAAAATCTGATGGTATATTAGTAATTAAGATATGAATGCCTCTAATTTGATACCAGACATGGGTGTATAAGTTCAAAATTACCCAATTTGGGGGTTTTGAGCATTTTTTATGAGGGGAGCACAGTACTTAAATGCTGACTCTTCCAAAATGTAATGATATAATGTGATTTAGGAGATGCATACCTTTAGTTTGTACCCCACTTTCTGATAGTAGTCGATAATGGTTCCATATTGTTTTTCTGCTAGAAGACAATAACATGGAATGTCTAGGAGCCTCTGGGGCAGAAATCAGAATTTCCCAGGGTTGAGACCAGTTCCAAATGATTTCTTTTGGACGGAAAAAAACTTAAAATCCTTGGAGCCAAAAGAATTTCGTCCAGACGTGGCTTGTTTCAGCTAATAAGATTTATTATTTTTTTTATTTATTATGTTTTTTAATTCTATACACATTAAATAAATGATAATTTATTCTAAGCTACTATTGCATTCAGCATTGTGAAGCATTGATAACATTCAATTCATTGGAATCCTCCACATAAGACGTTTGGTAACTACATATTTTGTGATGTTTTACTTTAATTAAGTACATCCATCACAAAATGTTATGCATGTACTTAATTCTGCATTAATGTACAAGAAGTAATGCATTCATGAAATTCCAACTGTATAGTTTAAGTTCACATTACAAGACTATTACTAGGAAAAATTCGTGACTCAGAGATTCAGCCATTACAAATCTACTTATGCCTTTATAAGAATATACAAACCAATCAAAAGTGAAATTGTTTAATTAAATTCATAATTACATATCTTGAAACGCAACAGAGATATGCTGATAGTAATCAGACTTTAATTCTAGAACCAAACTGATGACCAGCTTGCTGGAAGGTCGACCCTTCCGTTTTATTAAAGGCTGCCTCAGTCACTACAAGACTGATCTACACTGGGGAAGGGTTATTTCCCAAGCGGCCTACTGCTCTGTACGGCAGGCACTTTACAAAGACTCGTACGGTAGGTGTTAATTTCACCCGGAATTGAGATTTCAAACGGCATTTCTAGAAGCATCATTTATAATGTGGTATTAAATATCGGTTTTATACGAAACAGTAATCGTGAGTATAGAATTTAAGAACGTTTAATGTAAGATTGGCTTTCTATCACCATTTATAAAATTAGGTTATTGTGGATCTACCCACTGATACAAGCGATGAGTCAATAGTGGTGTCTAAAGTCCTTTTAATAGAACATGGTAACACTATTAACAATAATCAGTCAATAATTGGTCAGTAGCGTAGTTGGTTCAATCCCAGCTTCATGTGCTAAAGGTTCTCAGTTCGATCCCAATCAGAGTCAATACATTTTGAGAAGGATCAGCCGATAATCACCGGCTGTTCATTTGTCATTGGGCTATTAATTATTGACACTTTCTAAGGAATAGTCGGCCTTAGTTTGTAACAATGACTACATTCGCTCATCTACACTCATCATACTCATTCAAAATCCATATTCGCTCATATCTTGAAGATCGGCATCTTATGAATAAATAAAATATTCATAGTATGTAAATAAGATATAATCTTAAGTCTTGTGACCACAGGAAGGGGAAAGGCTCGTTAAAAAACTGAGTGCCCTAAGGAAAGGCTCGTCAAAATTTACGTGCCTACAGGAAGAGGAAAGGCTCGTCAAAAGTTGCGTGCTCACAGGAAGGGGAAAGGCTCGTCTACAACTGTGTGCTCTCAGGAAGGGGAAAGGCTCGTCTACAACTGTGTGCCCCCAGGAATGGGAAAGGCTCGTCAAAAGTTGCGTGCCCACTGGAATGGGAAAGGCTTGTCAAAAACTGTGTGTCCTCGGGAAGGAGAAAGGCTTGTCAAAAACTGTGTGCCCCCAGGAAGCGTGTCGTCCCGAAAATTCCGAATGAGTCACGAATTGAATGAGTCACGAATGAGTCACATTGTCACGAATGAAATAAGCAAGAAACAGTCTCAAACGTTAGGTAAGAAATATGCAATCCTAATAACTTAGATAATAAATCTCAAAATTGCCGAGATTCATGGGGTGGGTGGGGGATGGGGGTGGTTTAACACCTGCGGTAGCTAGCCATTGTGTAAATCCACTGTTACTACCGTAATCAGGGCCATACATAATCAGAGTGAGCCTCCTGTAGCAGCCTCCTTAACTTCAACGTTCTCAAAAGTTTTTGAGAGGCTTTTCTTGAACAGACTGATCGAGTTTATCAGCAAGAACAACATTATGTCACCCTCTCAATTTGGCTTTACAAGAGACAAATCCACTAATGGTGCCATCCATTGCCTAATATCGTAAATTTTTTAGGCTCTTGATGGATCGGCTGTCGGAGTTTTTTTTTTTTTTTTTTTTTTTTTTTTGACCACACAAGAGCCTTTCATATGATTGATCATGGCATCCTCTTGTATAAGTTGAGTAGTTTCGGTGTTAGAGGTACTTTTATGGCTTGGGTCACGTCGTAACTGATAAATAGTGTGCAGACAGTGCAGGTCCATTTGTTGACGTTAATGGATATGAGCGTATGGCTCATTCCAAGGCCTCACTACTTGAGAGTGGTGTTCCACAGGGCTCGGTGCTAGGTCCGATCCTTTTCTTTCTTTTCGTCAATGACCTGTCTCAAACGACATTCAGCGCCCAGATTTGCCAATTCGCTGATGATACCTCACTTGCAGTGACAACGTTAAATAGATCAGATCTAGAGGTGAGGGTATACGAAGAATCAAATGCTCTTCTCCAATGGTTTGAAAGTAATAGGTTACATCTGAATAATACCAAGACACAGATTTGTTATATTCAGATAAGTAAAAGGAAAAAATCACAATCTCTTTTTTTTATTGACTGTGAACAAGTTGTGCCAAGTGAGTTAGTTAAGTTTCTGGCGGTTAATATAGATTATAAGCTGAAATTTGAGTACCACGTTGACGCAGTGAGCAGGCGTATTAGGTCTGGCATTTTCTTCAACAGAGGCTCTCGATTTTTGTTAATGTTAACACTCTCCTCACAACCTACTTTGGTCTTATTTATCCGATTCTGTCATACGCCGTTGTCCTCTGGGGTCATGAAACAACCAAAACACAATTGTTATTTAAACTTTTTTAAAAATCAATCAGAGCAGTTTTTAAAAAGCCTTTTACATAATCTTGTAAATCAATTTTCAAGACAAATATTATTTTAACTTTCCCATCAATTTATATTTTCCATTGTGTCATGTTAGTTAGAAAAAATCCCGGACTGTTTACACGCGTAATTACTTCTGACCATTAAGACCTCCGCGGCCGGAAAAATATTGCTCTCCCTCTCCACAAAACAAGTTTCTTTGGAAGTCACTTGAAAAGTAATGGAATCACGCTCTATAACTCGCTGCCAAATACTGTCAAAGCGGAGAGTGACATGGCGAAGTTTAACAGAATGGTAAAAAGTGTATTGATTGCTCGATGCTATTACAGCGTGAGTATAATATTAATTCTGAATATTATACCAATTATTTTAAATAGACTCATAATAATCGCCACCTGTGAATCTGCAGGATTAAATATATACAAATATTCTTTTTGATTTGTGTAGTTGAATGTGGCGCTGTTATGCAATTGTTTTAAAATTGTAAATATAAAGGAATTTTGAGTTTGAGAAAAAGATACTGGCCTGGCTATACTTATGGTATTAGGTATAGAAACCAATTAATTTTATACCAGTTTCGTGTTTGAGTAATGTTTGATTTTCTTTTCAAAACAAAATTTTCAATTTAAAAAAACAACTTTGTTAAAAATGTTTGAAAAAAATAATAGGGTAAAACTTAATAGATATATTGCCAATACATTTTTTCTATATTTTCACTTTTTTGGTAAACATTTGACTGAGCTATGACCATTAAAAGCTCAAAACTAAACACCAAGACTAATGCTATTTAAATTTATGAAACTAAAAAAAAAAACTAAAGAAATTTAGAGTCATAGGACTTATAGTGATGCAAATATTCTAAAACATTGTTTGGTCTATTTTATACCTAAAATGAAAAAGTTGGGGCAATGAAATTATTCACGTGTTTTTCGGTAATTTCTTCACGTATTTTGGAGCAAAGAGAATGAATTTGAACCTCGAAGAGTGTAAGAGGAAAAGAAAGAACTGTGTTCTTGATAAAATTAATAAGAGGCCAACTATGAGATACGAAACCACTCGGAAAATAAGTTCCTTCTTAAAGGATGTCCCACATTAAAGGATGTCTTACATTATGGAACTGCAAAGAACGTAATCAATACACAGAATAAAAACGGACTTTCCCTGGAATGTGATTTGTACATTTGCAATGTGGAGAAAACTTAGTTATTGGATACTCTAAAACTACTATGTTACAAGTATATACAGGATGGGACACTTTAACAACAACTTTGTTTTTTCCAGATAATTTGATAATTTAATATTGTTTAATAATTGTGTTCCATAAAGTATAATTTTCGATCAGAATAATTTACCTAAAATAGCGGAGAAATAATATTGTCCAAATTAGTTACTTTCAAATTCAAATGACCACTACTCTGGAAAGAATAAACCTTTTGAAGTCCAGTTTGCGGCAATCAATTTCTCTTGAACAGACATTTAATTTGATACCAAACTCGACCTAGGCTTACGTTGAAGATTTTCGTTTGACTCCCCATGAAAAGATGAAATGTCGCTATGTTGTCAAAAAGTATGTTCTTTGTAACCATGATGGAGTATGATAAGATTTTACTTTTACAAGTGAAGTCACACAAAAGTTGTGGAAGCGTTTCCACCCTGTATATCTTATTAATATTATGACTACTTAATATTTTACTACTCTTAATAATACTGTATTTACAAATAAAAATAAGTGGGTGGAAAAGCGTAAAAGTGTGCCGAAGCCACTATCTTCAATTAGTTTTCCCATAAAAATAAAGAAAGATTTGTTGTACCTTATATTTATCCAACAGTAATATATGTTTTATTCCACAGTAATATATATTGAATTGTGGAGTAAAAAGGTTCAAGATTTTCATTTTAAAGCTTATTAAATGTTGCATTCAAAATACTGCATTTAATAAAATATATATTACTAGGGGACTCCCCTGAACGCTTCGCGTGCCATACCAGACTTTCGCTGCCCTCAAAATAACTCGGCCTTCGGCCTTGGCATGTAACTTTGACTACAAATAGGAGTAGATTAACCGTATAACGTAAAATCACAATAGTAAATTTATTTGCAGTATTTCACTCACACTACTTGCGTTGCTACCTATTTATTAGTATATGGCATTACTTAGCATTTTTTTATCGTGTTTATTTCATTTGTTTTTGATTAAAAGCTGAAGAGTAAACTATCAATGCATCAATAGGGTAATGTTAAATATACAAAAATAACATGTTAATTATTTACAAAACAGCTGTTATATACTAAAATCAACCCAGTGTTATTCTTATGATGCTAACAAAAAAAATGTTAGGGTTGTTTCCAAAATTGGCCAAATATTCGGTCATAAAACCTATTAAAAAGAAAAATGATACTGATCTTGATAATTTCCACCCTATATCTTTACAGCCAATTTTTTCCAATATATTGGAACGTTTAATTTTAAATCGATTGCTCCCATTTCTTGCAAAACATAATATAATCAATAAAGAACAGTATGGGTTCCGGGAAAACTTAGCCACTGTCGACGCAATACTTAAATTCACTGATATGGTTCACAATGGACTTGAAAGCAGGCTGCCGTCAGCGGGAGTCTTTTGCGACTTAACGAAAGCCTTCGATACTATGAGTAGAAGTATCTTGATTGAAAAAATGGAAAGATATGGTATTCGTGGTATTTCGAAAAAGTTGTTTAGTTCATACTTTAGTGACAGATATCAGAGAGTAATTGTTGACGACGAAAAAGGAACGTATTACTCACACTGGAAAAAAAGTATTGTGGGGTGTCCTCAAGGATCTATTTGTGGGCCAATACTATTCATCATCTTTATGGCCGATCTTCCTTCTTACTCAAAAGTAAATATGGCCAATATATGGCAATATGCAGATGACACCTCAGCCCTAGTGAGGAGCGTCACTCCACAGTGTCTGTCCAGTAGAGTAACTGAATGTTTAGAGGGCTTAAATAATTGGTTTGGTGCCAACGGTCTAAAATTGAATTCTTTAAAAACGCATATAATAGACTTTTCAAATCTAATTTGAAATTTCCTCCCTACTCAAATCTGGCCGTACAACCATTTACTAAATTCCTTGGCATTTATATAGACCCACAAGTAACATTTTATAAGCATATTGACTATTTGGCTAAAAGACTTAATTCAGTTTGTTTTTCTCTGAAAGTTTTATCTAATTGTGTATCTGATGATGTAATTAAGAGTCTATTTTTCTAATTTTCAAAGTTTAGCAACTTATGGATTAGTCGTTTGGGGAAGCATGGGAGCAGAACATTTTAACAGGATTTTCAAAATACAAAAAAAAGCTATTAGGATGTTATTCAAAAAGCCACTCAGATATCATTGTAGATCAGAATTTATATCAAGGAAAATCTTAACACTTCCAAGCCTATACGTTTTTAAAATTTGTAAATATTATATTAAAAATAAAAATAAATTTGGCAAGCCTTATAATTCAAATTATAACACAAGACAGCATTATATATACTACCCATCCCACAGCACAAGTAAATTTGAGCAGTCTACTTATTACACAACATGCAGAATAATTAATAAGTTCATCAAAGAAAATACAATCATCAATTTTGATAAATCATTTTTAAGGAAGGTCAAGAGGCTTTTGATGGATAGCGCTGAAATAGGGCCATTATTTTAAACTCTGTACTTACTAGGACTAATTAATACATGTTTAGAATATTATTATTGATTAACTATTGTTACAGATGGATGTATCATTAATGACAATTCCTATGTACATCATTGTATTCTAATTGGATTTAAACGTCTTATGTCTTATGGGAAAAAGTAAATTTGGAGGGCCTGTTTGTACCCTTTAGGAATGGAATTTCGAAAAATACTTCTTAGTGGGTCCCTTCAATACTAAAGCTAACTTCCTTTGAAATTTCGTGTAAATACGTTCGGTGGTTTTTGAGATTTCATAATTAGTGAGTGAGTGAGTCAGTCAGTCAGCGGCATTTAGCTTGTATATCATCACATTTTAAAAAGTAATTAGAAATAAAATTAAAATTTTGGCCAGCCATTTTGATACGGATTAAATAGATCTTCAAAATGAAATATCAGATAAAATGTTATAAGAACAAATAGTTAAGGATATAATACGACATTTTAACAAACGTTTCATCGAAAAATCAAGCAAGGGAGTTTAATAAAACAGAGCTTTAAGTCAAATTTCAATAAAAATTATTTATATTTTGATTCAAAAACTGTTTTATTTATTACATTTGGATTGTAATCAAAATATCTACTAGTTATCAGACTACCTAATACTATTGAGTTACATTGTTTGTACTTACAATGAATAGTACTTCCAAGAAGAGTATCCTCTGGTTAGCTAAACATTATTTCAATTGTTTTGTATTTTTTTTGTAAATTTTTCAAATTTACTATACATATTTACTGGTTTACATAAATTCCTTAAACACCAGCTGAATTGTTAATAATGTGAAATTTCAAAATATTTATTAATAATTATAACGTTTTATGAGAGTATAATAAATAATTCTAACTTCTTAAAAGTATATAAAAAGAGTTTTAAATAATTAGGTATTCTTATCTTATGGTAAAAAAAAAACAGCTTCATTTAACAGAATAGTAACACCTTTAAGGAAATGTTTCACATCACCGCCTAATAATAAACGACAGTACTTCATTTCTCACATTCTACTAAAAATATGTAAAAGGGTTCTATTTTTAAGAATGAATTGACAAAGAAGTTTTTGTGTGGAAAAATTTAAGCAGAATTTTACGATAATTCCTAAGGAATAGATTCAGTATTTTATAATACTCTGTAGCCGTGTGTGATGAACTCTAGTTGAAGTAATAACAAATTAATCTGAGAACACATTTTAAACAACATACTGAAGAAAATCAAAAACCTCTAACATGTATACTGCTACTTTATTGTTGTGTTTTAATCCCTACCCAATAGCCATTTTAACTTACTATACCAGCCATTTATGGGTTGAGGGACAACGGTTCAAATCCCTATTTGCGAATTTAATTAACGGAATTTGAATCCACGACTCTGCTATGAAATAAGAAGTGCTAACCACTAGACTCGCTAGTAGGAATTAGTAAATGAGATTTTAAAGAAAGCAATTCTTGTCTCAGTTAGAATAAAATTACGAAATTATAATAACAAATGTTTAGTTATTTTGTGTACTCGGTGATCTCAGTAAAAAGCCCAGGCACTACGTCACAGTATCCACCTCCGCCTGGGTGCCTCTTTTGGGGAGAGACTCCCCCCAGGGGTAGAGTACGTCACCCTGGGGGATGGACAACCCTTCAAAATAATATTGATAACCCACCTGTAGTGTTGAGATGTCTTCTTTCTTCTCTGGCTTCTTCTCGCTTCGTAAAAACTGTGAAACTATCAACAATTATCGCTCTTCTTTCCAAAGGCCTAGAGCTGTGAATGAACGTGAACAAATGGTAATATTTAAACAACATTTACTCTGGAAGTGATTTACAGGTCATTTCCCGCCCACGGAGGAGGGAAAATGTTCGCATAAAATCAACTCTCAGGTAAACCACAAAGTATACATAACAAAAAACACCTTAAGAGGGTCCAAGGATATTTTCCGCCCACGGGGGAAGAAGATACCAATTTTGGATTCTCTTACTGCTAACTCTGAAATACCAAATTTTAAAATCCCTTAAAAAGTAAAATACAAAATAGAAATATTTTATTTTTGCTATCTTCAAACCCTGGTATTTTGGTATGCTATTTTAATGGAAATAACAATTGAGTAAAGTTTTCACTTTAGAAATAAGTTTAAGAAAAATAAAAGAAGAAATTTTACTGATTTTAAAGTAAAAGTTTAATCATTTTGAGACTAAAATGGATCTGAGTGAGTTTCAAACGATATTTGTAATTTTTATTAAAACGGATTTTCCAACAAACCTGGCTGCACACTGGTGGCTCTCCCAGGGCCTGTGCATTACACTTAATGCTACACTTAAACTAACTGTACTTACCACCAAATACAGTATAGTACATTGTAGTCCTTGAACTTGGCCTTAATAACAATTCTACTTTGATATGTGATGATTTTTTTAAGGAAGGTACAATTCATTCTTCATACATTTTTTAATGAAACAAAATTTGTTCGTAGCTACCAAAGGAGTGTATTTTTTTTTTTAGTTTGTATTGTATATATTGTAACTGTGAATGTCATTACGTGTTTTACTTGTCTCTGAGCGTGTTACTAACCTTAACTCTCACCTCATGACAAGAAAAGTTATTCACCAACAAAATATACCTTTGTTTAAAACAGCCATATATCCGAGAGTTAGTGGATGGAGGGCCTATTAGAAAATTTAAAAATAATAATAATAAATACAGTAGTGAATCAGTATGTGTGTAAATATATTGTTATATTTTAAGAAATGTTCATAGACAGTACAAGTTTCACTTTTCTGCGACTAAATTTATTAAAAAAGCTATTTAAAGCTGGTAAATTGAAGTAACAAAAGTTTCTAATGTTAATATTTGCAAACTAACTTATAAAATATTTCTCTACTTGTAAGGCTGAAGATGTTTGAGTAATTGATAAGCGTATTTTCGGCATTTCAAATGTGCAATATGATAAAAAAAAATAAATAAAAAACTACAACAAAACTGAGACTAAAAGTTACCAAAAAATAACCAGTTATGAGCAAAGAAGACAATATAACCAACCAACAGGAATATAAACGGAGAGGAGACCAACCTAACAATCAACCAATAAAATCCATATAACACAAAATAACCCTAAACAAAGCAAGACCAGACAATCTAATCAACAAGAAAGCACAACCAAAGGAGATAACCCAACCAACAACATAAGTAGTCCAGAGGAGATAATACAAACAATCCAACCAATAACAAAATAAACCTAGACCATACAATTCAGCCAGCAATAAAAAAAACAGATCAAACAATCCAACCAATAAGAAAATAAATCTATATCAGACAATCCAAACAATAACAAAATAAACCTAGGCCATACAATTCAGCCAGCAAAAAACAGACCAAACAATCCAACCAATAACAAAATAAATCTAGACCAGACAATCCAACCAATATCAAAAGAAATCCATACCAAACAATCCAGCCAGCAACAAAGCTAAACCAGTCCAGAAAATCCAACCAACGACAAAGCAAAACCATCAAAACTAAAATCCTTAAACCAAAGCAAGCGCAAAAGAATTGTATATATATAAAGGGTCATAATAATATTAATAATGATGATGAAAAACAAACACTCATTAATGAAATCCGAAAACAGCTCAATCTCTCAAAACATCATCAGCCACATGAATTAAAATATTTAATATATTGAATTTGTTTATTACATCAATAATTTATAGTAATGTCACTCGATACCGTTTAAGTAGGGACTTCTAAGATTGATTTATTTGTACTGAAAGATGTATACATGTAATCAGTATCACAATTAGAGAGGTGTTATTAATGTAACATTTTTAGTGAGTCCTCCATAGCCTGCGTGGATTTTAAGTATAAAATAAAATAATTTAATATCTCTACTTATTATTTCTAATAAATTAATTACTAAATTGGAATAAGTCAAAAATAAACAAGCCTTACTCTCAATGTAAGTGTAAAGCAAATGTAAGCAAAATAAATAACTTGCCAGAGGCAGGTGTAAGGTCAGTTGAACAGCTCTTAGAGACATTGTTTTGTGTTGAATGTTTAAAAATACGTAAATTATAAAATATAGTTTTAATAATTTAGCTTATTGATAGTACAGCTTATTGAGTATGACCAAAAATAATAATCATTTAATTTATGTAATCTAATTAATAATCAACGAAATATCTACTGATTTTTAAAACACTAAAAAACTTTTTTACTAGCTCGACAGAATTTTAATCTGCAGAAACTAACATTTTTATTTCTTAAAACTTTCAAACCTAATTAACGTGATTTTCTGTTAATATTAATTGTAGTTTTCTTCTGCACCCTTATAATTATTTAAGGAAGAGGAAGTAAAACACTGAATAATATTTTTAAAATTATATGAAACTGTATTCAGTTGAACCAATAATTCTCTATTAAGTATTACCACTCCCTTACGTAAAATTAATTAATTATAAAACATAATCTAAAAACTTATAATAAATTTAAAACATAAAAAATTACGTGAATTGTATCTTAGAGCAAAGGCCCAGTTTGTACCACCAGAATACCAACCAGGATTGTACAAAATCTCACAACAAAAAGATAACAAATTGTAATTTATGTTGACAGCTTATCTTTAGTTTATGAATCAATCTTATATCGAACAATCTCTTCTCTTTGTATATTTTAGAGCCATTTACCTGACGTTATTACAATAAAATGGTACTCGCATTATATCGTTTTTCAAGCTAATATTAAATTTATTATATTGTCACTGTAAAATTGTTTCTCTACAGTTGTGTTTAAAGGAACAGTTGTGTAAAGAGGTGTTTCAGAGTGAGCAGGTGTATCCACCCTCCCTCGGGGGAGGGCCGCAGACTGTCTCACCTGTCTCCACCTTACTTACGTGTCTTCTTGGCCTTCCCTTCTGTCATCAGACAACAGTCAACTACCTGCCTAACTCGCTGGTTTACGCAACACTATCAATAATCTGTGCCACTTTAATGAAAACTTGTACTCACTCGAGTACGGCACCAACACTCTAGAAGTCTTCAGCAGCTGCAGCAGGAGGGGCGGCTTGGCGCAGGACGGGCGGCTTGGCGCAGGACGGGCGGCTCGGTGCAGGATAAGTAATCTTGAAACAAGATGGGGATGTAAGTTTCGTCAATTGTAAGGTCAATTAAAGAATAATCTTATTTCATTCATAAATAAATTTAAGGGGAACATGGGAACGATTTTCATGCATAACATATTTATATGAAATTATTTTGAGACTTGTCTAAATTAAACTAACTATAATATTGACTAGATGTAAAATACCATCTAAAAATTAATTGATTTTGTGAATAATTTATATAATTATGGGTGTTTGGATGGAAATCTGTTATTTTACTTCAAGTTACAGCTATACAATTACGACATTTGTTCATAACAAGCTGACCTATGTAACTTTAACCGCAATCGCGACAAATCCAGGCGTGACCTTTTTTCCTCACTCAGACCTTTAGATTAAGAGATCACTCTTGTACTTTAGAAAAAGACCCGGAGAGTAGTTCACAATCTCATCGCAGGCTTATATTATTCATATTAAAAATAATTGTAAAATTAATGGGGTATAATTTTTATTGCAGTAGAACTTCAATTGTTCGAAACAATTGGGACCAGACTCCATTCGAGTAGTCAAGAATTCGGATAGTTGGATTTTTGTCAACAAACAGTCTATTTTCTTTGATTACTGTAAGTATTTTGAAATGTGCTGAGAAAAATCTTAAACTTTAAAAATACTTCTGTGCGTTGTTGTTTGCTTTTGGTTTATCATAAGGAAATTTAAAAAGCTAAAACTTAAGATGTTAAGGTTTCTTTTATATAATTCTGAAAACTATTCGGATAATCGGTAACTTGGTTATTTGGAGCTCGGATGGTTGGAGTTATACTGTATTACTATTCTAGTTCTGTCCCTTACTTGTACAATAACTTTGGCATGACTATTAATTCTTTTTTTTACTGTTTATTTTACCTACATTTTTGAGAGTTATAATGAAGAAAACCCTGCATTATTATCAGAACGATCATACAACAAAGTTAACATTGAACTAACAACAATGACGTTCAAAATACTACAATCAATGGATAAACCGTCTTACATCAAGATTCAAGATACCAAGATCTTTATTTAAGATCAAAGTTGTTACATTAATAGATAAACTTATTTTAGTTAATTGGATTTATCCATTGTAAATAAACATGTTATTATTAATAATGGTTATAAAAGTAAAATGTATTATAAAATATCGCTTCAAGTATTTTTCATTCAGTTATTTTCGCATGCTCAGCTATCAAAACATTTTCTTTCTTTTGTTTTATTGGGTAAATAATTTCAAAATATTCATTAGTAAGCTGCCAATCGTCAAGATATGGGTGAATATAAGTGGTGAATGAGTGTAGATGGACGAGTGTAGTCATTGTTATTAACTAAGGTCGAATGTTCCTCAGAAAGAGCTATTTATTAATAGCCCAATAGCCAGGGCAACTAAGGGACCTACAGATTTACGTGGAATCCGAACCACGTAGTATTGGTTTGATTTTCAGCTATCTGATTATCCTGACACTCACTCCTCTTTCCTACACAACATCTGAATCTTGACTACCATCCAACATGGACACCCCAGACATCTCTAGTAGTGTCCACGTCGATGGAAACCATTGAGTGGACGCCGTGTTGGTATTAAGAGGACCGAGTACAGTACGTACCGTCTACACAACATTTTGTCCCTAAGTAGCTGGGTTACAGTACTGCTAGAAAGGTACTAGTGCGGACTTATTACCTACCCTATTCGATTGAGTTTGGTGATTCATTTTTAATTTCATGAATTAGACGATTTGAATCATGTAAATTTTTGTAATTTTCTTTTGTTTTACTTATGCCGCATTCTAAATCCAACACACATATAAACATATATTCTATATAACACCTGTTTCATCATTACGTTACAGTATTATATCCTTAAAAAAAAAACTATATTACTATTGTATACATCAATACATGGAAGACAAAGGTTGTTGGACATTTTCCATCATTTCGTGAAAAATACCAATCACGACGTTTCGATTTGGTAAAACCCAAATAATTTTCGAATGCTAAAAACTAAATTACATCTACACAAACATGTTATTGGTATTTTTCACGTAATGATGGCAAATGTCCAACAACCTTTGTCTTCCTCATCTGATATTCCATCATTAACAAATTTCAAAAAAACATAGTCAATACAGGAATTCCTGCTTTCAATTAAAAAACTACCTTTAAATTTAGAAAATGTATCAATTAATTGATGTTTATTTTTAATGCTTTTTAAATCTAACTAAGAATATATAAGTGTACATTCTACTTCTAACGTGGAATTTTTTACTTAGTTGAAAAAAGTACCACAATTTTTTCATTTATGGCTTTGCGACTTAACGGAAATAATTGTAGAAACATTACTATTTATTTACCGACTCTAAAGTTTTATATTGGCACGCATCTTATAATGTAAATTTATTTTTAATGAACATAATATAAAATGATAATAATTATGTACTAAGTTAATGTTAACAGTCTTAATTAAAATAATTATAATTTAAAAGAATTAATTTAGTGTGATCAAAATGCATTTGCTATATGAAAAAATTATTACTAAAATTAATAATATATTTCAAGGTATTTAAGATTGCAACAATAAATTTTCATACAATTAATGTTGAATGTGCCACAATGTTTCTACTCTACAAATATTTTGATATAAAACCGATTTTTTTTTTTTTTTTTTTTTTTTAGAATATAAATTAAAATTTTGGACAGTATATCATGTTTCATTATAGTTTGAAATATAAATAGTAATTATAATAAATAGGACTCTCTTTAATTTAATAAAATTATTTTTGAACATATTTCGATTTAATATCTAAATTCATAATTAATCAATTTCACCAAATCAACCAAATTAAATACTGAAGAACAAAATTAAAAGCCCGTTGTATATGAAGTACCTTTTGTATGTAACAATGCTTTTTACTTCAATGCCAGTTAGAGAGAAAATAAATGAACTAAAAAAGAAAATCATTCTGTATAAACTGAGCATATTTTAGCATATTATATGCTGAAAAAGAAGTGCTTGGCAAATATAGTACAGTATATAAAGTATAAAGGTGAAACCATTGGAAAAGGAGGAACTTATAAGAAGCTGCTTGTATATTCTTAGAAAACAGTAGTATTTCACTACCCAGCACAACATTTCATTCAATGTTGTTTTTTTTTATTTTTTAACTTCACTCGCCAGTTTACATGGGCTTGCAAGCATATGCGTGAACTTTATTCAACGAATGAAGTACCGACCGTTGGCTCAGTGGGGATTCGAACCTTGGAATTGCCCTCCGCACTCCGAAGCCTTAGCCACTGAGCCACCATGCCGGCAATCTACAGATACATAATTGAACATGAAATTAAAAGACGCATTATTACAGGAAACACATTTTTTAAATATACAGTAACTAAATCATATACATTATAAATGTATTATGATTTTTAAAAATCGTATCTCAGTTTAAAAAAACATACATTAATGACATATTTTAATCAATCAGAAAATACATATTTTTTATTGGTTTTATTGGTTGGTAAATCGGCTTGATAATTATTTTAGATATTAAATACAAATATCTTTTTAAATATTTATTAATTTCGTTATGAGAAGCCTACTTATTATAATTCTATATTTTTTAATACTAATTATTATTTGTGGAACGTACCTTGATGTGTTTAATATCGTGCAGGAACGCCTCAGGTGACACCGCCCACACATTATAGGCGGCGTTGTTTACATCTGGAATTCAAAGCACGATTAGAAATTTGGACAGAATTTATTTTAATTTAGTACTTTTTACAAATGGGTTAGTTTACAATCAATGTAACAAATATTAAATTGTAACAACGCATATGTTTGTAACAAATGCACTTGAAATAATAATGATGATGAGTTTCCAAAGATGCTGAAAGCAGAATTTAATTCTTTACTTTGTTAGTAAAGTCACAATCAACCAGTTAAGCCCCTTTCTCAAGTTTTGCCTCAAGGCTGTTTGGGTACTTTAGAGTTGATCAGGTTGGTGTTGGTGGATCGATGGGGTGTAGGAGCCCCTTAGAAAAAAAACTCTAGGTGATCCATGATAAATGAAGAAGATCCTTACGTTGAGTGAACAAAAATATATTTATAGATGTATTCAAGTTATTTTTTAATATAATATATAATCATTGATGAGATAATACAGCATTTTTATCAGATAATTACTAAATCCTGTTTTATTCAGTAGTTTGGTACTAAGTTCTAGATATGTCCATCTGATCTCACAACCTTGCACCAGGAGTGATGTACAGAAACTATGTGCTACATATCTCAATCACCACAGATATAATCTAACTTGAATATAAACATTTTAATGCCAACTCTATACAACTTACTCCCACATCGTTGTGATACGTTCGATAATTCACCCAACCATATAATTCCTGAAATATTGAATGAGCTCCCAGACCAGTTGGTGAGGCAAGTTTTGTTGGAAAAAATAACCTCGTTGTTGATGGATGAGTTCCTTTGCTCATCAACTCATACCTATATTTCTATTAAGGTTACTTCATTCCTAAGCTACTGTCACTATTCATTGGGGATACACTGCGTTAACTAAAACTGATGATTGTTACAACACATGTTATAAAGCACTGCTGCCACTGAGTTCTCTTCATTTTATTGTACATAAATGCATCTACATATTATTGTATTTTCCAAATTATTTTTTATAAAGGCACCCAACGACAAATGTAACATTTGTCAAAACCCCTTATGCAAGTTAATCTCTTTCACTATAAGTGGTTATTATTTATTGTTTGTAATCTGTGGAAAAATGAATAAACACATCTGAACTTAGAATTACCTGGAAATTGTTAATAAATTTATGTTTAAACTTGCACAACACAGATCTACAGTTATCTCCTCACCTGTCACTATATTTAATATTTAATTATAAATACTTAATGCTAAACATAAAAAATAATGAACAAATAATGGATACTTACCAAAAATGTGTGATCCTTTGTGGCCAGGTTGACGAGTAGTCATGTGCTGATATCTGAAATCAAACAAACAAAAACACCCCCAATATCCTCCCCTGACCCATACTGTTTGTCTCTCCAAGACCTGTTCGCGATACAACACTGTAACATCCTTAAATTACAATTTTAGTGGCACTGATTATAGATTTTTACCGACGCGGTAGCTAAAAAAATGCTTAACCTACCATGCAAAAATTAAAACATGCACACAGTACCTTGGACGTTCTGGAAGGTCTTGCAGAGTCTGGAAGCTCATTCCTGAAATCGCTCCCCCATGCCTATATAAAATAATTGTTTTCTAAATTAATTGTTGAAAAAAGATATTTTATGTAGTAAACTGTTTTGAAAAAATCTGCATTATAAAATGACTACTTATTGGTGTATAGAAGTTCTAGAAGGTCTACGTCGAGTCGAGAAGGTCAATCCTGAAATCGCTCTCCTAATAACTAATAAAAATAATTTTTTTCTAAAAGCTTTTTTTGAAAAATAGACTTTATATTGTGAATTGTTTTTAAAAATTCTGAATTTTGAAATAACTACTTAATGCTATATGGAAGTTCTGGAAGGTCTACGTTGAGTAGAGAAGATCATTCCTGAAATCGCTGTCCTAATAACAAATAAATTGTTTTTAAAAAACTTTAGTTGGAAAATAAATTTTAAATAAATGTATATTTTAAAATGTCACCGTTATTAATGATATATAGTAAAATATTTAACTGAAAAGTGTACCTATATCAAATGTAACAAACTAATTTTAAAAATCAAATTCTACCTAAGTTTATCTAATTGTATCCTATTAAATTTTAAAACCCTAAACTGTTCCCCTCTGAAAACATTCACAAAAACAACACAACAATAAAGACACCACAGTTTGTGAAGTCAAAACCTACTCTAAGATTACTTATGAGTGACAATTTAGGTTGAATATATTTACTAGTAAACTATAAAAACATGTCAAGACATAAATTAATTAATGTAAGTTTAGTTGCATATATTGTTGTAGTTTTGAATATTTATTGAACTATGTTAAGCTTTTCAACCAAACGCACTCATAAATAGAAAGGCCAAAACAAGACAACCAGACGATTTTGGCCTGGACTCGAAATAGTTAATAAGAAATGATTGGGTTTGAAATTGCAACGCGAAAATGAGCCACTGCGAGGATACTCGGCCGCCACACTGGCTCTCTGCTCCTATGTCAGGGCTATGACACTCTGTGGCTGAGCCGAGCCCTCACAGCACCCACCGGCCACGTCTGTCTTGCCTTGCTTACATGGTCTCTAGTCGACCATGAGGAAATAGAGCTTGAGAAATACAAAAAAGTAAATAAAATGAACAGGGCCTAAACTAATTATTTAAGATTAAGACTTACCGTGGATATCCAAGGAGGAGGGTTAGGGACATTTACAATATAACTTGTATTATTAATTTTTTGAAAAATATGTTATTTTTAATGAATGTAGCCCGAAACGTATGAAACTGGTCAACAATAGATAGTGTTTATTTAAAAATTATAAGGTTTGACTGAAAGAAAACGTACAGATTATTCATAGATGAACGTACACTGGAAGTTTAAACGTATATTGTAATATAATTATTCATGGATGAACGTACACTGGAAGTTTAAACGTATATTGTAATATAATTATTCATAGATGAACGTACACTGGAAGTTTAAACGTATATTGTAATATAATTATTCATAGATGAACGTACACTGGAAGTTTAAACGTATATTGTAATATAATTATTCATAGATGAACGTACACTGGAAGTTTAAACGTATATTGTAATATAATTATTCATAGATGAACGTACACTGGAAGTTTAAACGTATATTGTAATATAATTATTCATGGATGAACGTACACTGGAAGTTTAAACGTATATTGTAATATAATTATTCATGGATGAACGTACACTGGAAGTTTAAACGTATATTGTAATATAATTATTCATGGATGAACGTACACTGGAAGTTTAAACGTATATTGTAATATAATTATTCATGGATGAACGTACACTGGAAGTTTAAACGTATATTGTAATATAATTATTCATAGATGAACGTACACTGGAAGTTTAAACGTATATTGTAATATAATTATTCATAGATGAACGTACACTGGAAGTTTAAACGTATATTGTAATATAATTATTCATGGATGAACGTACACTGGAAGTTTAAACGTATATTGTAATATAATTATTCATAGATGAACGTACACTGGAAGTTTAAACGTATATTGTAATATAATTATTCATGGATGAACGTACACTGGAAGTTTAAACGTATATTGTAATATAATTATTCATAGATGAACGTACACTGGAAGTTTAAACGTATATTGTAATATAATTATTTCAAATTTACTGTATATAATTCTCAAAAGTTTATACTGCAATAAAATTAGTATGACTCGACAATTTAAATTTCGAAAATGAACCATAAGTGGTCTTATTTTAAACGTGTTCTTCTTTTGAAAGAGTCAAATTTGGGAAATCACTACTTACAAGTGGACGAAAAAACACGTCATCAGCAACTGAATCTGGAACAAGCAATAGAGTAATTAAAATGAAGCCAGGAGAATTAACTTTTTTTAAACGCAAATAGTGGAATCGTATTAAGAAAAAACTACAATGGAATTCAGTTTTCATATCATGAAAAATAATAAATGTATGAACGACTTTTACAAATATATCAAAAAACTACCTCCACAAATCGACACATTTAATTGCAAATAAAAATATTGACATTTTCACCGAAATTGTATATATGCAATTTAGTATAACATACGTAAATATGAACATAATTAGTTCAAGAATTCAAGATGACTACTTTACCTTATATCTATGTCCAGAAAGCTCTTGTAGTTATGTACGTTATAGACACTTTTAAAAATATGATTTCTTGTTGAAATAGAGAGGAACATTCATTTATATTGATAGGAGAGGTGGCTTTAAACCACGTAACACTCGTTATAACTGATAATAAAAAAATTAAATTTGTTTAACGTCTTAACAAGTTTTTACGTGTTTTTAATGTTTTTTTACACGAATGGATTGTTAGCAATGACAGTATTTTAGGTTCTCTTTTTACATTCATAACTTATGCTAATCCTGTACACAGTCAACAAACTTTCGTATCTTACATTCAAATCGGGTGTCTGGACTCCAGGAAGGCCTTCTGGCTGTCCCTCCAATCGATACATATTCGAATAAGTTTTTTGTGATTAGTCATTGCTTTTATTAAAATTTTGCTTATGGACACCACAGGAGATCTGCCGCCAAAATAGTTTGTCCATAAAACCTAGATAAGTTATTGTCGTATATCAAAGTAATGTTCACTACTAAATATTAATTAAAGTGTCACTGCCTCATATCCATCCACTTATACACATAAAGTAGTACTCATCCAACCACCTACCCATACACGTAAAGTGGTACTGACCCACCCACCTACCTATACAAGTACAGTGGCACTCCTCATAACCACCCACTTATACACATAAATTGTACTCATCCAACCACCTACCCATACACGTAAAGTGGTACTGACCCACCCACCTACCTATACAAGTACAGTGGCACTGCCTCATAACCACCCACTTATACACATAAATTGTACTCATCCAATCACCTACCCATACACGTTAAGTGGTACTGACCCACTCACCTACCTATACAAGTACAGTGGCACTACCTCATAACCACCCACCTATACAAATACAGTAGTACTAATCCAACCACCTTCCTATAAATGCTATACACGTACAGTGGTACTGACTCATATCCACCCATCTATACACATACAGCAGTACGCTCTAACCACCTTCCTATACACGCACAGTGATACTGACTCATATCCATCCACCTATATACATACAGTAATACTCATCCAACCACCTTCCTATACAGTACAGTGGTACTGACTCATATCCACCCTCCACACATACAGTAGTACTCATTGAACCACCTACCCATACACTTTCAGTGATACTGACTCATATTCACCCTCCACACATACAGTAGTACTCATCCAACTACATACACGTACAGTGATACTGACTCATATCCACCCAATACACATACAGTAGTACTCATCCAATCACTTTTCTATACATGCACAGAGGTACTGACTCATATCCACCATACAAACATACAGTAGTACTCATCCAACCACCTACCTACAGTGATACTGACTCATATTCACCATACAAACATACAGAAGTACTCATCCAACCAACTACCCATACACGTATAATGATACTGACTCAAATCCATCCACCTATACAAATACAGTAGTACTCATCCAACCACCTACCCATACACGAATAGTGGTAGTGATCCACCCGCGCACCCATACTGATGTACTCACCCACTCACCCACCTCTACATTTCAGTGGTACTGACCAACCCGCGTGAACAGGTGTGCTCACCCTCCCATACACGAACAGTGGCAGTGATCCACCTATATACGAACTGTGGCAGAGATCCATCCATACACGTACTGTGGCACTGACCTACCCACCCATCTAGCATACCCTACAGGAACACTGACCAAACCATCCATACTCGGACAGTAGCAGTGATCCATGCTAACCAGTACGGTGGTACTGACTCATCCACCCATCATCATACATATACACATATAGTACCACTGACCCATCCACCCATACACCTACAATAGTACTGATCCACCCACCCATACACGAACAGTGGCAGTAATCCATCCATACACGCACAGTGGTAATGACCCATCCACCCGGATACACGAACAGTGGCAGTGATCCATCCATAGACGTACGGTGACACTGGCCCACCCACCCATCAAACATACACATACAGTAACACTGACCCTATTCTCAACATACTGTTCGAGAATCAGACCAGTATGTTGAGTATCAGACATCTACCTAACCTACTGATTCTCATGGCTGAACATGTTAATTTGTATGTGTAAAAATATATGTCACTTAAAATGAATTTTCGTTAAATCCATGCTTTGTTCTGCCGATCTGGGTTTTAAGTTTCGTTTGTATAATGTTAACAGGACGGATACATACTGTTATAGTTCTCTAATGGTTTAGAATATTTCCCACAAATATTAAAGAAAAACAGACGTGCATATAAATAATAAAAAAAAATAGTTTACGGTTAATGAATAACATACTTTAATGGAGTAACGAAAAGTTAAAACTCAAGTTATACTGTAAATGTTTATTTATGTTTGCTTTATCTATAAATGATCAGGGGGCTGTTGAGTTGAGTATATTTCCCAACATTATCAACCACGGATATAGTTGTACAAAGAATTCAAATATAACTCCCTCCCCACTCTTCAACACCACTCTTCCTACAGCTTGATCCTACAGCCTACCAGTAACACAAGAAGCACCAATCATAGTCTGCAAGGGCAGTTGTCAAATAAACTTATTTTCGGCAAAATAGCAATGATTTTTATTACTCTGGAATGTTTTAAAGGGATTGTTATTTATTTATTATTACTTTTTATTATTTAAAATAAGTCTATATTCCTGTGGAGTCGGTTTTTGTGTTGTGATATGTGTGCAAGTTGGAAGAACCTATCAATATATTGTGTCTAGAGTTAAAGTGTATGTAAATACATTTCATACATACGTCAAAACGTGATGTGTTATTTATCAGCTTCAATACAATTCGCTAAAATTGCGATTTATTCTTCATATGCAGAACGCAGGTTGGTACATTTATTCCTTATAAAGTTGTGTAAATTATTAACGTGAATTTCATAATTTTCCGTTTTAATTAAAATACAAAATATACCTGATTACGATTATTGATATGAAACCAAGTTAAGAGTTAACGTTCTTTTATCTAATAACATTGCTGTATAGAGAAAAAGTTGTAGACGTACTTTATTTATATGAATTGTTATGGAATATTTTTAAATAGGACTATAACAGTTAAATTAATAATATGATCATTCTCAAAGTGGTGGACAGAAATTGCTAAAATAAATGTCTGGACACTGAAACCCTTGAAAAAAATTTTTTTTATAATAGGTATTCTATATAGTAAGTTATTAAATATTAAAATATCTTGGACTACTACAATCTCTTTTGCTACAACCACGTTAGTTTTAAAAGTTTTGAAACAGGCTATTTTGGAAGTTAAAAAATGTAAGTTAACAATTTAAGTGTTGTGGGTTTGTCTAATTTTAACGTTCTATAGCCTACTATATAACTTAATTAGTTGACCTATCCCAACGTAACATAACCTGAATTGTTCGGAGTATAAAACTATAATGTACTTATCTGTATTATTTAGAACTAGGTTGATATAGTATAAAACTAGGTTTAAAGAATAATTTTGATTGTAGCAGGTTAACTTTTAACATGTTAAAAGTGTACTAACACTTATTGGCAGCTAAATATAAACTTTACACTGAATAAAATAACATATTACATCGTAATAAACGTTCTATTGAAAATTATTATGTCTAACCTTAAAATGTACGATGGAACTACTTACAGAAACCCCAGGTAAGTTTATTTGATAGCATAAAACTTACAAACAAGCGTTTCAAATAAAAGTAATAACATATGAGCTGTGTTTAACTAATGAAAGTAAGCCTAATTTGTACTATTATCAAATAAGTATTTATTTTTCACATTTTTATATAAAATAATAGATATCCCATCGGATATATAAACAAATCAAATTTGTTCAAAAATTTTAAATTTAGTGTTTGAATTACATTCCTGTCACTATCAGATTTGCAGCATTCAATAAATATAAACAAATCCTTACGTCAAAATACAAAATTTCAAATAAATACTATATAAACATATGCTGTTTTAGTACTAAACTATAGAAAAAAATAGAGAAGGAATATGATTGTTAAAAACTTCGTATTGTGCACGGAACATTTCCGCCCCTAAATAGATTACGTAATATTACGCCATCTTGTTAAGACCGAAGTAAAATGTTCTAGAAATAAAAGTTAAAGATGTCTTACCACTGTTGTAGTTAGTGCTGTATTGAAAATTCGTGTCTCAGCAGGCACTTTATTTAAACGCTCGGTTTTACAAAAGTCTCAACTGTTTCACTCAAAAATTTTACTTATAAAATTGATTAATTAGAGAAGATTTAGACACCCTCCTCCTTGAATAATTATCTTCGAGGAAATGGGGCAGGTAGAGAGACGCAGTTCAGGAAGAAGAATACGTGACGACACAGCCTCATAGATTTTAATATTCAATTTTCATTGTATTCCAAGTAACTTTTAATTTTGTAATATATATAATATGTCTAACGAAACATATTAAAGTAATTTAATACAGCTCTTAAACTCAAGCAATAATAATAATAAATAACAAAGTAATTTGTGTATTTAATTAGTGCTATAAATAAACTATTAAGAGCTTATTTAAAAAAATATAACTAAACTACAAAAGAAATAAATTTATCTATTTGATATTTTTTTATTTTCTCATCGTCATCTATTATATGGTTTACATTGAAGTGGGTATTAAATTGATCCTTTTCTAATTAACTTCATTTCATCCATTCGCCTGAACTTATCCAAGCATATACTTATAAGAAAGTCAACTTTCGTTTAATATTGTGTTTAAGTTTAAATTATTTTGAAATGAGACATAATTATGTCTTGAAAATATATAATTTATTATTGACCAATTTTATTATTAATAATAAATAACCTTAACTTGTTTTCGTAATTGCTGTTAGTGGTGGAAAAGGTCTGAGTAAGAAAGCGCTGGGATAAAGGAGTTCGATAATAAAGGGAGAAATAATTTAGATAAAGAAACTTCCCGACAACATATTTCTTACCATCCTTAATCCAATATTATACATAATTTATTGTTGGCTTCGAATTAATATTGGTACTAGGTTTTTCTAATCAACTGAGCTCTTTGATTTGTTATGCATTTACTTATATATTTTAAGAGACGTGGTTACTGCTGTTAACTCTGCATTTTCTGATATTATTTAGTATATAATATGAAGTTTGTGAACTAATTTATTTATTTCATTGGGTATATAGGCTATCTATAAGTATTTTATTTATATACAAATCTGTAACAACCAAAATAGTTTGTTTATTCAATACATTATTATACATTATAAATATACGTGTGGTATTGTAAATTTACTAATAAATTCTGTTAAGAAATATAAACGATAAAAATAGAATATATTATAAAATAAATAATAAATATTGTGAATGTGATATTTGAAAGAGTTTAAACACAATAATCAGTAGTTTATCCCATAATTTATATCACAATAACTATTCACAATAGTATAAAACAATAATTTGGAAAAATAATTGTATTCTCCATGACTTTCTACGTGGAGAATACATTTTAACAAACTACACACTTCGTGTAACGTATGGTTTGGTTAGGTTAGGTTAGGAGCACAGTAATATTAACTTATTTTAACATACAGCGGTTGAATTGGAGTAATGGTTGAGAAAAATGCAACCGGCTCGACGTTAGCGCTCGTAGTCGGCGTGTCGCAGAGCTACGCAATCTCTCCGCTAGATAGCACGGCAGTTTACTTATGTTGTAATTAAAAAGTTATTTGCAGCCTCACTGCTAGGTTCGATAGCATCAGTTGGTTGCAAGTAAAACGGCCGAGCTTCGCTACTGTATGTTTATATTATACTGTGGTTAAAGGTAGAATGTGACAATACAAATATTTCACAAATAAAACACTGTATTTTCCTTTTTAAAAGAACCGCTCTCCAATATCCCGCCATTCGGCCCCGTAAATGTTAGAGAGATGCAATTTTCACTACATACTTTCAAAACCTCTATAAAAAGTGTGCAAACTTTCAAAATGATCGTTGCATAAATGGGTAACCTTAAAAAATCAAACGTTTAACCCGTTTTCTTGGGACATCCTGTATATAATTAGAAATTCAAAATAATTATATTTTTTTTTGCAATATAGTCTTATATGCAAGTTCAACTTACAATGGTTTATGCACAGACAATAACCGTCTGGTGCTACAGGTAGTTCCAAAGGTCAACACCAGATGGTGGGTAGGAGGATTTGTTGACATGACATAATTTTATTGACTGGAGAATACTATAAAATATTAAATCACCTAGAAATGATCATTATAAATAGGAGGTACCTTAATTGTTTATGATTGTTTTATATTTATATATTCTTAAGACGCTGATCGTCAAGATATGAGCGAATTTGGATTTTGAATGACATTAGATGAGTGAATGAAGTCATTGTTACAAAGCAAGGACGACTATTCCTTATAAATTGTCATTAATTTATAGCCCAATGACAAATGAACAGCCGTGGTTATCAGCTGATCACTTTCAAATTTTGTTTGACCCAATGTCGTACATAATCAAAATGTAATGCTGAGGGAGAAACCTGTCGGCTAATTGAAGGCGCAAACCTCCTCGCTACATATCATTGATTATATGTCGTATATAATCAACGCTACTACTTAGGAGTCCGAAGTCGAGCGTCAATAATTGAGTTAGTCCCATGTGGAAATTCTGAGACTACTGGCTATCTGGTAAGTGAGGCTAATCAGGGTTCTTCTGGAATTCAGAAATTTTGAGACTGCACCCCAGGAGGTACTTATCAAAATATGTGGGTTCACAGGAAGTGGGTAAGGTAATCGAAAGCTATGCATCAAAAGGGATAAAGAATGCTCATCAAGAGCTGTTCGTCAACAGGATGTTGGTAAGCTCATGAAAAGATGTGGTCAAAGAAATCCAAGTGGTCCACATAAAGTGCAAGCCCATATAAAGCTATGCGTCCACAAGAAGTGAGAATATTCGTCTTAATATGTTTTTCCACAGGAAATGGTAGGGCTGGTATAAAAAAGTTTTTTATATAGTGTGGTTATGGCTAGTCTGAAGTCCTTTCTCCTATACTACAGGAAGTGTAGTGGGCTGTTATGATCGGTGAGCCCACAGAAGTTTACAATAATTGCCAAATATTGATCGTTATAGAGGAGTTTTTAACAATTTTGATGATTTTTAAGAATAATATTAGTTACAGTATAGAATAATATTAACTGTATAAAGACAATACATTATAGATTTAATGTATACAATTTTTCTTTATTTTTGTGAGGACTAATTAAATTATACAGGGTTGGACAAAAGTCTGGAGACAGTTTAATAGTTTTATTTTTAATTGGATTAGAGGATTAAAACTTGACTAATTAAATTAGAAACTAAAAACAAATGTTTAACTTTCTTACTAACTACCTCCAATCGTTTAAAGATTTTAAACCACTACAATTTTGTAACGGATAAAGCTTTTGAATTGCAGTTTGCAGCATTCTTCTTTGCTTGACCAGCCCTTTAAAATCATGTGCATATCAATCTATGCTTATATTAAAAATGTTCTACTGACTTCTCGTGGGCCGTTCCCATAGAAGCACAGTAGGACACAGAATACATCCTAAAGTAGGTGTTTGTGTATAATAATCATGCGTGACGTTTTGTAGCTTCATCTTAATTTTTTTACAATAAAATTAAGCCATTCTTAAACTTGCACAGAAGTTTAGAATTGAAACTTTCGACTGCCGCCATTTTGTTTAGGATTAACCAATTAATTGAGGCCTAATTTGAGGCACAATGTTCAAATTAATACCTTTAAAAATGGTATGCACATCAACCTATGCTTACTTTTAAAATTATCTACTGACTGCTTGTGGGCCGTCCCCCATTGGAGGTAAGAACGTTAACATTTTTTTTTTTTTAATTTTCAATGTAATTGGTTAAGTTTTAATCCTCTAGTCTAATTTATAGTAAAACTATCTCCAGACTTTTGCCCAACTCTGCATATCCATAAACCTGTAGATAGTTTATCCTATTAGACTTATAGGGTACCATTCACTTCATTACTTATTAATTATATAGTTGTAAGAGATAGGATATAATTATTATGTAGCTGATCTGTATCACTGTTTTTATTAACTAGTATATAACAGTATTATAGATTTGATATCAAAGAACTAGACTATATATGCCCTATAATGCCATCAAAATTTGTCTATATCCATAGGATATTATGATAATTCACACAAAGATATTTTTCAACTTTTATAGAGATGTACGCTACATTTTCTCTGTTGTAATCTTCAAATAATGATTTGTCAAGTCTAAGTACATTGCAAAGTAAGACTGGCATCCCTAACGACAAGACAGCAATTATTTCGGCATTAAGATTTACAATGGGGTTCAGAATAAACTGCCCTCGATTACCCTAACTGCAGCCAGAATGGATCGTTTCGTACATCACAAAGCGGGGAGGGGGCCTCAGACAATTAACAAGTGATATTTATCTTGTGACGTCACTGGACACACTTAAGTTGTTTTCCATCGGAGCCCAATGTGGTGGGAAGTAAATTGGATCATTTGTTTCTACGCGTTTAGACATATTCTTACAATATTGAAATCTAACTTATAATTTTGTTTAATTTCACTCTCTAGTTCATATGGGCCTGTAGGCCTGTATGTGAATTTTATTTGACGTGTGAAGTACCATCCATTTACTCAGTTGGAGATTAGAACCTTGGATGTTGCCCTCTACAGTCTGAAACCTTAGCCACTGAGCCACCATATTGACAATGTATTATATGCGCAGATTATTTATTTCACGAAACACGTGGTGGTTATAAAAACAATGCAATTTAGTAAAGAATAAGAGGCCATTTCCCCTCATGAAAAACACCAAACACATAGATTCCTATTTCAAGGATTTAGTCCGTAGTAGTAATCTTATTTTATAAGTTTAAGTGTCATTTGATATTTTAAGAACTTTTAGTGGACTATAAGATGATTATATATGAAATTGTAAACGTCATTATTGATGATTTTAATTAAAAAACTTGTAATAGCAACTCGTGGTCCACTGTATTCGACCTTTAATTTTAATAATCGATTAGTGTTCACTATAACACATTATAATAATAAACACAAGCCGAACAGTTGAAATATAACAATATTTTTTACACCATTGATGGTAAACTGTGTAATATCTGATACTGGGCTATCGACTCTCCAGCGGTGGCTTAGAAGTTGGGAAATGGCCACCTTAATCATGAACAAATGAAAAGAAATCATAAAAATAATACTGAATCTGCCATGTTAAATACACTAGGCTCTTTGACCCATAAGGACAACTTGAACTTTTCAGAATAATAGAACATTTTCATTAATTATTTATGCTATTCAGTCAATTGTTCATAATAGTCAAATATTTTACATTCATTGTAATATGAAGCACATTTTGCTCAGTAGAATAGAGTATATTTGTATATCTAATAGAACAAAGTAATAAAACTTATCTAAAAGTTAATTAATATTGTCTCTTATCAAATTCTGATATCGAATAAAGAACTAAACTTCATAAAGTTCTTTTGATTTTTTAAATACAATACAAATGTTTTCCGTTTTGATATATTCTGGAATTTTTCTTAAGAATTTCCTGAAAATGTTGTTTCTATATAGAATTTCTAGCCAGTGTCTAAGAAAATTACATTCATTTTCATGTCTTGTGTTTTATGTGTGAATAGTTATTTTCTGTGTTTCTTTTTTGTAAATTATTTTTTATAAACATAATTTTTTCAATACCACTGTACGTTTAGGGGTGGGTGGATGGGTCAATATCACTGTACGTGTAGGGGTGGGTAGGTGGGTCAATATCACTGTAAGTGTAGGAGTAGGTGGGTGGGTCAATAGCTGTAAGTGTAGGTGTAAGCGAGTGGGTGAATATCACTGTAAGCATAGGGGTGGGCGGGTCAGTATCATTGTACGTGTAGGGGGGGGTGTGTGGGTCAATATCACTGTACTTGTAGGAGTGCGTGGGTGGGTCAATATCACTGTACGTACGTGTAGGGATGGGTAGGTACATAAATATAGTATATAGTAACTGGTCAAGGTTAAAGTAATGAAATAATAATAAATGAAAATATAAAAACTTATAACTCTTATACTTGCTAACATCAAATACTTTAACCTTGGATATGAAATTCAAGGTACATGTCTGCTTTGCACTTTAGAACGTTTACTAAATGAAAATTTGTCAAACATAGTTTAAATACAAGAATAATTTACTTTTTCTCATTCAATCTACTTTAGTGCAAACTAAACAAATTTAGTTCAAATGTAAGAGTCCCAGTAAATAAACCCTTGTTAAATGTGTCTTCAGCATTGAACTAATTCACGATCTGCACAATTAGAGCTTTAAATTGGATAGTCCAGAATACACTGCCACCAGTGCTGCCAACACAGCTATTGCTACAAACGAGAGAGCTCTACACAATTAACGACAAGTGCTTTCTGTTCGTTAAAAACTTGGAGCTTAGGCCGGCTTCGTGTTCAGATGGGTCTAATGAATCATTTAAAAAAATATATTATCAGCAACCAGCTGAAATATTTCAGTGTATTTATTGCTTGAGCTTCGTTAAATCCTACATTATGTTTATAATGAAACGTTATTCTCTGTTCAGAGAGGATTGCGATTTATTGTGCTCTTCCTCCATTGGTTTTGACCCACCCGCCCACCCATACACGTACAGTGGCATTGACCCACCCGCCCACCCATACACGTACAGTGGTATTAACCCACCTGCCCACCCTCACACGTACAGTGGCATTAGTACAAACTTATGTTAGTTTAGTCTCCAAAGTATGACTTCTGTGAGTTTAGTCTCCAAAGTATGACTTCTGTTAGTTTAGTCTACAAAGTATGACTTCTGTTAGTTTAGTCTCCAAAGTATGACTTCTGTGAGTTTAGTCTCCAAAGTATGACTTCTGTTAGTTTAGTCTCCAAAGTATGACTTCTGTGAGTTTAGTCTCCAAAGTATGACTTCTGTTAGTTTAGTCTCCAAAGTATGACTTCTGTGAGTTTAGTCTTCAAAGTATGACTTCTGTGAGTTTAGTCTTCAAATCTGACTTCTGTGAATTAGTCTCCAAAGTATGACTTCTGTGAGTTTGGTGTCCAAAGTCTGACTTCTGTTAGTTTAGTCTCCAAAGTATGACTTCTGTGAGTTTAGCCTCCAAAGTCTGTTTTCTGTGAGTTTGGTGTCCAAAGTCTGAATTCTGCGAATCAGTCTTAAGTCCGACTTTTGTGAGTTTAGTTTCCAAAATCTGACTTCTTTGAGTTAAATGTTTAAAAACTCGCCAATAATACACAACCACCAATACAATAATACACAAACACCCTGCCAGCCAATAATACACAACCACTTATTCTTATTCTTATATATGAGACGCCGACACAATGTTGTTGGTATTTTAAGGCGAATATGAATGGTTATATGAGTGTAGGATGAGTGTGGATGAGTGTAGTCTTGTTACTATCTGAATTCGACTGTTCCTCAGAAAGGGCAATTTATTAATAGCCCAACAGCCAGGGCTTTTTTTCCAATTCAATTCAAATATTCTTTATTCAAAGTTTGCATAGTATACTAAGAATAGTGTCATGATAATATAAATTTTACCTTAAAAACTATTAAACCTAATTAAACTATATTATTAAACTATTAAACCTTAGAACTAGAATATGTTCTTCTAAAGGTCTACAATTTTGTAATACTGTATAACAATTTTATGTTTTTCAAAATTGAAACATTATTATATCCACAATTATACTATCATTTAGCTGTCTCAAATACCTCATCTGTTGTATATGGAGCGATATTGATTAAGTACTTTTTTAATTCTTTCTTAAATACTTTATTTGATTGGATGTTTTTTAATTTACAAGGAAGCATTTGCAGAAATTTTTGACCAGAGTAGCTTGTCCTTTTTTATAAAATTCTAGATTGTGTCGTTGTGTGATGAGACCCTTACCCCTGGTATTGTGTCCATGAGAAGAGTGCTCCTTGCCATGTTCTTTTATGTACATAATAGAGTTTAAAATGTAGAGTCCATACACGGTTAATATATTTAATGTTTTAAAGTGAGATTTGACTGAGTCAAGAGGTTTTAATCCAATAATTATTCTTATTGATTTTTTTTGTAAAACTAAAATTTTGTTGAGATTTTTATTGGATGTGTTTCCATATAAGGAGATGGATCATATAAGGAGATGGAAACACTTATTGTACTTATTGTAACACGTTGTTGTCCCACCCACCAATGAACAATGTTTTTCTCTACTCTCACCCACCTGCAGACTTAAGGCACTAACTGTCCTAAACAAGTGGCCGTCCCACCCATTGACGTGCAATTTTGTCTCTTCTCTCACCCACCTGCAGACTTAAGGCACTAATTAACTGTCCTTAAAACGTTTCCGTCAACAAAGTACAGTATTGAATATCCTCTGACTCACCTGTTATCTCATTACGTTCACAATCCTCAATACATTGTTATTCAACCGATCAAGGTACAAAGTTATTTCTCCTCTCATCTATCCACATATTTTCATTGTTGATGGTCCTTAAACGTTGAAATCCCACCCACTGACATATAATGTTGATTTTTTTCTCAGCTCCTCACAAACTTACAATTTTGATGGTCCTCACAAAAAAATGATTAAATAAAAGGGTTTTTACGATACATAACAAATATTTGCGGGTATTTTTCTACAAAGTATTTTTGCGGAGAAACTTATTTAGCCAGTCTACAAAATATTTTTCATAATATCCAATTCCAAGTAAATTAATTAACTAATTGGATAGTAACTGAAACGGCTTCATCCTTTTCTAGCAGATGTTCATACAAAGTATAAATATACTAAGCTTCAAATGAATGTATGTAATAATATTTCAAATGAATGTGTGCTCTATTTACTCAAAGAATGTCAGTTTATTATTATATAAAATGTTGAAAAAGTTTCGGAACCACTTTTTTCGATCAGATTAAAAAATTGAGATTTAGTATTTTGCGAACCTTTCTTTCATCTTTTGATGCAAAATATAATTTTTCAACCTAGGAGAGAAGACCTGCAAAGGATATCTTAAAAAGTTCTAAGTAAAGGCTGTGTTAAATTGCCTATTATTTTAAGCATATTTTTCATGATTAAGACACCTCAAGTTTTAAGTTAAAGGGACCACCCTATCAGAAATGGTGACAGGTTAACTTATCTATGCAGTGATATTTGAGTGGGAATTCGACCTGTATAAAAGCCAGTTATGAAGTTCGTAATTGATTGAAGGAATGAAATATTATCTTAAAAAGATATGTTGACATAAGGGTACAAATTAACTATACTTAAAGTAATAAAACAGGAAGACTGCAAATACCTTTCTAAATTAAGATGGTAGTTTTTCCAAATCTTCATGTTTATTTTATTTATGTTTATCTTTTTTTACTGTGGTTTATTGATAAGTTACACGTTATTTGTAGCGTCAGGTATATTTCTTTAATCAATTACGAACTTCATAACTGGCTTTCACAACTGGTCGAATTCCCACTCAAATATCACTTAGAAAAGTTAACCAGACGCCACTTCTGATTGAGATGTCTTTTTGACTTACGGTTTTTAATTCAAGAAAAAAATAAGCAAGTAACAAAGCCTTAAAATTTAGAACTTTTTAACATATCATCAACTCATGAGAACCTCTAGGTTGCGAAAAATTACATTCTACATCAAAAGATAGAAGAATACGTTCTACGGTCAGATACTATAGTCCAGCCGTTCTAACTTTACCTGTGAGGTTTGCGGGTTAAACTGGAAAATCGACATAGGCAACGTCGCATCCAGACTGCCACAGCCCTTTTCTAAATTTTACATCCAGTGATTCACAATTGGGAAGAACGTAGGAAGGTACAAATTTATTTTTGTAGTGGGAATTCAAATGTTTTTAGCGCTTAACTAGGAAGTTTTTTTTACTGTTTACAAAAATCAAAAAACGAAGTTAATCGGGCATTTTTAACTTATAAAAACAATCAGGCCTTAGTTGTGATTTATCTAGACCAGAAACAAATTAGCCGTGGGACAGGAAGGAGCCAAACGCTCAAGATATACAATGCTCCATGTTGTGCTCCCCTCAGAGGTAAAGTTAGAAGGGCTGGACTATAACATCAGTTAATATCTAAATATATTCAAAAGAAATGAAGGTGTATGGTGGTTCTATACTTTTTAAAACACCCTATATTTATAATTACATGTCATTTATGTTGTTCAGCTACATAATGAAATAAAGTTCACAATCAGTGTATGTTTAACACGAGTTCCGTGCTTCAAATCAGGTACATGTACTTTAATTTAAAAATTTATATTCATCTGTGTTTAAACATGCAGCCAGTTTATTACTTTTACATTTATAACTTAGTTTATAGTTAGTAATGTATACGTTTAGAGAGCAATATAAATGTGCTCATCACTTTGTAACAAACATCAATCATCTACTACACGAGCTAATCACATTGTACAAAGTTGTGTTTCATCATAGGTGAGAGAGTTTTTTATTGCAAGTAAGTCACATAGATTGCGACCTACTGAAAACATGGTGTGGGAGCTCTAAAATGATATTGTTATATCACATTTGATCTAGTCTATATCATGTCAAATGTATCTATTATATCAGATTTGACGTGGATATTGGGATTAACCCCATATGTTGATATGTGGCAGAACCTATAAGCTTCTAGGAAATTCAATTTGCCAATCCACTGAATACTGTATATGCAATGCAGTAAAATAGTATATTACAAAACTTCTTTTATCATAACTCATATGTATTCAATTTTCAAGCTTACTGCATAACTGAATTAACTATGTCGAATAATTATATGAGGTGTCCATGGATTAATTATGAAACGAAATAATAATTAACTATAACACCATTATGTATTATATGGTTCAATTTATGCTTCATATTTTTAAAACAATTTTATTTCATAATGGTTTCAGATATCACATCAAAATGTTCTAATCGAACATTCGTTTTTGAGTTACCAATCCATCTTTTGCTAGTTCATTTTATGGTTAAAAATGGCAGCTAATAATCTTAATAATTTGCAGTTAAACATTTTTTCAAGGACTAATAAGTAAATAAAATAATGTCTTTTTCAACAAAATAATGTATGAGTGATTTATTTGACTATGTTGTAAAACTATTTGAGAAAAAAGAGCAGCTACAACGTCACTGTGTCTACAGACCATATATGACGACAAAAGATGTCAGACAGAGTAGTATTACTATTTTTAATCTTTCCCTATTTCACAATTGTTAGGTTAGGTGCAGTTATTATTAGGTAAAGTTAGATATGATTGTTAGTTATTATAGTACTAGCGTTACAAATGTATCTGTATGGTTTGGAGACTGATAACACAGTGCAAACACGTGTGTTGTTATAACGTACCAGTTTTAACAATCTATCAGTATTAAATAAGTGTCTCGTTGAATGTGTAGATTTTACCAATGAAAATAATTGTATAAACTACTTAATTCATAGATGAAAGAAACACAACCAAAGATGAATTCTTAATCTCAAAGATCTATAACACCTTACACGAAGTCCAATAAGCCAGACTTTGGCTCTAAAAGTGTTAATGTTGTCTGACAGAAAGTTCGGATGTGGTATTAAGATTTTTCTTGTTTGAATGTGTATGATAATTGTGTAAGGCTTCTATCGTTATAAGATTACAACAGTTTTTGCTAAAACTTTTTTATAACTTGTTTCTAGCTTTTCTAATGACTACTACTTTTTAAGGAATAATTAAAGTTTGCAAAATACAAGTTCTATAATCATTTAAAAGAGTCTATTTTTGTAATAGACTTTGGAATTGATAAGAGTCCAATGTTCCAAGGTTTTTTTGTCCACATCTTTTAGTTACCCTTCACTTTTAAAACTATATAAGGCACTTTTTACTTAGATAAAGAACTAAGATAAAGAACACTTTGAAATTTAGATAAAGAACTCTAGCACACAATAAATAAAACATCAATATCTCTAATTATTTGAGTTAGGCACATGCATAAGTGAATAAAACATATAATTTTTATGCATGTGCCTAACTTAAATGTTGAGCATGGATTCAAGTATCCTCACATTAAATTTATTGGTAAACTTAAATAACATCTAAGTTAGGCACATGCATGAATAGTTGTTCTGTTCACAACGGTTTCTAGTTTGAGATATTGATGTTTTATTTAATGTATGCTAGAGTTCTTTATCTAAATTTCAAGTAAAAAGTACCTTTTATAGTTTTAAAAGTGGAGACTACTAAAAGTGCTCAAAGTCTAACAGGAGTAACCTGCAAATATATAAAAGACGGGGACAAAAACATTTCGAAACATTGGACTATCTGTTCCAAACCCTATTAAAAATTACCCTCTTTTTAAACTATAGAACTTGCATTTTTAAATACTTATTATTCTTTTTAATGAGTATAAGATCATCATTCTACATACGATGAAGATATTTAAAATTTAAATACTGAGAATACATTTTTAAGACTGTAATCATTCACACACTGCTGATGTTTTGGGAATTTTTGTTACATAAATTCTACTTCTAGCCTGTACTTTCCTTATAGCCATGGTAGGTATTCAAACAAAGTCAGGGGATATAATATTTTAAGCAAAATATGAGAGCCAACAGAGAGGCCCAAGTAAGGAGGTGAAGATTAGAGCGTCAATAATACAGTTCCGTCACTGGGGAAATACCACTTTGCCTTTGTTCTCCACTTATTCTTTTGTTACTTCATGAAATCTTCTTTAAGAAAATCCACCCTGACTTTGATGAGCAAATATCTTAATGTAGTTAGTCTATTATCAAAAATGTGTTTATTAATCCACCACATGGAGCCACAGTGGAACTCTGTCCTTAATAAAATAGAATAATTAGACAAACTACCTTAGCTATCTGAGAAATATTAGTCTTATTACATCCAACACAAAGCAATTAAAACCAACGCACTTTTGAGGATAATCGTGTGAATGGTACAAATTTAAACTGATGTTTCATACAATTATTTCTCAGGTTTATGTATATTTTAGTAAAATGTTTGGCTTAAGCTCTTGATGACGTAATCTACCAGAACTCATATCATGTATTTAACTTTCAAGATACAATTATTAACAATGTATTCTGTAGTATAAAATGCTTCATGTTCCCAAAGTTGTATAAAGTATATATTTAGTTGGTAGCATTAACATTAGCTGTTAATTTATTTTCCCTAAAATTAAAAAAAAAAAATAAATAACATATCCAATAAATATAATACTATTATATAGTAATTTCATAAATATCTTGAATTTCAACAAAGTGATTTGATTAAGACCTTTTACAATATTATTTTGCTTAACTAAAATACTTAATATATGAACTTTTGAATTATAATTCATCAATATTTTCAACCCATTTAAAGAATAACTTTCAAGAATTACTCTTTAGTAATCATTTATCAATTCCAAATTCATTGCAAAAAAATGTTAAGGAACAATTGGACACCTAACAAAAGAAGCTGTAAGGAACGAAGGTAGGTGGTATTTCCCCTGTGACTTGACTCTATTATTCATGTTTAAATCTTTAGTATATGTCCTTGGCGATTATTTATCTCAAATTGTTTTGTTGCCTTTTCATTGTTTATGTATAACTCAAGTATGATTTTATTGACTAAGAAAAGCTTCTGTCAGAGAAAATATTATCTAGAGTGGTGATACATTGCCAAAATGAAAGTATGTTATTGGTATTTAAGACATTTGTAATTGAATTTTAACTGTGATTAGCTTGATAGTCCCTTAGAGATGGTTGCAATCAAGGGTGGTTTGAAGGGGTGCAATTATAGGGGTCAGGAACTTGATTACTTCTCTTAAATCCTTCAAAACATTTTTTTTTTTTTTTTTTTTTTTTTTTTTTTTTTTTTTTTTTTAACTTTAGAATGCTAAGTTTTAACTAATTAGGTTATGACTTTTCAATACTGTATGGATAATTTTCTAAGTATTTACTTCAAAAATCTTTAATTATTTACGTTGAACTGTTGAGAAAACTTCTGAAACAGTAGTTAATACTCTATTCATATGACAAAAAGTGTTGTTAACATTAAACAGAAATTCTGATAGAATGTATTTTGTTTTCCATAATTTTGTTATTTTTTAGGCCTCCATTTAAAACCAGAATCAGAAAATTGTTTATTGTCATAACAACTATTTATATAGTATTGAAAATGGTCATATTACCTAAAGAATATGTATGTGTGTGTGTATATTAAATATAATTAATGTTACCACTGAATTCATGTATTTATAGTTTTACAGATTAGCATGAGATTAGTTAAAAAATATCTTATATTTGAACTTCTAATAATTATAAAAAAAATGTTTTCATAAAAAATACAATATATGTAGTCTAATATTTGTAAATAAACTGTAAATTAAATTAAATACATATATATACATATATATACACATTAATATGTATGCATTCCCTAAGTATATAACTTACAATCATTATGAGAGGTATTTAGGTATCATAAAGAAAAATAGACTTTTCCTATAGTATGAGTGTATTTAATACACTTAACAATACAATAAAATAATACAATTTAATATACTACAACACAATATAATATACCATATGTACCACGGTATCTTAATAACATACGATAGGTGCCATGCGCAAGCAGCTGATTGCTGTGACATCACGTGGCTATTCCGACTAAGCTACGTATTCATACTAATGCATTCAAAACGGTTTCTTATATAGTTCTATTCTAGTACAAAATAAGTGCTATATTTACTTTAATACATTTTTCACTTGAATAAGTAAGGTAGAATGCAATATTAAATATAATTAATGTTACCACTGAATTCATGTATTTATTGTTTTACAGATTAGCATGAGATTAATTAGTTAAAAAATATCTTATATTTGAACTTCTAATAATTATAAAAAAAATGTTTTCATAAAAAATACAATATATGTAGTCTAATATTTGTAAATAAACTGTATATTAATTTAAATATTAACACAATGTTACAATGCTTATTTTATTATCCTAATAACACATTACAATAATAAAATCAAAATAAAATTAATTTATATAAATTTTCTTTAATTGATAAACAGAATAAAATATATTTTTTTAATACAGTCATAAAAATTCAGGTAATTACTAGTTTCCCATACAAAACAAAAATTAGGACATTGTAGTCAATCATGATTAGTTATGTAATGGCATTATAAAAATAGTGAATACATAAACAATATAAACCGCTTCTATCATAAAATAATTACATTACGAATTTATTTAATAAAACTACTAAGCAAATAATATAAAGTAAAAGTACAAAATCAAAAACACAGCACTAGTTTATTGTATAACTCGTTTATTGTTTACAATATTGAACTATTCCATTAACACTGTAAAACGTCACTTGGCTATGATCTATTGCACATGTGCTTGGCGGCACCTAACATTTGTTTATTAAGATACTGTGATATCTATAATGAAATACTCAAAATCTCTGTATTTTTTATGTGGATGGGCCCACAAATTGTGTTTCCTCCAATTCTTCACTGTCCAGTTCATCTTGGCATCTTCTTCCTCTGGAGGTTTACACACTTCATCTCTCTATAGATAGAGCCATGATTTCCCAAGAGATGAAGGGCCTTTCCCTGGTTCCTTAATGGAAATGTTGTTGGAAGAAGGTGCCAAGGCAGTAAATGAAATGAAAAATGCCTTATTTAATGAGGCAAAATGAGGTCCTTTCCTTTAGGCTTAATCCTACACTGGCAACACTCAGTATTTGCAGTCATAAATCTCCTAACCGAAAACATGATATCAAGTTTCAAAGATACCAAAAGAAAGATTCCTAATGAATGAGAAGATAAATACATGTTGTGTAATTACATTACAGCACAGTACAGTGATAGTGGAATATGGGTACAGAATACTGTAGGGAATACAGTGGTTGAAATAAGGGTGTGAGTGAAATTAAATCAATTGCTAAACATATGAGATATATTATTTCCATGAGATATGTGAACAAAAATCAACAAGGCAAATTTGCTGTCTATTAAATGGGGGTTATGTAAGAAAATTTAATTGCCAAGCCATTCTACTGCAAGCTTGAGTGCCAACATTCGGTTGCAACTTCTCGCAAGCTTTTCAAGGCAACTACTACATCCGATAAATCAGACATTGTGGAAATAGTGAGGAGGGATGGGCCTAAGAACTTCCAACCAAGGCCTACAGCTATCCTGGACGACAACCCTCAAAAGATTATTCACCCGGCTTCGAGCTTGCACGTGGGATTTGACTTGATTGTGTCTTTTCCCTCTAAATCCAGTCTACAAGTATAACGGTATTGAGTTAATAAAAATTACTTCTGACTATTTGATAAGTGAGTGTAACAAATATTTTAGAAAGCTGGTATTTAATTTTTTTTATATGTTCCTATGTGTCGTAAAGCCAATCTATATATTGCCAGCTAGTTTTCGTGAGAAAAACAAAAGTATATGCACAACGTTCAAAGCCCTCCTTTCCACTACAAGAGCGAAATTGTACGGTATAAAGTACGTGCATTTTGTTGCTTATGTTGTTGCATTGTGCGTCCGTCTGTGTACACATGAATTTTTTTTTAAAAATATTGTAGATTATGTTTGTGAACCATTAAAAGTATAAAACTATTACAGGAGGAGGAAATTATTCAGAATAACATCGCCATCAGTGGCCTAATTGAAAAGGGTGAGTATCTTTTCCACCTTATTCTACAAGTTTTTTTTTTTTCAACTTAAAAAATAATCAAACTTTTGTTTATTAAAAAAATATCATCAAGAAAGTAATTCAGTACCAATAAATGCTGTTGTAGAATTTTAGATGTCACATTCTCATTTCAGTTAATTTAAATTTATCATATATGAGTAATCAATTGTTTTCTCTATACACCTAGTATTATTTGATTCCCTTTGTAATTGAAATTTCTTTTGGTTTTGATCTGAGCTTACTAACCTCAAACCAATTGTCATTTGTCAATTTATCTAACGCTAACTAGCCAAAGTCAGCTAGCCAACCTAGCTTGGTCGTAAACTAAAAAATTAATGAGTGATTCATTTCGAGGAGATCTGACAGTTTCGGCTTATTACAACTTATGAATTTTAAATTTTTATAGGATAAAAGTATTGTTTTTTTTTAGAAGTTTAGTCATAAGTACATTAAATTACGTTAATTTACTTCGTTTTACACCTTATTGTTCAATATCTTGTGGTGCAGCTTAATAGACAGTGGTTTTAATGACAATGTTTACACAGGTGTTTACATTGTGTATAATTATATTCCTTATTGATCCTGTTTTCAGCGACAATTTGGAGCTCTCTCAAGTTTTTTGGGAACCTTTATCCTTAAAACGTTCTGATATTAGACATAAAAGAGCTTTAATTCCTCAATCACTTATAAAAAATCCTAGATGTAAGGATGACCTGAGGAGGTTATGTATTAATTTAGATATCAGAAGTGATGATTTGTCGGTGTTGGAGTGTATTCAAACTGCAAAGGTAGGTGTAATTTTAAGTTTTAAACTCTTATTTCCCATTTAGTCAGAATTTTTAAAAAACACAATCTTCTGATAGGCTAGTTACAAAACAGAATTAGGGTAAGGCTAATGTAGCACCATGTAGTTTAGCTCCTGCAGACAAAATATTGCAGTGGCACTTGTAAGTATGTACTTTTGCAACTTGTTCGTTTACTACTGAACGTTATTTGCTAAGAATTAATATAGATTTTATAACAATACAGGATGTTTTAATTCATTTATCATCACATTGAGCAATCTCTTTACCAAGTCTAATTCTGAAATTTTCAAGTATAAACAAATATAAATCCATACAAGAAGGATATTTGAAAATCAAATTTCAGTGGGAGAAACATTTCACAACACTTTTTGAGAACACTTATGGTTTTTAGGAAAAATCTTTAAAAAACTGGAAGTAGGTCTAGACCTAGTCTTATTAATTTTTACCCACATTAATGGAAGCATTTCCACTAGATGTTTTTGTGCACTATTATTTTTCAGTAGGCTACTATCAAAACCCAAGCCATTATGATAGTTTCTCCTAGATTAATGAGAAATCTATATTCTGAAAACTGTCCTAGACTTACACTCAGCAACCACCAACTTCCATATCTTATCCACAAGGTCAAGAACCTTGGCTTTACGATGACAAACCACTTAACTTGGTCAGATTACACTAATGAAATTTGTAATAGAGTATTTTCTGGCATTCATAGCCTTAAAAAATTTGCTGTTTATTTACCCTTGAACATGAAAGTGATGCTTGTGAAAACTAATATTTTCCAACTTTGACTATTGCGACTTTGTTGTTAATGACATGACGGACAGAGTCAAGCTTGCAAACAGATTGCAACGTGCCCAGAAAAGTGGTATTTGCTTTATTTTAAATCTTAGATATAGAGATCACGCAACTCCCCTTTTTAACGATCTTTCTCTCATGAAATTGGTCAAAATTCTACAGCTCCATATACTCACTGTGCTGCACTCAATTTTACCTCTAGATTCACCTGCTTACCTGTCTGAACGCTTTTCTTTCATCTTTGAGATCAGTTCTAGAAACACTCGGCGCGGAGCAACATTGTTATCAATTCCCATTCATAGAACTTCGATATATAACAAATCATTCATAGTGGCCGCTTGCTGACTTTGGAATAGTCTGCCTGATCACATCAGAGGAGTTGTTGAGCGGGCTCGGTTCCGAGCGTGTGTTAGGGGCCTGCTGCTGGCCTCGTGGAATTGAGTGTTTCACGATCAGGGAGTATGTTTATGGCAATGTATGAATGTTGATGAATGACTGTTATTACTTGATTAATTTAAATGTTTTCTCTGTATTAAATTTTGTCTATTTTTATATACCATTAAAAGGTTTCTGTTATTTTACAAATTAATAAATTTTAAAATGTATTAGTTTTATTTGACTAGTGAATATGCTAAATAAAGTTAGTTTATTCGTGTTATTATGTTTTGACATGAGTTTTTGTTATTGTTGGTTAGGTGTTAGATAGGACTTACTAGTCCTAACCTCACCATTTGTACACTTTGTTGTCAATAAAGCCATTTTCATTTCATTTCATCAGTAATATTGGACGTTAGAGCTAGAATCTACATTTTCCGGTGACCACCACATCAAGGTACTATCAACAATATTTACAAGATAACCTGACTTTCGCCCATACCATGATGTGGCATCCTCAGTGGTTTCTCTGAGACCACTGAAGTCTCAGAGAAACCACTGAGGATGCCACATTACAGTATAGGCAAAACGTCTGGTTATCTTGTAACAATTGTAGATACAGTACAACCTCAGTTATCTGGCCTATTGTGGCGAAGGTCAAGCCGGATACGATAAAACCTGGATAAAACATAAGTCATAAATAACTTGGTTTTATTGGAGAAACACATTTAGTAACTGATAACAGACTGTACGTATAACCAGGGCGCCTACAATTGCATGTGACGCAACACACTCTCCAGCAGTTGTAATTAAACGAACAATGTTTATCACTATCACGAACTTTCATACTGCTTTACAATACATTACGAAAGATATGTATAATAATAATAACGTTTATTGCATCAAACCTCAAATGAGGTATTACAATATATAATATAATAAATAAAATAAAAATTGAGTTAAATCTACATATAAATTACAGTTGAATTTAAAAAAAAATCTTCAATGTTGTACAAACATTCTTCTAATAAATAGTTGCATATAATTTTTTTAAATTGTTTCATTTCCATATTTCTTAATTTATAAGGCAATTTATTATACAATTTAATAGCCATAAACACATGATTTTTTTGTGTTGTTGAGTATTTACATTGTTGAATTTTCAGTTGATTTGAATTTCTTGTGTCGTAATTGTGTATATTTTTGTTTTGAGGAAATTTATGTAAGTTCTTTTTGGTGTATAATAAGCTTTTGTAAATGAATAGTGAAGGAAGAGTAATTATTTTTAGTTTTTTGAATAGAGGTCTGCATGAAGTTTTAAAAGGTGCTCCACAAATTAGTCGAATTGCTCTTTTTTGAATTTTAAATAATTTAACAGAATTTGAAGACTGTCCCCATAATATTATTCCATAACTCAATATGGAATGAATATGCGCATAATAAATTTGTATTAGTATATCTTCACTCACATTGTACTTTAGTCTTCTTAAACAGTAGATACCTTTGTTCAATTTTTTTATGGTATAATCCACATGATCATTCCAAGATATCTTATGATCAAGGATAATTCCTAAAAATTTAATTGGATTTATTTTAAGATCCAGTCTCAAATTATGTTATGTTCCACTTCCCCCACTCGCGAAATGGACTCTTCCAGCCAGCCACATTAAACAAAAGTAAACAACATTTCCAGCTGGGATCTTCAGGCGCATTATTAAATTTTTACGCAGTAACAAGCAATCGCTTGTTGAGAGAGAGTGAATAGTCAATACAGCACCTGCAATTTGCAAAATGCAAAACCGAAATACTATTGTACGACATTTCGGGTTTCAAAACTGAAAGGCGCTTCCGATTAATTGTAATTTTATCTTGTAAATAATTTTTATAGTTATCTACTTGCTGATCCGAATGACATGGAGTTCCGGATAAAGCGAGGCCGGATAATCGAGGTTGTACTGTGTAGTACCTTGATGCGGTTGTCACCGGAAAATATAGATTCTAGTTATGATACTGGCCGCTTAAGCCTAAGTTCTAAGAATATTGGACGCTGTCTAATGGACATATCTGTCAATCCTTGTAAGTAGGCGTACTATTATTGAACGGTCATAACCATTTTACAGATTAGCTCAAACAAATCAATCTGCAAGTTGCAATTTTTAGCCTGATTAGCCTTTTTTATAGTAACTTACTATTCAACAATAATCAATGGCAATATACATTAAATAGAAATCACCTAAATAACAGTAAAATATAAAAGTACAGTATTTGTAACAAAAATAACAATATAGAATAACAAATCAAATGCAGTGCATATTTATATACATAGTGGTGACTTTATGTATATAAATATGTATATAAATATATAAATATAAATATATAAATACTTTATTTATACACAAAGGCCACAATAAACAAATATTGTACAAGGAAAATGGATCCATTCAACTTGACTTTAGCTGTGAAGACACTGATGCACTGTTCTCCAGCTTTTGTAAACAGCTGGGAGCCTGCATCAAATCAAACTCTCCTTGGAAGCGCATTGGAAAGTCTGCCTTCCATAAGTTGTTTACTACTGAACTGAAGAATTTGGTGATTACTCCACAAGAACTTCAAACAATTGAATGATGAAGGAGATTACCACTCTTTTACCAGAGTTTGTGACGCTGCAAGGCCATTTTGAGGGGGTGCAGGACTAATTATGTCTACTCTACAATATCTTCAAATGTGTTCTGGAGCCTTGTTAATGACCTGAATCTCACTACATATGGACTTCTTCCCTTTGACTTGGTGACATCGAAGTGTGTCAGCCTGATGACACGTGTGAATTATTCTCCACCTACTTCTCATCTGCCCTCCAGGGAACTCTGCCTGCTCAGTCATTCAACACAACCTTCGTCTTCTTTAACTGCTCCCTTTCTCTTGAAGCTATTGAAACTGTAATGACTTCCCTTTTGTCACTGACAAAGACAAGGAGGGGTCCAAGGTGAGAGCTCTGAGTCACAATGAAGCTCGGAATAAAAGGGGAGTATATTTGGGAACCAAACCTGACAAAAAACTTTCAATTGGAGAGGTAACTCCTAAACCACTGTATCAAAGATCCGCATATATGATAAAATTGTTCAAAATGAGTGCATGGGGCTTTTTATGAGAGTGATAAAGCATTATCAACCAAATTGACCTAATCCATTTCCAATTTGTTTGTTCTATTTTGAGAATTGTAAACATAAAGTTTTATTCTTTGTAGAGATGGATAGTGTAAGTTTATTCATTGCGTCTTATTTTTTACATTGTCATTAATTGTTTTTATATTTTCAGGAGGATGCTATAGCGACAATAAGTAATGACTGTCATCATGAATTGTGGAGTACAACTAAAAGCCTAATGGACAGAGACCACTTAAGTGATTTAATTATTCCAGTTTGTAAGAATGACCAGAAAAGTGAATGGGACCAGGAAAATATGTTAATGATTTTGTTGGACACTGTTAATTCTATTAAGTCACCAGAATGCCGTCAGCTCATACAAAGAATTGGACTTGTGGCATTCAGCGATTTTAGAATCATTGCAAATTTTGCCAATAGTTGTGAAGGAGATATCCAACGTTTCTCGTGTGGAAGAATGGGTAAAGATAAAATGGTAAGTATTATGAAGAGCATAATGTTATCTTGTTTCTCATCCTCTTTCTAGTTGTAGCCAATTAGTAAATGATAAAGAGATTTTCTTATACCTTTTAATTACCATAATACGTGTTGGTACATATACAGTATAAGTAAACGTCACACAACACAAATATATTACAATATAAGCACAAAATGCACAAATATATTACATTACAAATAAAAAATGCACAAATTTTATGGTGATCGATTTCGGTTAACCACGCTCATCTTCCTCAGACCAGAGGGATTCACAAAAGAATGGAAAATGGTGTTCAACAACTCAATTTATAGGCCTATAATCATGTGACCCCATTGGCTGGAATCATAAAAATGGCAGCTGCTGTGATATTATTGGCTAATCCCTATTGGCTGTTACTTCTGTTCTTTTAATTGCTGAAAATACATTGTTAAAAATTTCAGAATCAAAATCAATCTGTTCATTCATTAGTTTATCACGATTATTACATTTTTCTTTTAAAATAAATACCTTCCCAAGCATTCATAATCCTACCCTTCTTACAAACTTTTAGAATAAAAGTTATAAAAGTTTATTGTATATTATATTGTAATATTTTTGTGTTGTGTGGTGTTTACTTTTACTGCTTTTTATCATGTCTTCTTCTAATTACTAAACAAAAAGCTTAGCCCTCAAATCCCAATTGAACCTCATATTTGCTCTGCAGTTTTGTGATGGACTCTTTCTCTGGTGTTTGAGGAATCTTTTATCTCATGGGAAAGTTTTGCCAATACCCTTAGTTGAGTAGGGAATCTGTGCCTGAGCCACAACACTGAACTTGACTTAAAGGCTTTAGAGTAAAAGCTTTCAGTCTCACAAGAGCTCAGCTGTCTTGAGTGAGCTTGGCCTTCTGCCTCATAAAAGGTCTTTGTGTGTGGGTTTGTTTGATAATTCAACTTTCATCAACCTTGCAAGGGAGCTCTCCATGTGACTAATCGAACAGCTTGGCCTTCTGCCTCATAAAAGGTCTTTGTGTGTGGGTTTGTTTGATAATTCAACTTTCATCAACCTTGCAAGGGAGCTCTCCATGTGACTAATCGAACAGCTTGGCCTTCAGCCTCATAAAAGGTCTTTGTGTGTGGGTTTGTTTGATAATTCAACTTTCATCAACCTTGCAAGGGAGCTCTCCATGTGACTAATTGAACAGCTTGGCCTTCAGCCTCACAGAACATTAAATTCTTTTGTCTTAAATTTATGCTCCACAACCGTATAAAAAACTTTAAATAAATTACCTTCTTTTAAGTCAAGAATATATGTAAAATAATATTAGTAAAAAAGGTTTGAAATTAAATTAGTAAAGAAACAGCTAGCTATTTTTACACTTATGACTTACATAATTTAAAAGAATCAGCATTAAAAGCAATTTCCTATCAGCTACTTGACTTTTTTTAATTGTGATCAAATCTTGTTAAAACAGAAAGCACTAACTTAAAATCAGATTTTAGTATTCCATACTATGGAGAATCCTTTACAATTTAAAAAAGATTAGTTGAAATCAGTTCCATGGTAGCCCGAGAAAATTAGTTAACCACCAATTTATTTTTAATATGAAGGCCACAATTTTAGATATACAATAAAACATGAATCTATAAAAAATATATCAAAAATTTAATTTCATTAAAAACAGGTTCAATGGAAAGATAGCCTACCAAAACTTTTTTAAAAGTATACGGACCGAGCATATAAAAAGTAATAATTTGAGTAGAGCAATGATGGCTGAGAATATTGTAATAAAAATGATTTATTTGGTTATTTTTTACTGAAATTTATACATTCAGTTAATCATTATGCCAATGTTGGTACATTAAACCTTGAATTAAGTGGAATATTGATGGAAGGGTTATAAACTAAAGATGTCATGTAAAAATATCTTTAATACTTAAACTTAATTAAGTAGGGCAAATTATCATTGACTATTCATTTAAAATGTTATAGTTATAATTAAATGTATTTTTATAAATATTTCAATATTTACTGTGACAATAGCTTCACTATGCGAAGAATTTTTGTCCATTTTATGATTTAGGTTTTAATAATTAATATAAAAATAAATAAAACTAAATGTTGTAAGTACAAGACTTTTTTTACACTTTAAAATGAATGTTAACTAAGTTGTACCTAAAAAATGTAATATCTATAAACATATATAAACAACACCTATATTCGGAATGGAATGGGATATCAAAAATTTAAAGCAATCAGTGTAGAACTTTTATAGATTAGTATTTATTTACATAGATTTTTTTCAGTTCTAAATCCTCTTTGATGAAAACTATTCAATGTTACAGATGCTTTCTCAGGGTAGAACATTGCAATGTCTCCAGCAGCATCTAAATGATGATTTAGCTCCAGAATGCAGGGACCAAGTTTTGCATTTGTCTTCAGTGCAAGCTGAGAATATCAAATTTGACCGGCAGCTATATCTGGCTTGCAACACTGAACTTCACAAGTTTTGCCCTGCTATCACTTTTGGATCGGGTCAAGCTTACGACTGTCTGATGCAACACAAATTTGATACTTTTATATCACAACAGGTAAGTAAATATAACAACATCATAAAGGTAAAGAAGAACGTTTAATATTTGTGACAAGAGACGTTGTAGAGCAATGCAGTAATGCTAATGTAAAAGTAAACAATGCAGCAGACAGTGAGTGACTGGGGAGTGGTGATGGAACAGAAATCACGATCTGTGATTTTTTCACTGTGATTGTAGAATCTCAGGTAGACTTGTAATCACCGCTCTGAACGAAACCGCTCACAACAGTGATCCATAATGATGGCTGAGAATATTGTAATAAAAATTATTTCACTTTCCGTTATCGCTTTATCAGAACAGCTCATCTGCTCAGCAGTAGCAGTAGTGGACTTGGAGTCGTACAATGTTTTGTCACCCCGCCATACTAAAGCTAGCAGACAGATACTGAATTAATAGTTGATTAACCCAGACATTTCATCTGCTATTTATGTTTTCCCACGCTCTTAATTAAATAACAAATAACGAAAAATACTTATTGCTCTTATCACAAAGCCTGGTACTTTGCTCTTATCACAAAGTAGTTATACCTGAAAGTAATTCACAAAACTATTAACACTTTGAAGCCTGGGCCCTTAATACTCCGTTTGGCATGGAATCCTGGGGGTTTTATGTTCACATTAAAAAAATTGTAAATGCCTTATAAATTTCATAAAAAGGTTATATTATATATCTTTGTAAAGGGGAGAAAATTCTCTTTTCAATGATGGGCAAAACTTTAGGTGTTGTACATTTTTTTATTTTTTACAGAAGCTACAAATAAGTACAAAAATATGTAAAACAAAAAATAGCTACGATAGAACGATTCAATGTATCTCGTATAGTATCACTTCTCATAAGATCATCCATTTTAAGCAGATAAATACTATAATAACTAAATAAAAACAATATATACACACATTCCAGTCACTGTACGGTTAGATTGACACAAAACCAACACAACGCAAATACTAACTAATTACTTATTTACATATGTACACAACAATATTTACAAAGAAACTGAACTGAAAACATGATAATAAAATATAAATACTGTACTTGAATTATAAACACAGAATATTCACTTCTATAACGAACGTGTTGTTTACGACTCAAAGCACCGTGGGTCACTGACCGGCTGACATAAACAATACCGCTCGGCGCGCGCTCATTCCAGGTCTCACGTCAGCTGTTACGATAATTATTTATCCAAGACCAGATGTAGATAAAAAAATTAATAGACCGATAAAATATAATAACAGATAACTAAAAGACATATTCAGTTGACCTAAACCCGATTATATGCCGATAATAAAGATATAATGAATTAAATATGGGCGCCCGAGCTATTCTCGGGCGTCGGCGAGTACGCCAGTTTGCGTCGCCCGATCTATCTTCGGGCTTAGGCTTCAAAGTGTTAAAATATTTTTTTTGTATTTGTTAACTTCAAAAAATCACTCCTTTGTTTTCTATTAGAATTTGTAGTATGCGTATTTTTTAGCTAGGTTTGATGGCTATAGTTAAATTTTAAAATATTCTAAGGTGAGCTTGATGTATTGTTTATTCAATGACCTCTATATTCAGCAATAAACCCTTGATTATATGCACCTACAATAGATATTCCATCCAATAGGAATATTTGTGCCTGAAATTTTGTTAGTGAGGCCCGCAACCATAGATGATTTAAACTGCTTTACATTTACATCATGGGACTACACTAGCGCTCCACAATGGACCACAAAAACAGTTGATATTTTGAGACTCAAATGTAACATTAGATGGGACATCTATTTTTGTATGAAATCAATGATTAAACTTATAAAGACTAATTCATATGTTCAATGTATAAATTGTAAATTTATTTACTTTTAATATGTCCCAAACATTAAACTTCTTCTTACGAACCAAATTAAATTATAACAATAGACAATACAGGAAACAGGCATCTCATGACAGGAAACTATACTGTAGGTACCAAAGTATTTAGTACTGTGATGAAATTTTCAAATGTAGTTAACAAACTGGAACTGCTCATACTATAAATAAGATTCACTCAATAATTTTTATTAACTTGTGTTTTTTGTGTATTTTGACAGTGCCAAGAACAACTTGTTAGACATCAAAAGCTCATTATTCAAGACTTTTCAGTGAGCAAAGGACTAGCTCGTGCTTGTAAAGAAGACATTCGGGCTTACCGGTGTCGCCGTTTGGTCTCTGAAGATAAAGGAGTTCGTCTAGCTCAGATTCTCCTCTGTTTAGAAAATGCTATTAAAAACGGTATTGATAACCAGTTATTTGTTTCTAGTGTATTCACAATTATCAATCGTAGATATATGACACAAATGCCTGTTTTCATGCTTAAACTTAATTTAATTTTATATGAATTTACATTAATATGAAATGTGCCTCACATTGCAGATCTAGGATGAAAGTGTAAAATTCACCTTAACTTGGTATTTTATCTATAAAGTTTATCTCAGTGCAACAGTTTAGTCATTACTCATTATAATAATGCTCCTTCTAGTATTAACCTAATAGTTTGGTGCCTTAATCCTAAATCTCTATTTTAAAACAGGATATTTATTTATTTTTATTTTTTATTTATTCATAAGACGCAGATCGTCAAGATATGGGCGAATATGGATTTCGAATGAGAGTGATGATTGTAGATGAGCAAATGTAGTCATTGTTACAAACTAAGGCCGACTATTCCTTAGAATAGTCATTAGAATAGAATAGAAGTGTCATTAATTAATAGACCAATGACAAATGAACAGCCGGGGATTATCAGCTGATCCTTCTCAAAATGTATTGACTGTGATTGGGATCGAACTGAGAACCTTTAGCACATGAAGCTGGGATTGAACCAACTACGCTACCGACCAATTAACCGATTGGTTAATGAAGAACATCGAGGAACATATTTGCCACTGGCTGTCGTATGTGTCAAGATTGCTTAATGTTTATTTTAATTTTATTTATTCTTAAGACACCGATCAAAGAAACATACGGGAATATCGATTGCAAATGATTATGATGATAGTAGATGAGCTAGTGTGTTACTAAGGTCAACTGATAATATAAAATAGATAGCAGCCTACTAGGAAAGATAAATCTTTTTGGAAATTATATAGGCTACATAACTCATACAAAGCAAATTATAATACATATAACAAATATGCAATTATAAAAACAAATAGTTTATCATTATAACAACATCAAATTTACCTAAAAACTTCAACTTAGCTGCACTGTCGCAGAAAAAAATCAAAGTCTTCAGATAGTGAATTGCCCAAACAGTGCAGCCTTGGGATAGGGGCTTGCATCAGGTACCTGGTAGGGTGCGATTGTATCGAGAACAGGAAGTGGGATTTTGTAGACCTTGAAGCTCGAAGGTTGAATAGTTTAAAAAGATCAGGGCAGTCAATTTTATAGCACTCTCTTTAATTAAGGTGTCCATTTCTCTCCGCAGAAACGCTAAAAAACATGGGTTTTTATTTCAAAGATTCGGTTCATAATAGTAATCGTATCGTAACACTTAAGTTTCAATTGAAAGGTGACAACCTATTCTATAGGACCATAATTGGTTTCTTTAAAAAATTGAGTATTTTTATACTTTGTTCATGGTTAAATATGCGAAACATAAAATATCATTATTGTTGATTTTACATTAAAAAAAACTCACAATATCAACTTATACCCCACTAGGATGGACTTTTAATAATCATAAAGTGTTCACTATAATTCATTATAATAATAAACACTAGCGTACATTTTTAATACAAAAGCGTGTTTTTGCTGTTGATAGGGGTGTGCCCAAGTTGAGTTGTTAAGAGATGGGCGTTATTTAATGAAACGTTATCTATAACAGGATATTTAACAAGACCTGTTATAGATTTAACAAGTTACACGAAATACCCTATTATTTTTGTAACTCCCAGTCATGATGCATGATAAGGTTATAACAAACTTGATATAACTGTAACACATGATGGTAATGGAGAGTAAATATAACGCGCTGAGAAGTAAGTGGAACTGTAACTGAACAACAAATGAAACTTAAGACTCTTGCAGTTTACAGTTAAATTATCGATAACAGAACGAACTTTGAGTGGTAGTTCTGTAATGGGCAAGCAAAGCCACAACGACCGTAACTCATTATCGTAACGTAACATAAGGCAGTTTACAATTAAATTATCGATAACAGAACAAACTTTGAGCTGTAACTGTAATGGGCAAGCTAATCCCAACGACCGTAATTCATTATTGATATTTTAACGTAACATAAGGCATGACCTCAACCACATACCAAACATAATAAACTTACTTGATCTCAGCTTCAACTTCATAACCTTTGGTAACTTAGAACCATACAGAAACAGAATAACTGTCTGGAACATCAACAGGTCGAGAGTAATAGGTTACAAAAATAACAGATTATTATAACACGTTATCAGAACATAATAGAATTACGTAACAGGTTATCGAAAAAGTAACTGTAATTCCCATCACTAGTGTAAACGTCAACAAAAACTCAAAACAAAATGGATACAAATCGAATCCAAATCTAGCAGTACATTTTATATTAGGACTCATCGAGTCGACGATGTACTGGTAGTAGCTACATTAATCGTTATTTGATTAGTCACGGTGCTGGAACGAAACTGTTCCGGGCATTCTACCTCAAATTATTATAGCTTTTCAATTTCAATAGTTTACGTTCCATGTGTAGTTTATGTTACAGATTGAACGCGATTTAATTAAATCTGTCCGAAATTGTCAGTCTTAGAATAGTTTTAGTCATGAACTTTTAAAGTATAGACCTAAAATAAATGCAACTGTTAATTTAAAATGTTGGTAAAAGTAGTTATGTAACAAAGTTTTGAAACGGTTCAATAATTGATTCTTTGTGATCAGTTATCATGTTTTGTATAAATAAGTAGTAACGGCTATTTGGAACAGCTTATTTGGTCGTGCCTCCTTTATAAACAAGAATACTTTTCGCCATGGCTGTACGATCGAGACTTGTGTGTGTTAATTACGAATCTGAATATATTGCTAGAACATATCAGGTTATGAATACGATATTATGATCATATTTTAAATACAGTTGCCTACATAAAATGCTTATCTTTATAATCTATTATACAAATGGGACTTTTGTCTTGATTATAGCATTTTACGCCCAAAGAGTTTCATTTTTTTAAACTTGATTTTTCGAGCTACTCAAACACTCCTAGCTGATGACAGTAAAATTGCATTGCTACCATATGACTGTCGAGTTTCCAGCGGTGGCTTCACAGTTTGGGAAAGGCCACCTTAAGTGCTCTTATGTGTCATTTTTGTGTTCTCATTATTTTTCGTCACTAAATTTCAATTTTTAATTAGTATATGTAATATTTGTTTCAAAGGCAATAAGTGAATTTATTATACCATGAATTAAAGTTACTGGTTTACACTGATGTAAAAATATGAATACATTATTTTTCTAAAATTATTTATCTTTATTTTGTTGAGCACCTTGAAGAGAATATTTGATTATCAAATTAGTCATCTATTTATGTAATGTGATCATAGGGTACTCATTAGTACTGTTGCCCTGTTTCTTAAATCCAATGTTTGTGTTTTTTACTTTTAATTTGGGGATTAATTTTTTTAAATTAAGATCTTATAATGTAGTTCTTGATTAAAAAGCCTAATACAATATAAATTACTAAAGAAATAGAAGGTTGATGAAAATGTTTAAATATATGTCAAAAATGACAAATATTTAAAAAAAAAAAATATCAAACATTAGACTAGACATAAGGCTATGCCAGGATTTTTCTTGAGTCAATATTAACAACGGCCTTGCTAAATAAGTTAATCCCAGCTTCATGTGCTAAAGGTTGTCAGTTCGATCCCAATCAGAGTCAATACATTTTGAGAAGGATCAGCTGATAACCACCGGCTGTTCATTTGTCATTGGGCTATTAATTAATGACATTTTCTAAGGAATAGTCTGCCTTAGTTTGTAACAATGAGTACATTCGCTTATCTACACTCATCACACTCAATCTAAATCCATATTCGCCCATATCTTGACGATCGGCGTCTTATGAATAAATAAAAATAAATAAATGCCTCTGTTGAGTGATCTTACATAATTTTCATAGAGAACTTATACTTAAAATAATTAACAATGCTAATAAAATCAGATAGTAATTTTATTTTATATTTAGAGATCACATAAATGGTTCAGAAATAGCCTGTTAAATCAATACACTCAGTGAGGTTGACTCTTAGTATCAAATCACCATCAATTCAATTACTTTTAGTGGTAGCTACTTCATTGAAAAAGGGTACACAAATAAAGGGCCTACATTTTACTATCAAATCTAGCTGATATATGGCCAATGTTTATGGCTATTTTATCCTTACTAAACACAGACATTAGACATCCAGCATGTAGATGGCGACCATTGAGTTGCATTTAATCAATGAGAGAATACCAACTCTTCTCATTGCCCTCAACTATTCAGAGACTTATTCTCCAAGTCCTTGGGTAGCTCTACTTTATCACATGTACAATTTAAGTAAAGTAATAAAACATTGTATGTTTTCGGTAGGATCTAAAGTAGCGTGGGATTGTCACAAGGAGATGGCTGAACACCGAAGGATGCTTCTAGAGGACTATCGGCTCTCTCCCGAGATCGTCTCTGAGTGTTCAAACGATATTTTTGATTACTGCAAGGGTCTGGAAGCCAACGGGAAGACTATTCACTGCCTCATGGAACATTCGAGACCCAAACGTCGGAAAGATCGAGTGTCACCATTATGTCAAAAAGCAGTAAGTATTTTTAGCAAGAGCATATAATCCGTCATAATCGTTAGTTTGCTGTGAATTTTGTTGTGAAATACTTTAATGGAAAATTACTATCTTAACTTTATATATTCTGAAATTAAGAAATAGAGTTGGGATAGTTTGCTTCATACCAGAATCCTATGGAATTTCAGATATTTTGTATACAGATACATATTTATAAACACTTTCTTTCTAAAAGTACGCAAGAACAAACGTTGTTTTTATGATATTTAACATTTTGCAATACATTGTTTAAAATGCAGAAATTCGGTAATATGTTGTTTCATTTGATTTAGTCTCTATTCAGATTTTCTACTGATTGTTATTGTTTACGCTATTTTTCAATGCTGCAGCTATGAAAAGAATTCCAAACTAGTAGTGTGCGTTCATCAAAATGCATCAAAAAATCAATTCAATTAGATGCACCACTTATTTTAAAATGTTGATGTAAATTCAAATTATTTTATTTTTCATTAAGTGATTTACAATAGGCATCATCACATTAAATACAATATTGTAAATAATTAATTAATTAGGGAACTAAGGCATCCATTGAACAGTGCATATATTCATTTAATGTGTAAAAAGATTTAAATTTAAGCCATTTTGACACTTTATATTTTTGTGAAATATTTCAAATTGATTATGCTGAGATAAGGGTGAGAAATAATCTTGAACCTATTCAGAGGCAAAGGTCTTATGTTTATGGGTAACTTATTAAATAATTTTACCTCTTGGTAATTAAAACTCTTTAATGACTTATCCAATCTAACATTAGGAATGGTTAAGTCATGTTTACTCCTGGTATTCTGTACAAGGGTGTTGCTATTAAATTTACTATGATTATTTCTAACAGAAATCAAATTACTACAAATTTAAATACCAGTTAGTATCATAATGTTAAAAAAGGAAAAACTCTCTCTACAAGACGCACGTGAAGTTAAACCTGCTAAAATTCTCACCGCCTTTTTTTGCCACAAAAAAACCTTAGAGGCAGAAATGGAATTTCCCCAGTCGGATCCCATAGCATAAATGGATATGAAAAAAAACCAAAGTAGGCCAGCAATAGTGTGTTTGGATTGAGACAATATTTCAGTTTTCAAAGAAGATAAATAATTCTAGCCAATTTTTTACAAATGTGTTCTGTATGCATATCCCAACAAAGTTGATCAGGTTTGAACAAAGATTCAGTATCGTCCTCCAAGTGTTTTTTTAACGAGAAAATAAACCATCCCATTTTATCATGATTTATTACCAGGTTATTGACAGAATACCAAAATTTTGCAAATTTCAAGCCTTCGGTGAGTAGAAAATTAACTTTAGATACACTGTAATCGGAGCAAATTAAGGTTGTATCATCGGCATACAATATTGAGACAACTTTAGAGACAAAGCCTTCATCTACTAAAGTTAATCTACAGTTTCAGTTTTTTATTTGAATCCAATCAAAAAAATTAGAATTGTTGAATTTTTATTAAAAAAAAAAATAATAATGACTCATATTCTGGAAGATATACACTTGGCAAGCATAGTAAGTTTTTTTTTAACGTCACTTCTCAGTTCACATGGGCTAAAAACCTATCTAGCTCCTAGAAAAGGTCACTCTCAAGTTATAAAAGTAATCATCCTTAAAGAGAGTTCACTTGTCACATTTCTGAACATAATGATTGATAGCTAGTTAACTTTCTCAAGTTTAGTTTCCAGTATGATTAGCTATGGTCTGTCATTCTTCAGGCCTCTTTGGTCTTTATTCTTCTGAAAACAGAAATTACTAATCCAGCCATACATATACTTACAGACTCAACATAACTTTTGAACAAAACAGAACCTTCTCTCTTACACATCCCATAATTTGTGAGATCTCTTACGGAGATAAGAGTACATAGTCAGTGTGAAATGAAATTAAAGTTATTGCTCATAATATTTAAAACTACATTCAGAATGTTCAGTTAAATTCATGCTATGGAGATAAGAGTACATAGTCAGTTTGAAATGAAATTAAAGTTATTGCTCATAATATTTAAAACTACATTCAGAATGTTCAGTTAAATGTATGTTCTGTTCAAGTTGGAAGACTTAGTCGAGAGAACAGATGTTGGAGAAGATTGGAGAGTTGATCCGCTTTTAAAAGAAGCATGTAAGTCTGTTGTGGACAAAGCTTGCTCAGACTTAAGAGGCGGTGATGCAAGGTATGTAATTGTTTATTGTTTTTCTAAACATTTTCGAAAATATTTATGCTTTTGTATTTGTATGAAGTACAAATATTTGTGCTTAATACTACTTAAATAAACACAAATAGATAAACTTAAAAAAACGACAAATTGTGAAATATTTTATGGCTACTGACCTTTACCAGTGAAGCATTGCAGCAAAGAGTCCTAACCCTAGTTTTAAAAAAATATATCCTTTAAGATTAAAAATGTAATAATATTCAGGAAAGGAGTCTACAAAGTATGTCTGGTTTGTATTAGAAAATTTATATCCTCCTTTTGTCAGAGAAATTTATATTAGCAGCCTGTTTTCCTTTTTGTATTGTACTCTTAAGTAAACATAAGAAAATGAAGTAAAAGTAACTGAAATTCCTTAAGGAACCTTTTCCGTTAATTCACTACCACTACTTTTTTATTGCATCACCTTACAGTTATGTTTAGTACGTCCTTACAAAACTCAATTGAAGTGTATTCCTTACTCCAACAATATATAAACATCACTATTGTTTTGTAGTCGAGACGAGAACCAGCTAGAAAATTATCTGCATGCACTGGCGTGTATTGCCAACACTCATGTTTCGAACAATACCATTGATCTTGTGTGTTATTATTTGTAAAAACTTTTAAAAAAAGTTGCAAAACCTTTTCATGTTGATTTGCAAATTGCCACAAGTTTGTAAAATGTTTACTGCTTTATTCTTTGTATCGCATTCACTAGCTGGACTAAGCAAATTCATGGTTACCTAGGTAAATCCAATGATTGACTGACCGCCGAATGCGCTCTCTGTCCGTACGTTCTTGGAAAGTGATAAGATAAGGCCAGAGATAACGGATTCCTAGCATATAAGGAATACCACAGTGGATGTAAAAATGATTGGTAAACAGTTTTTAGAGCAGTAAAACATTTATTAAACAATTCATTAATTTGTGAATTAACGGAAAAGATCCTCCTGAAATATATTTAAAGTTTTTGAGATGCTCACGAAGTTGTAAAAGATATTTGTCATAGATAAGTTACTATAGAAAAATAAAGTTTTGATTGAATTGATTGTTGCAGAGCTTACGAAATAATGAATCACTTTTCACAACATAATTTTTGGTACTTTCACAACACTATTAAGTATTTATTTAAAGGTAAAAAAACTTAGAATGTTGAAAAGTTTACTTTATTTTCTATGACGTGTGTTTTGGTACATAGTAACTATAATATATTTTTTCAGCAACTTGTTTATTTTAAATTACTTATCATTAGTACTGCAACCAATTTTTGTTTTTTAATTTATATCTTGATACTTAAGTTTTAAAATACTTTTATTGTTGTTTCAATTTTATGATATTCTGTCATAGAGTAATGAGTTGTTTAATGGACAAACTGGGCTCTGACGTGATGACAGAAGATTGCGAAGAAGCACTGCTGCAAATCCAGTACTTTGTGTCGAGGGACTACAAACTTGACCCACAGCTGTATCGTTCATGTCATTCCGAGGCAGTCAAGTTGTGTCATGCCAAGAAAGCCTGGCACGATGAGCAAACTACCGACCCAGACAATGGACCTTTGGTTTTGCCTTGCCTCTTTAGATTCATATACAATCGAGACCCAAACAGGAATAAACAAATTACAGTGAGTTGTTCATTATTTCTCTAATCTATATTATCTTTATCTTTATACTATACTAAACTTTTTCTCATTTAAATCCATATTCAAATTTGTTTTGAATTTCATTGTGTCTTATTTGACCTGTTCAGAAATATCCCTCCATCTCCTTATATTCTCCCAGCACTTTCTCTTCATTCTTTCACTACCCTATCAAATCAATATTTTGTGTGATTACCACTCTTAAACCACAGTTGATGTATGTACAAAGAACTCATAAAATAAAAACATTCTCTATAATTTTCTGTATAAGAAAACTTGTAACACTTTACTTTATTTTAGTAACCTACATAGTGCAGGTTATGGGTGGGTCATTTTCACTGTGTGTGTATGGTAATATTGAACCCACCACCCCATATACAATTAAGGCAGTATTAACTTCCCTCCTCTCCACCCTCCTAAATAAGTACAATTCTATGATAATTGAGTGAATAATTTCAAATATTTCCTTTACTGTTTGACAGTTGCTGTTAAAAAATAAGTACAGAATTTAGAGATTTTATACCTTATTGAAAATTCAACAATTTTAAATATTGTACCACAATTTTATTATTTGCACTATTTTTGTTCAGTTATCATCGAAGTGCAGCGATGATGTTCGGAGAGTAATGAGGCAGAGGGCAATGAGTGTTGAGCTCCAGCCAGAAGTTGAGTATTCCTGCTTGAATGATTTGGCCCGCTACTGTATTAAGGAACAGGAACCTGCCAAAGGAGAAGAAATGATCTGCCTTCAAGAGCACTTAGAGAAGTAATAACAAAGTCAATTTCAAATTTACTGAATAATTTTAAGGGCTCTTGGCTTGTGGATTATTTTCATGTTTTCTTATTTATAATATAATATTTAGTCATTATATTTTAAATATATTTACATCTTCTATAAAGAATACTAAATGTATTGATATTCTTAAGCCTGAAAATGGGTTACTATTTACTCTAAACAAAGATCATAGAGATATGGGCGAATGAGTGTAGATGAACGAATGTAGTCATTGTTACTAACTAAGGCTGACTGTTACTTAGAAAAAGCCATTTATTTAACAATAGTCCAATAGCCAAGGCAACTATGGGATCTACTGCTTTACTTGGAGTCTGAACCACGTTGTATTGGTCTGAATATTGTAGTACATTGTAGACCTTTACTTCACATTGTTTAGTCAGCATCTTTCATCAATAATTGGGCATAATACTCCTATGAAGAAAATTGCAGTGACTTGTTTTCCTAAAAGGTTCTCGAAAATACTTATATATCTTGTTATTGAAAAGAAGGTGGCACATAAGAGATTTAAAACTACTGGACATTTTAATGACCAGGAAACCTTTTAAATCATGAATCTCAGTTTAAAGACATTCTCATCACTTTTACAACACAGTGTAAGATTAAGACTTATTCTAATATTATAACTGAATGTAATAATGAGAGTCACATAGCAGTAGAACGTAATAAACACTATTGTTGGAGAACTGTAAATAACTATGTACAATTTAGATTATGCACTTTGGATGACCTAATTGATTTTCATTAAAGTCAATAATTATTTGTAACTTGAAAGAATTCCCCAAATGCCAATTCTCATACAGGCATTGATGCTCTAGACAATAATTAATTATTGTGCATTCTACAAACTCCATTTTTAAATACACTATCAGTCATGTAAATTTATTTTTATTTTATTTGATTTTAAAATTAAAAAAAAAATAACAAGGTGGATCAACAAGATTATTTAGTTAAAACCATATTTATTCTTAAGACCTCCGTTATATTATTATATTATCTTACTAGCTGACAGCCCTCACTTTGCTATGGGATGGTTCTCTACGCTTGCTTACCCTTCCCTCCGTGGTTCTCTCTAAACCATAATATCAACATAAAAGTTCAGACTGCTGCTGTTCTTAAAGCGTTATAGTCTAGAAAACCCTATTAATATATTTTAGGGTGATGCAAAGTGAGTATAAATTACCTTAAACTATCACAACGGAAATTAAATTAGCCAAGCTTTTTTGTTGTGTTTATGTTGAATCAGCAGTTTGAGATAAATTTAATTAATGCCAATGATATTCTTGTTGAAAAAAGGAAACGTTGAGGGGCTGTCTACTCCATAAGAATGGAATTTTTATAAATCCTTTCTTAGCAGAATCCTTTGTATAGTACAAAAGCAAACTTCCATACAAATTTCATCAAAATCTGTTGGGTCGTTTATTTATTTACAAAACAGCTGTAACATTTTACTAAAATAAAACCAATGTTATCCTTATGGAACAATCATTTAGGGGTTGCGTTTACACCTTATGAATATTTTATCAAAATGAAAATACTTAAATTTTCCTATTTATCCTACAACAAACATTTGTACCAAATTTCAGCTCTGTAGGACTACGGAAAGTGGGAGTGATGAGTGAGTGAGGGCTTCCTCTTTTATATGTATATGAGAGAGATGGAGAGATTAGAAAGTAGACCTGTACTGAATCGGTATCAAAATCAGTAGTTTTGTATGTCAGTGTCACAACTATTCAGACTGCGACTATCCGAATCAGATTAAAATAAAGTTAACATATTTCTTCTATGGTAAAATCAGGTAGGTTTCCACTGTATATATGTATGACTACGAGTGTAACAGAACACTGCAAATGAAGGCATGTTCAGTTCCCGATCCCCGTATTAGGTTTAACATTATATTTCCCGCCCTTTTCGTATTTATAAAATGTTGCACTAAAGTGCCACATTTCCTACACAGTGTTATTTGTAATAGTAACCTGTCACCAATTGTCAAAAAGTCAGTAATCCAGCTGAATAGTGAGGTTTCAATACAACTCTCTTCTATTTTGTCAGCCATTATTGCACTACAAATTATTGGGAAAGTTTAAGGGTGTTCGATCAAAAATTATTTTTGACATTTTTTTCACAAAATTGTATTCATGTGAGTAATAAATGTGCTACAGGAAAAAATTCTTAAAAATTAATTTATGGCTGCCCAACATGATCGTATGATATATTTTATTAACATTTAGAGAATATAGTGTACAAAAGGTACTAACCAACCTGGTTTATAGTAAATTTTAAAAATATATTTTTTTATGTGTTACCAATTATTTTTCTATGAATGATATTTGTTCAGATTTTGAGTTGAAATTTGTATAATCATCTTTGGATAAAAATGTAGATAAAAAATATATATAAAAGTCATTACTAGAGTTTACTTTAAATGAGGGAGTTGTGTCCTTCTGTCGAATTTATGGGGCGCGGGCTATGAGGGGGGGAATGCATTGCTTGTTTGTTAGTGAGTCAGGATCTTTATTACTCTTAGCGGCAGTTGCGATAAAATCTAGAACTTAATTCCTTAGAGCGCTAAACTGGGCGCTCAGACGAACATCCTTAAGGACCATATTCAGAATTCAATCAAAATAAAATCAATTTTCACAATCTGAAACTAATAGTAGTGATAGTAATTTCCTTCACAAAGTCTAGCAGTATGCGTTAGGAAGGCACATTGTACCTACACTAGTTTGTTGTGTTGTTTTTTAACTGAAAAATAACTAAAACATAATTAGCACATTATTATCGTTACTTGAAAAATTGATTAGTATTTATGATTGTCTGTACCGTTTTCAGATTGAGTGATGGATGCAAGAAAATTATGAACAACCTAACAGAAATTCAGTTTGGAAACCTGGAACTAACTCCATTAATTACAACTCACTGCAAAGCGATCATCAAGCATTATTGTGAGGTGAGAATTTTACTATGGAGTTATATGTCATTAATTATTTATGTTGTTGATCACTACATTATGATTCAAGAAAAGTTACATTGTATACACCAAAACAGCTTTTATAATAAAACTATAATAATAAATAGAAACCAACATTTAAAAATTGTAAAGAATCTTTGCTTTATAAAATTTTGACCTCAGAATACAAATTTGTCAGACTAAAAAGTAAAACTAAAAAAATTTTTATATTTTCTCCACATGTCAAAATGCAAAGTTTTGACTTTAAGATTTCTTGTTAATTCATTTATTTCTTTGGTTGATTAACACACTGTTTATGCTGGTCAAACTTAACTGACCCAAAAATAAAAAAAAATCCTAACTGCTCAGAGATTTAATGTAACAATTTTTAATGAGTTAAATGATGTTTTAATTATTATTAATTAATATAATTGCTTGTATAAATTATTGATTTCTTTTGCTGTACAATAATTTGGTAGTGCCATTTATAATCCTTGTTTCTTCCTGTAAAAAACAATATGCCATATGTATACCTTTAAATTAGTTTTATTGGTTAAACAGCTGTTGGAATGAAGCCATGCGTTGCACAAGTAAACACCCATATTATTACTAGGGGAATAATTTGATATGTAACCTCCTTAAAACAACCGTTATTTATAGGAAATTTGTTTTGGTTTTTTTCTGTTTCGGGATCAACATAATTAGATCTAGTTACACTCTGAAGTGGGTAAATATTTATGTCCGTAATTGAGTTAAAGTCAAATCATCTTTATTCAAATATATAAAATGCACACATTTTGAATAGTTAGTATATTGGAGAGATAGGACATTAGCAAACTTACCTTAGAAGACAAGTCCCCTAACAACAGAAAAGAATATTTATTCAGTCACAAGATAATTCACAAAATATATGGGCGTCAATTACAAAACACATACTGAATCAACTATTACAATCCATTTCAGTCCATTCTACATTTAGCTATTCACTTAAAGAATAAAAAGGGTTTCTTAGTAAGAAGCTTACTATTTAAGCTTTGAATAGTTTGGCACTAGATATGTCTCTTATTGTTACAGGCAGTTTGTTTACAATTGTAGTAGCCATTATCAATGGACTTAAATCGCTTGTCCGTATTCTGGTTTGTGGTTGGTTTATTAAATGTCTATTTCTAGTCTCATAATGATGGACTACACTTCTTAACTGTAATTTATTCTGGTTGGCTCTAAAATACAAAAGACAGTGAAGGTATAGAGAGAATGTTAAAATTCTTTACTCTTTAAAAATAAAACGACAATGATCACTTTTTCAGACCAGCAATAATTCTGAAGGCTTTTTTATTTTTGTACAAGAAAAATATAATTTATGTTGGAGGCACTACCTCACACTAAAAGACCATATGTCACATGAAACTAGAACAGCCCAATGTAAGCCTACCGAAGCCCGTCCCTATCCAATTCGCCACATAACCTATTAAGAGCGTAAACACTTATTGCAAGTTTGTTCCTGAGCCTAGTTATATGTAGTAGTAACATATTCAAGAAAATCACATATTTTCTGTACCACTGGCACTTTCTTCAGGTGAGTAGAGAGAGAGAGCGAGACTGACTTCTATTAGTGGAAGCCAAGTCAGTCTTTCTCTCTCTACTCACCTGAAGAAAGTGCCAGTGGTACAGAAAATGCGTGATTATGTGATTCTTTTGTATATGTTACTGCTACTCTAGTGTCATTGGACTTGTCTTCTATGTTAAGTTTGCTGATGTCCTATCTCTCCAATATACAATTCCTGGCCTAGTGCCCTTTAACGTAAGCTAACCTAAAATTTATTGTAATAAATTTGTGTTGTGTGATATTTACTTGTATTGTATTTTAAATTATAAGTGTTGATTTTTCTATTTAAATTAGTATTTATTGTTATGTCTGATATTTTTGTGATATATTATTTATTATTTTAGATATGACTGTTTCTTTCTTTAACTTGTTTGGTTCCTATTTATTTTCTTATTGGCATATACAATGCATTTATTTTCTGCCATGTATAAATTATATAAATAATGCATTAATTAAAATAAATAATGAAATAAATACAAAATTCCATAAAAACAAGGAGTAGTTTCAGCCTTAAATCGTGATTTCAAAACACATATTCTATTTTAATGTTTGAAAGGAATATGTATAATTCACAATGCTCAATAATAATCCTTAATATTAACCTTAGAAGTGGCAATCGTCGATTATCGACGGTCAATACATATTTTTTTCAAGCAGTTTCATTATTTGTAAAATATTATTAAATTGTGATATAAATCATATCATTATGTTTTAAAAGAGTCAAACTTTATTACTTGTGAATGCCTTTGGTGAATAACATAACATTATTATAAAAAAACATCGCCGGTCTAACAGCCGAGATTTCCGACGGTCAATCTTAGCCCGCGCGTTAGCTGCTTCAAACTAATGGACATCGCATTAGTTTGTTGTCGACATTGTTAGTAATTGATATATGTTTATTTTTACTGTGTTATGTTATGTATTGTTTATTTTAGTTTGTGTTATACGTTATTGTTTGGTGTAAGAGTGTTATAATGTTCAACTATCGTGAGAGGTCTAGTGACCTAACTAGTAACATAGACTACATTTTTTATTAATAGTACATATTTTCCTTAGCTTAAAATGACAAATAAGTAACATATTCATGTTCTTCATATTTTGCAGAATGTTTTATAATACATAACATTAGTTTTATCAATTTTACATATTGTGTTTTGACATTTTTAGTGCTACTTGCGCAACAGTCTGAAATTTGCTATTTTGACGCTCTTGGGGATTTATCATGGTGTAGGCTATATTTGTGATTTTAATAATAATAAATGTTATATTTTTTAAAACTAGACAACATTTTGAAACGTTTGGCTATCTTCGAATTTTGTGTCACCTTATTATTTTTAGGAGTTTACAGCATGTTCCCTCCACTTTATAAATTGAAATAGCAACAAAATTATTTGAACATCAATAAAAGTTTTTTTTTTTTTTAATATTAGATTTTTACTTGTTATACATCAATAGTATAAGGGATTTAGGGAATACTATGGTGGTAAAATTATTTCATTCGGATTATATTTGAATATTTTTTAAAAAGACCCTTGCAAAGCGCCTAAAATAGGCCCGCCACCACAGAAAAATGTAAATGCCAGTTCTAGGGTTAAGAAATCGTTCAATTTAGTTTCTTTTGAATTCTTGTATTGTAAGTCTGTATAAATTCATTCTAACATTTGGGAGGACATAGTTTTCCTCCCTGTCCCCTCCTAACCATCCCTACAAAATAGGCTTGCAAAATATAATACTGCAGTATTTTCATGCTGTGGGTTTACATATGCTCTTATATTTCTAGGCTGAGATGCAATCAGCTAGTGCAGGGGATGTAATGGATTGTCTGATAGAACACAAAAATGAACCGGATGTCCGCAGCAACTACAAATGTCGTTCTACCATCGAGCATTACCAGCTGATCTCATTATCTGACTACCACTTTACTATCAAATTCAAAGAAGCTTGTCGCATTCATGTTGCTAGGTACTGCCCATCAGCTCGGACAAAAGCCAAAGTAAGTAATTAATAATAAATTATTTCTTTATTAGTGTAACAGATATTTATACAATAATTTGTTTAAAAGTTATGTAAAATGAAGTATTGTTAATAGAAAACTCTCTTAGGTATCATTATGGACGTAGATGTCTGCAAATAATGTTTTCCATCCTTAGTTCAGAAGGAATATAAAAAAAGCCCATTATGTTAGTTGGCCATCTTAAAGTATTTCATTGCTGGCATCATGTTAGGAGTATTTTTCCTCTGTATGTGTATTGTAAGATAAATTATTGCTTATCAGTGTGAAGCAAACTTGTACACTGATAAAGAGCATGTTTTCTTATCTTTTCCTTGTCCCATTAACCACTCAACTTGTACTAGTGGTTAGGGAATATTTCAAAATTTGTATTTAATCATGTTGTGCCCTTTTTTTTAACTTTAAAGCTATGATTAGAAAAAAAAACTGAGTCACACTTCGTAAAAACGTTACACTTTTTAATTAATCTGGCAATGTCACAAAGTAAAGGATAAAACCAGAAAGCAACAATGAATCTGAAAATACATGACAATATTTTGAATTAGCTCCATTAATAATTTTTTATAATGTTTGTGTTTTTTTTTTAGTTCAATTTAGGTAAACAGTAGGGTGACATCACTTGCTGAGCATGTACTACAAGCAGTTCTTATGTCAATGTCATAATGTGGCCAAAACAAAATTTAACTCCACTAAATCGCAATTATATAACATATAACATTTTTGTAAATTTAATATACTGTTTATAAAACGTTTATTTTGCCAGAAAGTAATTGTAATGATTTTTAATGCAAATTATAACTCCTGAGGTTTACCGAGGTACTTGGCCAGACGATGCGCAGTAGACTAATTGGAGTGGGGGGGAGCCGCCAAGTTAGTGTGTGCCATATGGTAAATAAAAATAGAAAATAAAATCATCTAATATTTAAATTGTTGTTTACACCTGACTGAGCATTTTTATTGCTAATAAATAAATAATTGTAGTTATTAGTAATTATTGTGACAATTAATTAATAAATGACGTGTTTAACTTTTTTTATTTATTTGTTTATAGATGTATTGATTATATTATTATTTGATTTATAAGCGAATTAGTGTGCTTATTTCCAGAGCAGACTTTGGAAAAACATCATTATATTGTGTTTTTATTTTAGCAATAATAGGTTTTAATTCAAGTTAAAAATGAAAACGAACTTTCTGATTGGCCTTTATAATAAATGTAAATAAACAAGAAAGGAGGCGAAAAGGCGCTGCAAGCGCAGCTCAACAGCTACATGGTAAGATATCAGTCACAAGGTAAGGGGGATTTAACAGTGGTGGGAATGGGACTGCCCTCCCCTCCATTCCTAATATTATTCCTCTCACGCACAGGCCAAGTGCCTTGGTAAACCTAGTGAGTTATACATAGGTTAAAAAAAATAAATTAGCTAAAAAATGTTAATCTTAAGAATTAAAAATGTATATACAAACATGGCACTTAGAGTATGTAATAAATTCTTGAGTAAAGAACTTTTCAGCAAGTGATTTAGAATGAAAAATGTGTTGGTAAAAGCAATAAAATCATGTCTATTTACACAAGATCCTAAAGCATGGAGATCACTTTTTTTATTGGATTTATAACATTAATTTTTTGCACACCATAACTTGAGTATATTTAACATAATTTAATTACATATTGTCTAGTAAAATTAGATTTGGTCCTTGTTTATTTATTTTTATTGTTTGTTGTGTTGGGGAAATAAATACCTGTATACATATTATCTTGTGCTTAACCCATTGGCCTATTTTCACAGAACCGTTCCGTGATGGCCGATCTGGGCTCAAAATTGTTATCACGGAACTGTTTCAGTTCCGTGATGGTAACAGTGCCTTTTAAATATTTATTAACTATTGCATCAAATGGTTAAAAATATTTATAAAAACAATCAGTGAAGACCAAAATACTGTAATCAAATATATATAGGCTACCACTTGATCGTTTTATAACCTAAAAATACATCGCAAATCAGCAATGTCGTACGCCAAACTACGTTGTTTGCTTTGCGAGCTAAACAACGATGTGTATGACAAAAATAACCTTGCTTTCTGTTCCTTGTCAGCTTTGTAACAATCAGCTGGTTTGTTTTACAATGAAATTTAGCTTTCAGTTTGAGATTGTAAAAATAAGCAGATGAGTGCGAGTGTTTTGTTATTAGTCATGGTGGGACCATGACTAAAGGATTACCAACAGTGCAATTTTCTATTTTTATTATGTTTGTATAGTATAAAGTCTCTTATAATTTTCAAATACTTAAATTCTACATATTTTTAATGTAAATGTATTATAAATTGAACTCCCACTCAAGTTTTATCTTCCTGTAGTTAGAGGTAAACAGTGTTTTGTGTTTTCGGCAAAAGTCAAAATGACAAATTTTATGTAGGTTTGGAAAAAAATATTTTTTGGTAAAGTTTTAAAAATATTTTGTATAAAATATGATATTTTCTTGTAGGGAATTAAATTGTTAACAACCCTACAGCAACTCAGTAATGATTTATAATTGTTTACTAACAAATATATAAACTTGCTTTCAAAATGTATTTAAAAAATTTTTTAATACTATGTTATAATTATTTTTTAGGTACTTATAAACTCGTATATAGTTTTGAAGCCTGTTTTATTGTGAAAATAATATATAACTTTTTTCTCTAGCTTGAAAATTGTATTTTTATACATTTTTTCCCAAAAGCTTACATTTTCCTTTATTTTAATTGCTAGAATAGCGGACTGCGCAGTGAAAAAAAACTCGTAGGCCAATGGGTTAACACGCTCCCTGCTAAAATTCATGCAATATACCATGCTAGGTATTAAATTTTTTTTAAGCTTTGTAAATTTCCAATCATGCAAATCCAGTCCTAAAAATAACTTTCAAACAACAAATTATTTTAATGTTGGCTTTTTAAATAAATAATGAAAATCGAGTGAAACAGGTTTCTAAATGCCTAAACAGGTCCTTTTCAGCTATCTTGAAAACTGGTTAGGAATTCCCTTGCCTGTGCACCAGGGTTGTCACTATTTCCGATACAGGCAAATAACAGTTCTAGGTTACAACACTGGCATACGGTAGAACACACAATTTTAGAATATTTTGATTGTAAACAAAATTATATAAAGCCTTTTTAGTCATTTTGATGTGAGGAGTCCCTTCCATAGGTACCAGGAAAGATTTACCAATTCCAATATGCACAAATAATAGTTCTATGACCGTCACATCACTGGCATATGGTAGAACACACAATTTTAAATTGTTTCAGTGCTCAAAAAAATTATTAAAGTTATATAAAAAAATCATAACTGGTCCAGGACGGTTGATATCCATGTTAACAACACACACTTACACTATATTACACAAAAAAAATAATTAAAAATGAAGAGCACCAAAACGTTCATGCAGTACATAAAGACAAACAACAGTAACATGGTCTGCATGCCAAAACAGCTCATTTCACACTGGTTTCGCCAAACAACAATAGAGCTGTGGAATTAATTCTTCCATTGGCACTCAGCGACGGGCAGTCATGGTAGGAATTCCTTCCACACGCAACGAACCTGCTAACCATAGATGCAGGATGAGCATACAACAATTGTGCTTGTCAGTTTTGCAAAAACTGCATGAGTACTGTGACAAACATTTCGCACACGCACGGACGCATGCAGGCAGGCAGGCAGATAATAGTATTTTATTTATTGATGAAGCATTATTGATAGTTGGAAAACTTATTTTCAGCTTTAAATCTGCGTAATTCAATCCTATGATAGAGTGTTGGAGGAACAGGGTATATCATTTTTAGGGGTGTGCGAGTACTCGAAACTTCGAGTATTTAATCGAGTATTTTTCTACTCAAACTCGGCTCGAAGCTTCCGAAACTACTCGAAGTTCGATCGAGTAGTTGTATTTAACAAAATATCAGATTTACATTTTAATTTAGTCTTAAGAGTAAACAGTTTTATAAGTTATGAATAAAAATGTGCTCTTCCTTGTGTTTTATTTTAACCTTAATCATACGTTATCAGTTTGTCACGCGTAATTATGAACTAAACAATAAGCCCAAGAATAGATAGTAGACGACAGTCAAATGAACTGGTCGACTTAGTGAACGAGTTCGTTCCCTTTGATTAGAACTAGTTCAATTCAAAGTGAACAACATATCTGGGAAGGTAGCGATCACATATGTTGGTTGTCGAGTTTACTAGTCACTTGTAACCTAACCTAAAATAGCATGAATAAAACAGAAGTGCTGGTTAGTGTCTTTATGACCCAAGAAAGGGGATGAGAGATCCGGTTCAAGATGCTCAAAAAGTCCTGTTACCGATACAATGCCACGATCCATACACCATGGAAATTATGCATATTTTCGTTCATATCATTAATACCGTTCAGTCAAAAGAGTCCCGAGAACGGGTCACTTTACATCCCTATTATCAAACTTCCCATCTTTTCTAGGCGAAAGTTCATCTCAGTTGTAGTATACCGTTCAGCTCCTTTTTGGAACTGAAATTATCGTATATTTCTCACGAGTCGATTGAGGTCTATTTTGTTTTTTTAATCTGAGCAGGGAATCACCCAATGATTTGACGGAAGAAAATACCGTACCATATCATATAAAATATGTTAGTGGCGTTCTAGCAGCGTGTGACACAACATTATTGATTTATTTTCCATCAAATAAAAAATAGATATATATATATATATATATATATATATATCCGTGACGAACATCTATTAATTATTATTCCGAAATCACCTTAGATTGCCAAAACTGTGTGTAATATTTGCGCATACAATATTTTTTCCTATCAAATTGTTGAACGGTTTTCTGACTAGGTTAGACAATAACACAGTTGGAATGTAAAGGAGGTAAAGTACGATAATTTTGATTCGTAAATTCACTGAACGGTTCCCTATTCACATTGACGTCGATGTCTATGTAAACTATAAAACATTCACGAATCAACCCAAATGAGGGAGAAACATGTTGGAAGACATTTTCTAATCAAAATACGACGAATTTAAAGATTCGGAAAATAATTTTTATTGAACCGAAGCCTTATCAAACGTCTTGTTTTTTATTCATAAGTTTATAATTTAGCTGCCCAAAATCTTCACAGTATCACTAGTTGGCACTTAGCTGATATTTCAGGCTGCATTTCGTCGCCCGCCAATATCGACTAGACCTATTATTTTGGCCAACTACGTCTATGGTTTTCATTCGATTACATCAGGTTTTCATGCATTTCTCGTTATGAAATAGTTATTTATCTGTTGTTCAGTGTAGCCTCAAGTATCAAAGTAGTTTCAAGTTGCACATATTTCATTAACGGTCATGATTTAAAAACTAATTCATCCTAAGCGACTTCAAAATTCATTTTTAGTAAACCTGCTTAGTTATTATTACCAATCGATTGAACTACAGTCTTTGTCATACAGATTTTAAAATTTGATTATATAATTCAGAGCTTATTTCCGGTTAGTTGTAACCTTGTTATTACTGAATTAAATACCTACAGAATACAGATCCACTCTTCTTGGCATGTACACAATCAATTTTTTGTAAATGCCTGAATTTTAGCATCAGTTTGGTTGGATGCAGCTTTTGCCCACAAGCTTCGCTACGTTTTTGCGTTACACTTCGAACTGAACCACCAGCTAAACATATTGGCCGGCTGTGAAACAGTATAATTGGCTTGCATAGAGAATCTGATCTGTGATGTGAGTGAACGGATTAAATCTTTATAGTCCACGTTGTTTCAATTAATAATAACTTTCTTAGTTTCTTACATCATATTGTTATGAAAAAAGAAAAAGGTTTAACAAAACAATGCCACATAAAAATGTAGGAAGGCAGGAAGTATAGTTTTTTTTATCAAATGTTACAGTTACAAAAAACAAATCGAAATTACATTTTATTCAGTTTAGGTGTATATATTTATGAATCTGGCAAAACTTAACATAGGCTTAGGATGGTGTTTGCCTTTTACAGTTGTCTTGGGTGAACAGGAAATCCTTCTGTAAATACTCGCTCGAAAATACTCGATACTTGAATAAAAGGCCAACGACTCGACTCGAACTCAAAAATCACTACTCCCACATCCCTAATAATTTTCAAGCCATATTATTTAAGAGCGAAAAACTATTTTTCTTATATTAATTTGTTAACAAATATGTGTAAAGCAATATATATTATGTAAAAATTCTTAGCAATTTTTTGTTACTATAGGTGGTGGAATGCTTGAGTGAGATAGTTCGTAACGACACTCTGTCAGATGCTCGTCATAGGATACCTCGAGACTGTCGGCAACAATTGAAGACGCAGCTGCTACAACAGCGGGAAAGCATTGACCTTGATCCGAAGCTCAAAGAAGCCTGCTCAGCTGATATTGAAAAGTTTTGTCCTCATGTTAAACATGAAAATGCTCAGGTACTTAAAATATTGAAATGTTGCATTAGATCATATATTTTGTATCGTTAAACACTTTCAAACCATTAGTACATGACTTGGCATGAGTAAATAAACTGTTTTTTTGTAATTGTTTTATATATAATGCTATTTATATTTTGTTAGGATTGGTAAACTCCTAAGGTGAGCAGTAATTTTCCCCCTTTGATTTCATACATTGCTGATTACATACAAGTTCAGAGTCTGGGCTGCTGGTTTTCAAAAATGCTACTACGCCTTCCTTTATGTGATTTTGCCTGCAGATTCCACAAACTAAGGAGTTGTTTGCTGTTCTATTGTTAAGAAGGTTCCCTTGACAGAGGCTATGAATGAGGCAAGATGTTCTTTGTCTATGCAGTGTTCCACTCTTTCCTATATTTCTGTCAGCCAGTTAACGGTTTAGTGACATACGGTAATGTATTCATGGTCTTAACTCAGCCAATCTGTTTGGGTTATGGCATCTACAACATAAATGTGGTAGAAACTTTCAATAAAAAAAATATAGTTTGTGATACAATGATCTATGACTATCACGTACATATCTATAAGTATGCTATATTACTAATTACTGTCTCATGGAAAATGTAATATCCGTTACTGATTGCAGCCACTGACTTAGGTTATCTCCAAGAGAAGTCAGTAAAAGGGTTAATAAAAAATGTATTTTAATGTAACAATAAAAATCTATACTTCCCACAAAGTTTTACAGTTTGACAGTAGTTGAAGAATTTTATATTCTTCCTAAGATATTGTGGGTAACAATTTTTTTTATGAATTACGCTATTGTTAAATTGTTATGTTTGTCTTATGTTAGATTAACTCAACATTTATTTAATTGTTATTTTGTTCATAGTACCTAATTTTTAAAAAAAAGATCTTTCAATACTTCAATTTATAAACATCATTTTGTGTTGCATCTGAACAACCTTGTAAGAAAATGTAATTCCTTTTTAAATAAGATAGTCAATGAAAGTTACACTTTTATTTTTAAATAAATTGGGTTTTCTTACTTTAAAACTCAAAACATATGTTTGCTGTACTACTGCAAACTAATCATGAAAAGAAGTTTTTAATAACTAAGAATGTTATTTTTTGTTAGGTGCTGGAATGCTTAGAAGAGAAGAAGAAGAATCTCAGTGCTAGTTGCCACCATAAAGTGTTTTACATTGAGCTTCAAGATTTAACAGACAGCTCAACGGACTACAGTTTGCTAACAATTTGTAAACCAATGATCAGACTGTACTGTCAACAATATGATAAATCTCAAGCACTTGTGTGTCTCAAGGTACTCTCTTCATTTCTACTATTATCACTGATTTAAACCTCTTTATTTCTTATTTAATTGTTTTTAAATCTTTAATTTGTATATTTGATGTTTTTCTAATAGCATTTTGAAGAAATTGTCATTTTTGATCTACAGTACAAGCATAATCTACATATTTGAACAAAAATTTAATGTAATTAAATCATTATTCAAATTTCTACTTTTAAGAGGCTCTTCAGGTAAAAATGTAGTACAGTTAAAAACATTATCACCTAAAGATGGCTTCTTAGAAGTAGAAATGTACATAGTGGATACTGACTGTTTATACTTTGTATATTTTTTAAACAGTACCTTACGTCAAACAGTTTGCAGACCCTGTATTTAACGAAAACAAGCATACATATAACACCCGCAATTATTCTCAAAGAAGTATTAAATAGCACAATTTAGAGTTTTATAAAAAGCAGGCCTTCCACTTGTCCTACTTTTTCAAAAAAATGTCTTACTTTTCCTACTTTTTTTTTGTAAATTTCATGAATAATTCTCTATTTCATCCTAAAAACACAGATGTACTTAGAATTGTTAGTCTGTTTTTTTAATAAATTAAATATTTCATATAAACTATAATTCAACAGAAAGCTTCAAAGAAAACCATGCAATTTGGATTATGGATTTTAGGATATATTGTGTGATGTGTGGACTTATGTGTTTTGCTTTTTGTGCTTTCTGGATAATGTGTTTTTTTTTTTTTTTTCAATTTATTTATGTTTGGACTGTGTTCTTAGCAACCGTTGATTCATGTACTGTATGTTGAAATGAATCATTTAATGAAGACTCTTTTCAGAAAATTTATCAAAGCTGAAGAAATTGAAAAACACAAAAACAACATCAGTCACATAGAGGTAAAAAAGTCAAACTTGCTTGAGTTTAAAGTCTTAGAAGTAGGAAGTGAAGCTAAAAATGTTTACTTTCATTAAAGATCTTTGACAAAGAAAAGTCTGAGTTTTACCAAGTTTTAAGTTCTTTTTTTATTACTGTAACCAACAAGCTAATGAAAGATCTGCCCATCGACAACAAAATACTGAAAAACATTCAGTGCCTCTATGGGTTGGCAAGAAAAGAAGAAAAAGGCTATGAGATGTTGAAACGGATAATCACCCAAGTACCACATGGTCTGACAGAGGAAAACAATTGATAGAATTAAAGAGGAATTGTTAGGATACCAACCAGATATGGATGTAGTAGAAGATTGGTATATCCAAAGACACAGACTGCGGTTAAGTACATGAGGGTGGATTCCTACTGGAGTAAAGTTTTTGAACTAAAGACATCAACTGGTAAACCCAGGTATCCTCAGCTAGCTAGTTATTTGGCCTCACTTCTAACACTAGGACATGAATTAAATAGATTATCTTAATAATCACAACCAAAAACTTCATATCCAATCATCCTTAAGGAAAATCTCATATGGAGTACCTCAGGGATCAATTTTAGGGCCGTTGTGTTAATTATTTATCTTAATGGATTGCCACAATTATTCAACGAGTCATTGAAAATGTGTTTGTATACTTATGACATTAATCTTAAGATTAATGAAAGTAATACTGCTAATTTAGAAGTTTCAGCTTTTATTTATAGCACTGTCTCAAATGAATGAATACTTGAGTGGATTAAATCTATTGGTAAATCGTAATAAAACAAACAGTATAATTTTCAGTGCTTTATCTATAAATGATCAATTCCATGTAAATTTAATGTTAGATATCAATATCCAAGACATGTTGATTGTACAAAATTCTTAGGTTTGTTTATTAACAAAAATCAGTCAAGGAATACGCATGTAAATAATGTCAGTAAGTAAATTGCTTCCGAATTGTTTGCTCTAGGGAAAATGGCAAAAATATGCAGCATAGAAACATTGAAGTTAATTTATTATTCCTTTATTCATGCTCACGTTTCTTTTGGCATCATCCTCTATGGTAGCACATCCATTCAAAATCTTAACAAAATATAAAGACTTCAGAAGGAAGCGATAGGGTTATGTTGAGTTTCAAATGGAATGAATCAGTAAAAACATACTTTGCAGAATTAGGTATAATTACAGTATTTGGATTGTATATATATATATATGTGTGTGAAACAGTATTATATGCTAAAAAGAGTTCTGTAGTAAATAAAAAAACTAGGAACAAACCGTGATTACAACACACAAAATAGAGATGCGTTTTCTTTTCCCAGACATATATTTTAACTTTTTGTACTAAAAAAAACATCTTATTCTGGGATCTTTTTTAATCACCTTCCTTCTGAATTAAAAATATTGACAGTTTTATTAGTTTTTAAAATAGACCCAAGCAATATATTGTATCAAAAAGCTGTTATAGCTTTGAAGAATTTTTCGAAAAATAAGTAACTGTTTGATTGTTTAGTTTTATTTCATAATTGTATTCTCGTATATTTATTTGTTTTATTCATTGACTTATTTAACAAAATGTGTATTATTACACAATTTTTAATGGTAGGCCTACCATAACTGAGATTGTCATTGTAATATTAGTAGTATTATTGGACAACATTCATGTACAAATCTGTGTGTCTATGAATTAAGAGATATTGACTATTCACTATGGAAATACAGATGTTGAGAGAGGGTTTTCTATGAACAATAATATTGTGACTAATGAAAGGAAGGCCCTTAATGAGCATACTGTAACTGGCTTGAGAGCTGTAACAGATTTTGTCAGAGTCAATGGGAAAGTATAACATTTTAAAATAACAAAGAGAATGGTAGATGTAGGTAAAGGGGCAAGCTCCAAGTACAAAGAGTAAGATGAAGAAGTAAGGAAAAGAAGGAATCTGCTGAACAAAAAGAAAGAGACATCTAAAAGAAGGCAAGAAGAAGCTCTAGTTGGCTATGAAAAGGAAAAACTTTGCAGATGTGTCACTGGCCTCAGAGATTATTTCAGCCAAACGATTACAAGTAGCTAATGAAATTTTTGGTAGAGAAATAATGTTTTTCTCTAAGTATTTTTTAAATACTACATTATGAAAACATCTAAACCAACGTTATTTCTTGTCAGTAATGTTTAGTTTTGTATATAGTTAAGCAACTTTTTATTGAAAATGACATTTATTTGTAATTTTAACATTGTTAATTATCATTACTGATTGATGTTTATTATTGTTTAGGTTTGTTTGTTTGAGTAAATTTAATGTTCCTATTTAAAAATAGCTGTTAGTTTTGTTGTCATTTAGTTAAAGTATATTATTGATCGAAAACCACTGTTGTTTACTTTTGTTTGAGTAAATTGAGTGTTCCTATTTAAAAATGGCTGTTTAGTTAATTTTTAGAAAATTTAAGTTATTTATTATTAAAAGTGTAAATAAGTTCCTGAACTGTATTTCAAATAATAACTGTAAAAGAAAATAATAACGATAAATTTAGAAAGAAACTTAAAAATGTATTAATTGATAAGTCATATTATTCATTACAAGAAATTTTCCCTAACCAAAATTTTGAAACTAGTTAGTTAATTGAAAACAGTGTAGTTTATTTACATCACTGATGGTTGTGTATTTTCATTTATAGTAACACTATTCTATGTGCATATATTGTACTAATATGAATAAAGAGAATTTGATTTGAGTTATGTGTTTCTATTCTTTGGTAGTAAAAGAGAAAATAAATTATAAAGAGCGAGTTTGGATGTGCATGAATTTTGGGTTGAAATACATTTTTAAGGTGTTATTTCTATTTATTTATCTCATATATTTAGATTAATCCCCAGGTTTGAAATGATCTTAGTATCTTAATCTTAGTATATTGTAGATTCAAATGAGAACAAAACTGCTTCATAGTCTTGGATTTAGATTTCAATATTAATTTTGTTTTTATTAATTCAGCTGTTTTAGCTCCCTTAATTCATGCATGCAGAACGAGGGAGTCCCTGTATGGGACACATTAAATAAATAATAATAATAAAACAACACTAACTGTGACTTTTGCGCTTTTCATTACATGTCCTTCATTTTTCATAAAAATGTCCTACTTTTTTTCTCAGACCTAGTGGAAGGCCTGAAAAAGAAAACTCAATTTATCGGGAAAACTTTTCTTTGTCGTCTCCCAAAAAAGGTCTTAACAGAAAAACGTGTCAAAATTTTTAAAATCAATTAAAATTTTACATGATCAAAGTTACAACTTATTCCTTTGAGGAAAACATAAATCAACCATTACAAAACAGACTATGATAAAAAATAAAGTGAATGATAAAATAAAAAGTTTTAATATATAGTAAATGAAATAATGATGTGGATCAATGAATTGATTTAGGTTCGTAACATTTGGAAGTCTGATTTGTTTGTTTAATTTTGAGGTTAAAAATAAATTATTTTATAGGAGTCTACCATGAAACTTTAACCTTCTACATTTGACTTCCAATAAAATTTTTTTCAATAAATAAATGGCAATAAATTTAAGTTTTTTAATTGGAGAGTAATCAATTTCAGATCTCTTTAAATAAAAATGTTTGTTACCCTTAATTAGTAATCTAGCTTGAACCAATCAATTGAAATTAATTATTGATATGTATATAGATAAATAGTTTTAAACTTTTAGTCAGCCTACATAAAAAAAAAGAAAAAAGAGAAAAGCATATTATTTTTCACTCATATCCTCTCGCTACTATGGAGCCTAGTTATTGTTAATAGAGTTTATTGTTGTTGATTATTATTAATATTTATAATTATTTATTATCACTGTTATTGTTATGCTATTTATTATTTATTTGTTTGCTTGTGTTAATAGTGTTAATTATGTATGTGCACTGGACTGGACATGAAATCGTAGACTTTAAATTAATTGCATGTCTTCTTTCATTGAACATGCACAGTGTAATTGGGTAAATAACCTGTATTGTGCATGTAAAAATAGATAAATAAATTAGCAAAATTAATTGGGTGACAAGGTAAATATTTTGTATCACTTACTGTCATTTTGAAATTCAAATAAAATATCCAATATCTCATTAAATTTTAATGTCAATATATCTTTATCTTATGTCTACAAAAATCATAGTAAACTAACAACAATATATATTAGACTATAAGGGTTCAGGGAATGATTAAATTTTTGTTCGTGATCAGGATGGTAATAATCATATTTCAGTTTATAAAAATTGTTCTTAGACATTAGAAAAACTACTTTTTAATTTGTGACAAATTCTAAAACTTATGTTAGTTTATTTCTAAATCCAGCTAACTTAAATTTAATTTTCCAGGAACACAAAGACGAAATGTCATTTGACAAGAAATGCAAATTGTTAGTAATGAGGCGAATGATCGAGCAAGCCAGTGACTACAGGTTCAACAGTTATCTGGCCAATGGATGCAGAATGGACATCGACAAATTCTGCCATACCATCGTGGACCATGAGCCTAAAGATCAAGAACTAGAAGGCAAAGTCATCAAATGTCTGAAGGTATGCTTACATTATGAAAAGAAAGTACTGATAAATGCATATGTAATCATTTCTGTGTGTTCTTTTATACTTTCTGTTTTTCTTGGAATTTAAAACTAAATAAGAGAGATAGGGCTTTAGAAAACTTACCTAGTCAAGTCTACAAACAGAAGTTGGCCTAGTGCTCTAGAATCTCACTCAAAACTAAGCAAAATAGGACTATTCATATTTAGTTTAAACTTTTGAAAAATCAGGTTTAGATTCAGAATACATGTGTGCATTTGCCTGCATAAATGTAAGAAAAACACCTTTAAGGTGGACAACAGCCTTAATGGTGTCTATAAAAATCTATATGTCAGATCAAGATTTTCTTGAGTCTTAAAATTAATGTACAGTAGAACCCCTTATATCCGACTCTGACGGGACCGGGCAAAGGTCGGATCGGCAAAAAGTCAGATATCCAGAGGAACAAAACATTTACCTTTTCCTACTAGAAATGCTTATGTATCTGACAAAAACCACCCGAATAATATTATAACAGTGTTTATTATTTCAATAAAGTGTGTTATGAGCACCATTTAATATGTTTAGTAAGCACCTGAATAATATTATAACAGTGTTTATTATTTCAATAAAGTGTGTTATGAGCACCATTTAATATGTTTAGTAAGCACCCGAATAATATTATAACAATGTTTATCATTTCAATAAAGTTTGTTATGAGCACCATTTAATATGTTTCGTAAGCACCCGAATAATATTATAACAGTGTTTATCATTTCAATAACGTTTGTTACGACCACCATTTAATATGTTTAGTAAGTACCCGAATAATATTATAACAGTATTTATTATTTCAATAAAGTATGTTATGAGCACCATTTAATATGTTTAGTAAGCACCCGAATAATATTATAACAGTGTTTATTATTTCAATAAAGTATGTTATGAGCACCATTTAATATGTTTAGTAAGCACCCGAATAATATTATAACAGTGTTTATTATTTCAATAAAGTATGTTATGAGCATCATTTAATATGTTTAGTAAGCACCCGAATAATATTATAACAGTGTTTATCATTTCAATAAAGTTTGTTATGACCACCATTTAATATGTTTAGTAAGCACCCGAATAATATTATAACAGTGTTTATTATTTCAATAAAGTGTGTTATGAGCACCATTTAATATGTTTAGTAAGCACCTGAATAATATTATAACAGTGTTTATTATTTCAATAAAGTGTGTTATGAGCACCATTTAATATGTTTAGTAAGCACCCGAATAATATTATAACAATGTTTATCATTTCAATAAAGTTTGTTATGAGCACCATTTAATATGTTTCGTAAGCACCCGAATAATATTATAACAGTGTTTATCATTTCAATAACGTTTGTTACGACCACCATTTAATATGTTTAGTAAGTACCCGAATAATATTATAACAGTATTTATTATTTCAATAAAGTATGTTATGAGCACCATTTAATATGTTTAGTAAGCACCCGAATAATATTATAACAGTGTTTATTATTTCAATAAAGTATGTTATGAGCACCATTTAATATGTTTAGTAAGCACCCGAATAATATTATAACAGTGTTTATTATTTCAATAAAGTATGTTATGAGCATCATTTAATATGTTTAGTAAGCACCCGAATAATATTATAACAGTGTTTATCATTTCAATAAAGTTTGTTATGACCACCATTTAATATGTTTAGTAAGCACCCGAATAATATTATAACAGTGTTTATTATTTCAATAAAGTGTGTTATGAGCACCATTTAATATGTTTAGTAAGCACCTGAATAATATTATAACAGTGTTTATTATTTCAATAAAGTGTGTTATGAGCACCATTTAATATGTTTAGTAAGCACCCGAATAATATTATAACAATGTTTATCATTTCAATAAAGTTTGTTATGAGCACCATTTAATATGTTTCGTAAGCACCCGAATAATATTATAACAGTGTTTATCATTTCAATAACGTTTGTTACGACCACCATTTAATATGTTTAGTAAGTACCCGAATAATATTATAACAGTATTTATTATTTCAATAAAGTATGTTATGAGCACCATTTAATATGTTTAGTAAGCACCCGAATAATATTATAACAGTGTTTATTATTTCAATAAAGTATGTTATGAGCACCATTTAATATGTTTAGTAAGCACCCGAATAATATTATAACAGTGTTTATTATTTCAATAAAGTATGTTATGAGCATCATTTAATATGTTTAGTAAGCACCCGAATAATATTATAACAGTGTTTATTATTTCAATAAAGTATGTTATGAGCATCATTTAATATGTTTAGTAAGCATTTTAAATTATTATTACAAGTGCTAAGGGTATAAATTAAAACAGTATTGTACTGTTTTTATAGAACTGTACATACAGTAAAACATTTATTGAACAGTATAATATTAAATGATTATGTTAAATTCGAATACATTACAGTATAACACATCATAACTAAAGAAAATAAAAGATAACTATAATATGTTGAATGTAGTCTCTGAAATTGTATAGAAATTAATCTGTTTGCTTACAAGAATAAATCAGTAATAGTTTTTTTGTTTCAATTTTTTCATTCGGGATTTTGCAGCTGCATCTCACCACTTTTTAGCCTACATAACGTCCATGAAGTAGAATTTGGTTGCTGCTCTATGTATTTTAAAGCTTTAACCTCTTCTCCTTATGATGAGTTACATTAGAATAAGTTTTTGTTAATTTGAAATATTATTAATCAAGTTAAAATTTATGAGAATCTCAGGGTAGATGTATTTTTTATGGGTAACTTGGTGAGACTGTAAATATGTTACAATGAATAAAACTCTAAATTTTTGTTAATGAAAAAGCTAATTTATTAAATACATTTTGTTATCTAGGCACTTTAATTTAACAAATCATGTTTATTATTTGATTGGTACAGGTTTCTTTAAAGATTATCTAACTAAGTTAATTAACTAGAACTTATCTTAGCTTTTCTTCCTGTAATGATGAAGCTCCTTGTGGACTTGAAGTTCATGTTAAAAGATGCGATGACGGTTCCCGATTTGGATACCGAATAACTTAAACTTGATTTAACTAAACAATTAATAAATTATTAATTTTAGACATCTTCAACGATTACCCGGGTTCGAGGTCAGTAGACCACCCGCGGTGAAGTAGAACTTGTGCGTACGGCTCTTGGAGGAAGAGGCTTGTAAGAGTGTCGTCCTTTGTGTGAGTCTCTGTAAGAGAAAGAATTTTGGGATGGAGACTTACCGGTCTCGTTAAGCGGAAGTGGGGTTCTCATAAGTCACAACAGTGTACATGTGTTCTGGGTGTGGTCTGATAGATGCTGCCACCTGTTGCCCATATTTGTCAAATAACCATGTCTTTTCCTTAACTTGGGCTTGACTGTCGCTTTGTGGCATGTCAACTCCCCTTGGAATGGACTAACCCGGGACGCAAAACTGAACATGTCTCGACTTGTTCCTATCTCCACTGCATTGTTTGAAATATTGTTTACTATGGTGTCTCGGATGACTACCATTTAAATAATTTTGCTTACTTAATTCCTTATACTTGTTTGGTTATTAATTTTCTATAATTACTGAATATAATTTGAATGTTCGGTATTTATTCTAATCAAATGCACCCATTCCCTCATTTAAAGTAATTTCTATTTTATTAAATTTAATTACTTTTATCATCAATTAGGTGGACCTGTTACAAAGCTAATTGAAATGCATCTTTTGCAGCAGAATGGCTCACTACATTGTCACAGCAGCTGTCATCCTCATCCATGTTATTTCCTTCTTCGTCTATTGTCTGCAATTATTTGATCGTCATTGAGGTCTTCATTTGTAGTAGCTTCTAAAACGTCTGCTTCCTTTAACCACTCTTCTACATGTATGTCTGTCCAATGCATATCTTGCTGAAGTGCTCGTAGATCTTGTAGAGTTTCTGTTATGTCTGTGTCTTCTTCCTCCACTGTCATTGTAGATGATCCAGCTGCCACAGATGATGTAGACTCTTCTTCAGCAATGTCATAACTGTCGTTTTGCTTCAAAGATGGCCAAACGTTCTTCCATGCTTTTTGAAGAATTGATTGTTTGATCTCATCCCATGCTGCAGCGGCAGTGTAAATAGCGTCTTTAATGTTAAGATGCTTCATGGCCTCAAAGAGTGAACACCCTTTTTTGGATTTCTCTAGCAGGGATCCAACATATTTTCTTCTGTATGTCTTCTTTAACCATTCAATGACACCTTGAATCCATTGGCTGGATCAAAGGTGTCACATGGGGGGTAAAAACATTTCTTTTATGTTCCCTTCTCTAAGTTCGGCCTCTGATGGGTGACTTGGAGCTTTGTCAAGAAGTAAAATAGTGTGTACAGGTAGGTTTTTTTACTTTAAATAGATTATTACTGCTGGTGCAAATGCATTAAAAAACCATTCCTTAACCCTTTCGGTACCGGAGCAAAAAGATTTTTCTATTTGAAAAATACCGTAGAGTTTAACCAAGGGACTACTGAAGAATACCGAGGCCTTTTTAGCCTAATTTACATTAATTTACATTTTTGCCTGTAACTTCCTTATTTTTTTACATACACCTGTAAATTTTTTATATTATTAAATTAAAAAAACTCTGCATCAATAAACATAATAACTTTACGTATAAGTTATTTATTTTGTTTATAAAAATGTTAAAATGTACTTACCAAAAAAGATTTTTTGTTATTTTTTTCATTTTGACTTAAAAAATCATGTTCAAAAAAATTACTAGTCCAAAAACCAGTAACTGCACTAACAACTATAGCTAACACTGAACACAAACACAAATTTTTGTAAAGTTTGGACTAAAATTAAGTTCTATTTACAGTAAACAAAAAAAATTAGCATTTGTGGTTCGGTAAGCAAAGTGCGTCGGTAAGCAAAGTTCACTACTCTAACTTGAAAAACTGAATAGCCTAGGTCGTTTCCTATCGGTAGTAATGTTTAGATTAACCAAAACTGATGTTGATGGTTGATCTGGATCATATGAAGGGTCTTTATCGGTATCGTCAACAACAGAAGTGTCTTCACTATCGTCTGATAATAATCCATCACTTAGATCGTCTTCGTCCAACTAACTGTATTCTCACTTACTGGTGATCTTGACCGTTTCATTTTTTAGAAATTAGCAGTATAACATAATTCACTAATAACTATAACCTAAAATGGTAAGCAGCTGTCGTAATAATAATAATAATAATAATAATACAACAACAAACACTTGACTGACGCTACCACTGCCTGAACTGCGCATCGAGCAAAACAAACAGCTGACTTGTCAACACCTTCTAAATCAGAAGCCAAACAATGACAACAAAATGGAAATGTTAATAAATAGTTATATATTCGTAATCTTTGTTTATTAGTGATTAATTTCGTATAAAATATAATTCGTATAGTTTTAAAATAAAAATTACAATAACAAAATTCCAAGCGTCCTGTTATACGGACGTTAGTATTTCTCGATCGCCCAGCCCACGTCCTGATATACGGACGTTAGTATTTCTCGACTGCCCGGCTCACGTCCGGATATCAGGACGTTAGTACGGAAAGGGTTAAACAGTGCTGAATCCATCCAAGCAGACGATTGATTCCGATAGTAGACCAGAAGTGAGGCCATATTCATATTCTTGAATGCCCTAGGCTTTTTTGACCTGCCTATAATAAACAATGGCATTTTATGGTTTCCGCTAGCATTGCTACAAGTTGCGATAGTAATCTATCTTTAGCTAACTTTGTTCCTAATACAGTCTCATTTTTGGCCAAAAGTGTTGTCTTCGGGAGCATTTTATAATTAAGCCCAGTTTCGTCTATGTTATAGACTTGATCAGCAACTAGATTATGCTCTGTCACCAACAATTCAAATTGTTGTACAAATTCTACAGCAGCATTATCATTAGCAGAAAGTTTTTCGCCGGCAATAATTACATGTCTAATGCCATGGTACAACTTCCAACGGTGAAGCCACCCTTCACTAGCATTGAATTTGTTTAAATCACCACCCAACTTCTCATACAACTCAATACCTTCTCCTTGACAATTGGACCTAACAAAGGAGTCCCTTTGCGCCTTTCTTGGCAAAACCATACCCACAAAACTTCATCTACAAGTTCAAGTTTAGGCTTTTTTAACATTTCCCTATTTTTTAATGCATTTTCTGTTTCCACAGTCATTAAATAGGCTTCCAGTTCTTACGGGTTCTTTTCCAATCTTTTACATTGGATTACATTGTAGTTGTCATACCTACTCCTAACTCAGCAGATATTTTTGCAATAGACTCTCCAGGATCTATTCGTTGTAATGCATTAAGCTTGTCATGAAGTGACACACAAATACGTTTCCGTATTGAATTTGACATTTTTGTAAATACAGTAGGCCTATAGTTCAGTACCAAACCTAAACAATAGCAAAATGCAGTACTAAAGAGTAATCAAACTAAAGTTTATTTAGTAAGGAAACTAAAATGTTGCACTTACGGAACTGTATTTTCTGTAGAACACATAAACACAAGCAAACACGAACACTGCTATTCACACATACACACACACACACACTACTACTACTACTACTACTACTACTACTACTACTACTACTACTACTACTACTACTACTACTACTACTACTACTACTACTACTACTACTACTATAAACAATAAAAAAACAACTATGTACAGTACTGTATTATAAAGTGGAAATAAAAATCTTAATACACTGTACAATTATCAAACAATTAGGACACACGACACTCGTCTGATAACTGTACTGAACTACTGACTCACAGCGTGAATCTTTCAAGTTTGAACGTGAACGGAGCTACTGGCTTTTTCGAGGAAACAGCAGACAGTCGGGCACAGGTCGGATATACCGAGGAGTCGGTAATGCCGAGGTCGGATATGAGGGGTTCTACTGTATTTTGTTTTTATTAAGTTTTCCATTAGTTAATAATTTATGGTTTATCGTAAGAAATATTTGATTGTTTCTTTTCATTTTTTATTACTTATTGCTCCTTCAATTTGTTAATTTGTTTCAGGCAAAATTTAGAGAAGGTAAATTGCGAAGTGAATGTGAAGAACAAATGGCCAACGTTTTACGAGAAGCAGCTTTAGACTATAAATTGAACCCGCTACTTCGAAATCTATGCCAAGAAGAGGTAAGATCTTTTTGTGTGTAGTAACATATAACAATTTAAAAGTAGGTATATAATTGAGGTTTTTGTGGGATAGAAAGTATTACTTAATTATGCACAGTACATACTTTCATCATAACATGAATAACTTTATTGTTTTCATTATGTTATTCATACAACAAAATCAAAATGTAAAAATACTTATGATATTATGTATTGGACTCTATCTTATTACTATTTGTCAGATTTGATTTGGTGTTTTCACCTTTGGAACTTACTATTGTGAATATATTTTATAGACATGAATTTGGAATGATATGGGGAGTTGTCAGGTAGTCAGTTTAGCGTTTTTTTTTTTCTTTTTTTTTACATACAGTAGAACTTTGATAATTGGAATCTCAAGGGAACAGTGAAAAAATTGGAATTATCCATATAATTCGAATTACACAGTTATGTTGTTTATTTACAATACAGTGCCTCTTCACACTGTGTTATGAATAAGGTTTTATCCTGCATCGTCAAGTTCGTCTCTAGTATAAGGCCTGGCCATTCAACGCTTCAATCACTACTGCTAGCTGTGTCACATGACCATTCAGCTATATGTTATGCTGTACAGACTATAGTTGTTGACGTTATAAACAAACTTACTCTTACTCCTGTGACCACTCAAACCCAAGAAGGGTTTTAGCCTCGCCAACCAGCCGCCTCCACTCCTGTCTATCGTGAGCCATCTCCATACCGCTCCTATCTTCATCAGGTCACCCCTGACTTGATCATTCCAGCGCATTCTTGGTCTTCCCAGAGGCCTTGTTCCTGTTGGTGTTCCTGACCAGATTTTCTTCACTACCTTCTCTTCACTTCTTCGAATGATGTGGCCCAGCCATCTCAATCTCCTACTTCTGGCTAGAGCCACAATATCCGGCTCCTTATATAGCCCTCTCTGTTCCCGGTTTTTTCTAATCCTCCACTTTTTTTTATTCTACGTAGGATTTTGTTTTCGAAAGTCACTAGTTTTTTTCCTAGACTTCTTTGTTACTGTTCTTTGTTAGACAGCTGTTCAGAAACACTAACAGCTAGCCTCAGATACGTTATAAACAAATTAAACTCAAATTAGTAACAGTTCACTTGTTATATAATTGTACCCTCAATATCAGGATAGGCCGGGTCTCTTACTCGTTTACGAGCTTTGAAATCACTCAAATAGATTCAAAACATTGCAAAAAATGTTATACTAGTTTTTGTTGTTGGTCAATAATGTGTTTGGGAGTATTCTACATTCTTTTGCAATTTACAATTTCTTTTTTGTGCCCTTTTCGACTTCACATATAATGGCGAATTTTTCCTGCAATGTTAACGTTTTGTATTGATTACTTGGTTTACTCAACATGTTTTGAGTGCTCTGAAAAATACGGTATGAAAATGTAAACACTGTAGTAATGAACAGAACATACAAACAACAATGCAATGTGTGACGTGATGCTTTACATACTGTCGTCTGTTAGTTGACGTTGACGTGGTGGACTGAAGGTTACCGTACACATGCGCCAAAGCCAAGCAACGAACCACTCACGTTAAGTTGGTAGCCATCACACTCTCTCTCTGCCTCCCCTACTCACCCTTCCCCATAAGACAGGTACGCCACAGTCTACATCTGTCATTGCACACTGTAGTTCTTGGAAATATCACTTCAGTTTATGCTTCTGACATTGAGAAATTTAAGTTTTACTGTAACAAATAAATTTATTTTGTTGTAATAAACTTCAAATTAACACATGAATATTTCAAATTAAATATGATTTTTTTACATTTTAGTGTAATACAGTACAAAACTTCGAATTAACGACGATTTTGAATTATAAACGTTCAAATTATCCAAGTTCGACTGTACATTTAAGCTTGGCATTCATTTTTACTGTGGGTTTAGTTTTGTAGTAGGTTGATGAGATTTCATTTTGTGTTATTTTGTATAGTGCTAAACAGAAACAAATTGAGGTATTGAACAATGACTACAAACGTAAGAGTGTGCATATAAAATGTTTCTATTATAAGTACAACAGCTGAGTATTCCGCAAGTGATAAGTTATCGTAGTCTATTTGTTCAGTTTATTAAAAAGTCAAAACAATTTAGAAAAGTATTGTTTATAAAGCCTTTTAGTCAATTGTTATTCATGAATAACTTGAATGTGAAAATAATTGTACTCATACAATATTTGCTATTTTTTGCTTGCACAAGAGTTTGGTCTTTAGATAATTAAACTAGAGGATTGTCTGCTAAAACAAAACTCATAAGAATATTCAATTACTAATGTCTTACTAATGAATAACTACAAGATAAAACCTCTAATCTCCTGTTTTAGAGAACAACCTAACATCACATTGAATGTCTTATTTCAGTTTGATTTCACAAAATAAGAGAATAAATAAATATTTGTTATTCTTTGTGCTTATTTACAGATTAACAACCTTTGTGCTGACAAGGATGATGGGAAAGGAGGAACTGAAGAATGTCTAAAAGTTGCTTTACTGAAAGGACAGATTGCGAGCAGAGCTTGCAAGCTAGAAGTAGCTGGACTGATAGAGGAAGCCAAGGCTGATATCCAAGTGGATCCAATCCTACACAAGGCGTGTGCCCTTGATCTGCGCAAGTTTTGTTTTGGTATTGAACAAGGAGCTGGAAGGCGTAAGTATCGTTTTAGTTTTAACAAGTAGATTACTTTTAGTTTTCAAGCTGTAGAAGAAAATCGTGTACCATTAGTAAATCTGTGAGATTTATGTAAACCGCTTTTATTATTTTAGTTATCCATTGCTTTTTGGCACATGAAAGCACTTATTTAATTTTGTTTGAGACTAGGGCTATGTATTATTTTGAAATATATTTCCAGGTTATTGTTTATTTTTAAACATTTTTGGGGACTTTTTAATGGTAAATTTTTCTCTTGTAGTACATATAAAATGATGTGGGTTGTTTGGATTTAGTTCAGTCTATTGCCAAATTTTGGAGAGTAAATTTTCTTAGTTTAAAATTAAATAATCACTGTTCTGTTACTAAAGAAATACAGGAATTATAATTTACAACAAACAAATAAATAAAGAGTAAAGTGATTGTAAAATTATGAAAGGATATATAATTTGTTGGTTTACTATGTAATTAGCAGTAGCTGACTTGACAGTAAAGTTAACAGCTGATTGTAATTCTACGTGATCTTCGGCTCACGAAGTAGGTCTTGATTTTGATAGCCTCAGCAAACAGCTGAATGTTGCAGTTCAATACAGAAGTTATAACATTAATAAATTTTCTAAAACCGAGAGTTGTGGGACACTGGAACTGGCAAAGAAGCTATCAGAAGTTCTCCACTAAACTTAACCCCTCCACAAATATCTTAACTTTCATAGAGATAAGATATTACCAAACGTGTGAGGCAAGAAGACAATGAAATGGCAGAAAGTTTCCCTTACTATAAGTGATAATAAAGTGAGTAAGAATAAGTGGGACAATCTATTGAATATCATCTGGAAATTCAGATGTGGTATCTATCTGACCTTAACGTTCTACTGTTGGACCAGCCATGTCAAGGAAAGATGACAAATTAGGTATGGTCAATCAACCAGCCATGAAACAGTATTGGTGAAGAGAGATAACAAGGTTGATTCTTCTACATAAGAAGTTGTAAAAAACCTATTCAAAGATCAAAGAAATTACTACGGCTGTCCCCCTGCATGCTTCACTTGCCAACCCCGTCTTGAGCAGCCTATGTCTATAACTCATGACCACAAATATTAGTAGGTACATTATAAGAAGTAAACCCGTAGTATAATTTATTTACAGTAGCTTATACATTGCACTTGTGATGAAACCTATGTAATATAAACTCCTAATGTTATTTACAGTAGCTTATACATTGCACTTTTGATGAAACCTATGTAATATAAACTCCTAATGTTATTACATAGTGTATTTCGAAAGTTTTCATTTCATTCGTGTTTATTTAGCAACTGATGATTAAATAAATAACTCCATTAGATTACCATTCAAACCTTTAAGACTAGTGTAGCTCTACAAAATCATGCTTTAAACCCTCCCTGGGAAAATACATAAGTTCCTAAACTTTCATGAAAATATAATGAATGGTGTTGTAATGAATACATAATGGACAAACAGACAGAGGCACAGACAGACATACATTTGTTTTTATACTGTATGTATTAAAATTCCTCTGAATACAAACTTACTATTTCTAACATTAAGAAAGCTTTATAACCTCCTGAATAATACAAACATCATTATTAACACTGGTGGCGCAATGCTGTAACTGAGCTACTTGAGGACAAAGTGTTATGGAGATTGTAAATGATAGGTTCAATGCTCAGTCCTCTTAATACCGACTCAGTGTCTGCTCAATAGTTGCCACCTACGTGGACTGATAGAGAAGTCTGTGGTGTCCATGTTGGTTGGTAGCCAAGTTTCAGATGTTGTGTAAGGAAGAGAAGTGGGTATAAAGCTTGTCAAATAGTTGAAAATCAAACCAATACTACGTGGTTCAGATTCCACATAAAGCTGTTGGTCCCTTAGCTTTTGTAGTTGTTTGTGTGTGTTCTGTGTTAGTGTGTTTGTGTGTGTGTGTGTGTGTGTGTGTGTGTGTGTGTGTGTGTGTGTGTGTGTGTGTGTGTGTGTGTGTGTGTGTGTGTGTGTGTGTGTGTGTGTGTGTGTGTGTGTGTGTGTGTGTGTGTGTGTGTGTGTGTGTGTGTGTGTGTGTGTGTGTGTGTGTGTGTGTGTGTGTGTGTGTGTGTGTGTGTGTGTGTGGTGTGTGTGTGTGTGTGTGTGTGTGTGTGTGTGTGTGTGTGTGTGTGTGTGTGTGTGTGTGTGTGTGTGTGTGTGTGTGTGTGTGTGTGTGTGTGTGTGTGTGTGTGTGTGTGTGTGTGTGTGTGTGTGTGTGTGTGTGTGCGTGCGTGCGTGCGTGCGTGCGTGCGTGCGTGCGTGCGTGCGTGCGTGCGTGCGTGCGTGCGTGCGTGCGTGCGTGCGTGCGTGCGTGCGTGCGTGCGTGCGTGCGTGCGTGCGTGCGTGCGTGCGTGCGTGCGTGCGTGCGTGCGTGCATGTGTGAAAAGTCGAATATTTTCATAAAGTCAAAAATTTCGAAAAAGTCAAAAATTTGGCCAAAAGTCGATAATTTGAGAAAAGTTGAAAATTTTCTAAAATTGATAAGTGGTCCTTTCTGAGCTAAGTTGGACTCAGTAACAATGACTACACTCGTTCATTTAACATACGTTGTGGGCTCCATTGAATAATGAATACCATCTAACATAACTATAAATAGGAGTGTATGTTTTAACACACTTATAAATAGGAGAGAGGACGTTAACAAAAAATGGTTTCACGTATTATACAAGGTACAGTCAAAAAGTTCCCGGAATCGATGTCCAGAGACACAAAGCATCATTTCCAATAGGAATTTCATTGTCTATCAGTTAGTACTATTCCTGGAGAAGGGATATAGGTAGCGGAAGTATTACCCAGCCCCCATTGTTCCCCTGAGGTGAGCGATTTTCATGTATGTGTTCAAACGAGATAAGTGTCGCCTCTTGACATACTCAGCGTCATCCACCATCCAGAAAGAGCCAAAGTCATCTTCATAGCGGACAAAATACTTGTGTAGAGAGAGATTGGTGCGGATGGCGTTCTGTATACACAGACCATCAACACAGAGAAAATAGTGTGAAAGACAAAGTTAAGAAAGAGAGAGAGGATAAAGAAGAAAAGGAAAAAGGATAATAAATAAAAAGGAAGAAAGGAAAGAGAAAAAAGATAAAAAGATTGACACCTGGTAACTACCTTATGAGCAAGTCATATTCAGTTCGAAACTACCTGAGGTTCTGCATCTCGCCTCCTGCGTGGCCTGGTCCTGTACTGACTCACAGTGCGCGTTTGTCACATAATGTGTTTACATTGTCGCTTTTTGAAAATTGATTTAAAGAATAGCTAAAAAAACATTAAATTTTCTGTTTTACTTCAAAAGTCATCTTCTGAGACGCTTAAAATGTTCAGACATACGTATGGAGTTGCGATGAAGAAAATCAAAATTTACGAATGGCACAAACGTTTTCATGAAGATCGCAAAAACATTGAAGATGACTCTCGTAGTGGACGTCCTTTGACTGCAACCACAGATGACAATATTGAGCGAGTTCGGCAAACTGTCCATGCAAACTGAAGATAACGATTGATGAAATCGCATATGATGTAAATTTATCCACACAAAAGTTCTTCGGTGATTACAATATGCCATTAGGAGGAAAAATCGCCTGAAAAATGAGCAGAAAACAATTGGATTTTGCTGCACGACAATACCCCTGCACATCGATCCCTCTAAGTACGTAACTACCTAGTCAAGTGCCGCATTACTATATTAGAACACCCTCCCTACTCATGCTGGTCGATTTCATCCTGTTAATGTTGAAAACAATTTGCAAGTGCTAAAGCTGACAGAAAAATGTGATAAAAGTATTGAAATAAATTTTTTTAAATAAGCGTCAAAAGTGTTTTGAACATCTGAATGATTGTAGGGACAAGTGTATTGTTGTATGAGGAAAGTATTTTGAAGGAAAATAGGTTTGTAAGTTTTTATCTTTGTCCAATAAATATACTTCAACCAATTCTCGGAACTTTTTGACTGTACCTCGTATATGAGGATACCTATAACAGAGATTGGAGTTTTGGTATTAGTAAGAATTAGAGGTTTAACAAAAGCTGTCCTCATATACCATTTCTACTTTACCACAGTTTAAATGGAATAAATATGGATTTTAATTAAAAATATACTCTTTACAAACATTATATAAATAAAAGTAACTTAATACTAAAAATGATTCAATGCATTTACTTCTATGATTTAGGTTGATAATCCCAATCATCCACTTCAGTAGTAATTGAATCATTACAAAGGTAACAGGAGGGGGTGTGCGAGTACTCGAAACTTCAAGTATTTAATCGAGTATTTTATTACTCGAACTCGGCTCGAAGCTTCCGAAACTACTCGAAGTTCGATCGAGTAGTTGTATTTCACGAAATATCAGATTTACATCTTAATTTAGTCTTAAAAGTAAACAGTTTTATAAGTTATGAATAAAAATGTGCGCTTTCTTGTGTTTTATTTTAACCTTAATCATACGTTATCAGTTTGTCACACGTAATTATGAACTAAACAATAAGCCCAAGAATAGGTAGTAGACGACAGTCAAATGAACTAGTCGACGTAGTGAACGAGTTCGTTCATTATGATTTGAACCAGTTCAATTAAAAGTGAACAACAGAGCTGGGAAGGAAGCGATCACACATGTTGGTTATCCGAGTCTACTGGTAACTTGTAACCTAACCTAAAATAGTGTGAATAAAACAGAAGTGCCGGTTAGTATCTTTATGACCCAAGAAAGGGAACGAGAGATCCGGTTCAAGATGCTCAAAAAGACTTGTTACCGATACAAATGTAATGGTCTGTACGCCGTGGAAATTATGCATATTTTTGTTCATTTCAAAATACCGCTCAATCCAAAAGGTACAGAGAACGGGTCACTTTAGATCCCAAGAATCGAACTTCCCATCTTTTCTAGGCGAAAGTTCATCTCGGCTGTAGTCCTAGTTGATTGTATGAGACCGGTACTGTGGCAGCTTCACAACAGAACTTCTTCAAACATGCGTCGGGCACCCGGGTAGTTCTAGTTGGCCTACCATACAGTTATGACCACTCTACCAAGAACTCGTCGATTTCAAAACTTAACAAAGATCTATGGTACTTATCTTCTTGCCCGAAACATGTATCTTATGCTTCCTTGGATTCACTGACTAGTTCTAATTTTACCAAACATGATCTTCACCTCAAACTATCTCGTCAATCCTCTTCTAATTGCCTTAAATGCCTTTAATTATACTACTTCATAACACTCTCGAAATCCTCCTTCAGCTCTCAAATGTTAAAAGCATGGGATATCTCCCAACTACCTTGCACTCCCCAGTACAGTATACTTGCAAACCATAACTCTAATACCCGCATGTTTTGTAAGAAACATTTTGTAGGGCGAGCCGGTGGCCGAGTGGTCTAAGGCGTCAGGACTTTGAGCTTGGGTTAGAGATAGCGCTGGTTCGAATCCGGCCTAGACTGAAAGATTTATCAGTAATATTCACCTTGTACTGTACAGGTTCGCCCCCTTACTCTGTCTGAATAAGTTCCTCGCACAGATCAATGGTCTATGGGGAATGGTCAGAGTAAGGTTAAGGAGGAGATCGGCCTCTCCTTTTAAAAAAAAAAAAAAAAAAAAAAAAAATACAGTACGTACTTGCATACAACGGTTCAGCTCCTTTTCGGAACTGAAATTATCGTATATTTCTTGGGAGGCAATTGAGGTCTATTTTGTTTTTTAATCTGAGCAGGGAATCGTCCAATGATTTGACGTAAGAAAATACCGTATCGTATCATATAAAATATGGTAATGGCGTTCTAGCAGTGTGACACAACATTATTGATTTATTTTAAGTCAAATAAAAAAATGTATATATATAGATATAGATATATATATATATATATATATATATATATATATATATAAATATATCCGTGGCGAACGTCTATTAATTATTATTCCGTAAACACCTTCGATCGCCAAAACTGTGTGTAATATTTGCGCATACGATATTTTTTCCTGTCAATTTGTTGAACGGTTTCCTGACTAGGTCAGACAATAACACAGTTGGAGTGTAAAAGGTGGCAAAGTATGATAATTTTGATTCGTAAACTCACTGAACGGTTCCCTGTTCACATTGACGTTGATGTAAACTGTAAAACAATCACGAATATAGTGAGAGAGAAACTTGTTGGAAGACCTTTTCTAAACAAAATATGACGAATTTAGAGATTCGGAAAATAATTTTTATTGAACCAAAGCCTTATTAAACGTCTCGTTTTTTATTCATAAGTTTATATTTCAGACTGCATCTCGTCGCCAATATCGGCTAGACCTATTCTATTAGCCGACTACGTCTATGGTTTTCATTCGATTACGCCAGGTTTTTATGAATTTCTCGTTATGAAATAATTATTTATCTGTTGTTCAGTGTAGCCTCATGTATCGAAATAGTTTCAAGTTGCACACATTTCATTACCGATCATAATTTAAAAACTACTAATTCATCCTAAGCGACTTTAAAATTTATTTGTAGTAAACCTGCTTAGTTATTATTATCAACTAAGGTCAATAATACGATTTAACTACAGTCTTTGTCATCCAGATTTTCAAATTTGATTATATAATTCACAGCTTATTTCCGGTTAGCTGTAACCTTGTTATTACTGAATTAAATACCCACAGAATACAGATCCACTCTTCTTGGCGTGTACACAATCAATTTTTTGTTGAAAGGGGGTAATTCTGAAAGCAAATGACTGGATTTGGCGATGACGCCTGAATTTTAGCATCCGTTTGGTTGGATGCAGCTTTTGCCAACAAGCTTCGCTACGTTTTCGCAGTACACTTTGAACTGAACCACCAGATAAACATATCGGCCGGCTGTGAAATAGTATAATTGGCTTGCATAGAAAATGTGATCTGTGATATGAGTGAACAGATTAAATCGTTATAATCAACGTTGTTTCAATTAATAATATACTTTCTTAGTTTCTTTCATCATATTAGTTATGAAAAAGGAAAAAAGTTAAACAAAACAATGCCACATAAAAATATCGGAAGGCAGGAAGTAAAAAGTTTTATTTATCAAATGTTACAGTTACAAACAACAAATCAATATTATTGTGTTCAGTTTAGATGTATATATTTACGAATCTGGAAAATTTTAACATAGGCTTAAGATGGTATCTGCCTTTTACAGTTGCCTTGGGTGAACAGGAAATCCTTCTGTAGATACTCGCTCGAAAATACTCGATTCTCAAAAAAAATGCCAACTACTTGACTTGACTCGAACTCAAAAATCACTACTCGCACACCCCTAGTAACCGGTGAAGTGTGCTAATGGCACTTTACTCAAATATTCAATAAGGAAGTCACACGCTGGTCATTGATATCTCAAGTGCTCGATATTGAACTGTGATTGATCAGGGAAAACATATGATTTGACATAATAAACGCTCTGTCCTATTTAAAGGTTTTTGAGACTTTATAGTGACAATTAATGTCAAGATCATCTTCAAATGCTGAGTCTAGCCTTGTCTTATATAATAACAGTTACACATTCTACCCATCCTAGCAAAGTTCTTGAACTTTCGTGTGATTAAGAGTGTTCATCAAGGCGCCAAGTTGAGCGCTCCGAGGAAGATTTCAAGCAACTTTCACTGGAAATAGCAAAGAGATTACTAGAAATCACTAACACACATACAACATGTTTCCCTCCTCTTAGTTGGATACACTGGGTTGTTGTCCTGTCACCAAGCCCAGTGGGCTTAGACTCAGTGGCCCTTTGCGCCCCAGGCCTGGCAACTGTGTCAAGAGCAACCAGAGCCAACCCCGTTATGAAGGACAGTGTCTCCCTAGTGTAGCCCGCTGATGTCCTCTAGTTCCAGAAAAGCGGCACCCATAGTCCTGTACCTAAGAGATGAGAGCACTCCACAATAACACAAGATGTGTATGGAGCTATCCTCATCTTCTTCACAGAGCCTACATGTGGAGTCCTCTGTTAGACCCATAATCTTCATGTGTCTATGAAGGAGGTTATGTCCGGTCAGCAGTTCCGTAACAGCCCTCAGCTTGGCCCGATCGCAGCTCAGCAAAGCTCGGCCGTAACTGTGATCTGGTCCTTGGATGAGTGCCCGAGACTGCCTGAGCTCGGACTCGGCCCTCCTTCTACCAGTGAGTTCCTCAGAGGTCCACCAATCAATTCTTCTCTTTACCTTTTGGAAAAGAATGCCAGAAGAGGGCACTTTGCCCCTCTCCTAGCCAGTGCATCAGCCCTCTCATTTCCATCAATGCCAGCATGCCCAGAGACCCATATGAGTCTCACCTGTTTATGCTGACAAAGGGTCTCTAGGATCCCCTGGCACTCCCATACCAACTTAGCACCCGCACCTCCTTCTATAAGTGAGCCGTCCGCAAACCAGACGCTTCCTTTGACTTGTGCAGGCTCGGTATTCCCCATCCACTTGTCTCTACTTGGAAGGAAAGCCCTGACCTGTCTGTCAAATCTGTACCTAGGTGTCATTGAGTCTGTTCCCATCGCAAGCAACAGGTCCAGACCAATGTCCCTAGATAGTATTCCACCATGAAGTATCAATTATATTAGTAGGTCAATACCCACCCACCCTCCCATACACATACAGTGGTATTGACCCACCTGCCCAGCTATACACATAGAGTGGTATTGACCCACCCACCCACTCATACACATACGGTGTTATTGTTAATTCTAACAAGTTCTGTCTTCTTAGGATTAACAGAGAGCCCCTTATCTCAACACCACCTTTCTAAGAATCTCAAGACAGACTGGACAATGTCCGACACTGTGCTGGCAAACTTACCAATGCCCAGTATGCACACATCGTCCGCGTATGCCTAAGCATATACTCCCATCCCGTTAAGCTCCCTTAGAAGTTCATCAATCACTGCTACCGACTACAACCTGAACCGTTGCGTTGTTCAGTATTGCCTTAATCATTCTGTTGCGAAGGTAGGCCTCGATCCATCTCGTAATGGTACCACTGGTGCCCGTCCTAGCGCCAGCAGCAATCATAGACTGCAGGGAGACATCGTTGAACGCCCCCTCTATGTCCATGAATAGCTCCTGCTGAATCATCTCCTCATCTCTCGTGACGAGTTGATAGAGAGCCGACTCAGCAGATCTCCCAGCCATGTATGTGTGTTGATTTGTATGGAGTGGGTTATCTCAATGCCCCGTCCCTCATATGCCTATCGACCAACCTCTCCAGTGTCTTTAGTAGAAAAGACATGAGGCTGATCGGTCTGAAATCTTTAGGTTTGGAATGTGAACCCTTTCCAGGTTTAGGGATATAGACTACTTTTTCGGTCCTCCACAGCCTTGGAATGAAACCCAAGGCAAGGGAAGGCCTACATATAAGGATCAGATGTGGTAGGAGCGACTCCAGCCCCCTCTGCATGAGCACAGGCAGGTTGCCATCTGGCCCCGCACTCTTGAAAGGGGCGAAGTACTCAACTGCCCACTTGATGTTTTGTTCTGTAACAACCTTCTTTGCCTCATTCCAGTCCGCGTACGAGGCCGCAGTGTAAGCCCGCCTCATCGAAATGGGAGGGGGGGCTCGCCACCGGTTCGTCGACCGATCCCAGAAAATGAGTCTCAAATAGAAGTCTCTTCAGATCTGGTCCACTCCCCAACATCTCTTCCTCCTCTTTGTCTCCCTCATTGTCCTCATTTTCCTCTTTCTGCAAATTATACAAAAGTACATAACTGCCTCATTTATAGTAATCTGTAGGAAACAAGTTCTTAAATAATACTAATAATCTACAATTTCAGCCAAAGATAGTTATACAAATTTCAAATAAATATTTGCAGAAATATAAATTATAAAAAAATTAATTGTTTGTAGCTAAACAGTTTTGTTTTTTTTTTAAGTTTTACTTTGTATTAGATAGGTAAGTACTTTTTCCACTATATTTTTAACATTTTAATAAAATGTATTGCGCAGTTTTTAATTGAGTTATATATCTATAAAGGCCAAATTAGCCACTTGAGGTATAGTGAAAACCCTATTGTCCGTCACCCTATTTTCCGCCAAGTTCTGTTATGCGTCAGTGTCTGGGTTCGTCACGTTACGATATGACAGTTGTCGTATGACTCATTTGTCTAGAAGATGACAGTTCCCCCTCCAGCCATCTAGCTCTCATAAGCCTAGTTCCAACAGCCTGTCATCCGTAAGGCCTCGTCTGCTGTCTACCAGATAACAGGTCGTTGGAACAGCTCGCCTGTGTACGTCTGACGTACGGACAGGCCGTCCGGGGCTACCTGAACAGGTCTGGTACAAAATGGGGAAAGAGGCAGCACTACTAAGGCCTGCGGTCGAAGATGAAGTTTTAAGGTGCTGCGCCTATACAAGTCACGGGCCGTTGGAATGGTCCTGTCTGATACACAGGCAAGACGCTGCAACACACTATCCGTGTACCGACATCGGGCCGCCTGATGTCTGCGAAACACTAGCCGTGGGAACTGGGCTTTAATATGTTTCACTGTACAGCAGTTTAGTTTTAATAGTGTTGATAATTAATTTTTGTGCTCATTATATAATCTACAAGCTTATGTTTTACATTAAAACTAGGCCTACTGTAATAAAACGTTAATCGTGACCTGCAGTATATACATTCTGAAACGTATTTTTTTCTAACCTTTTCATTCTCATTTTATTAATCAATTTTTACTATACAGCATTTAAATTTAACGTGCATAGTCACTAATAATAAGTTTCCAGCGATATAAATGTGTTTGGGTCAATTCTCTATAGTCCGACTATTCTCCAATCCGTCACGGCCGCGGTCCCGACCCCTGACAGAAAATAGGGTTTCTACTGTAGTAATCTCCATAATGAAATGTTTTTAACTTTTTTTTTCTTAACACATTTATTGCTTGTAAGACGTCTAACATTTAATTTTTTTTAAATTCAAAATTAATATTTTATCAAATATACCTTTAAAGACTTTCTAAGAAAAAGTTTGTGCCACTATTTTGTCCTCGTAATGAATGTAGTGTTGACTCTGCCATCAGAGAGAAAGTCTTATTACAAAAGTGTTTAAGCATTTAAAGAATATTGTGAAGCGTATTTTTTATTTTGACATAGTCTAGAATGGAGCTAAATGTAAGTGCATATAAATAATCTGGAATTACTATAAAAATAACCACTTTGCCAGGGTGGTGGCCAAGGCTTCTGACTGCGGAGGGTAATGTCCAAGATTGGAATCCCAACTGAGCTAACGGTCGGAACTTCACTGGTTAATTCTGCAACAATCTTTTTTGCAAATTCACCAGAATGTAACAATTTAATGACATGCAGTTTTTCTTCTAAAGCTATTTTTTAGTGTAATTCTTCTATTTCTTTGTGTGTGTATTTTTATATTTTATCTTGTTAGTATTTTCTGTTGTTTCTGAGTACATATATGTGTTGTTTTATTGTTTTAAATAATGGAAGAAAGTTGTAGTAACACTTCACCATTAGCTGGGTCACTGACTGTGACCACTGGTGACAAAGTTACTACAAATAACATTATGCAGGAAATGTGGTGCCTAATGCAACATTCTATAATTAGAAAAATAGCAGGAATATAATGTTAAGACAATAAAACAATCGGGAACTGAACATGCCTTAATTTGCAGCACTTATGGCATTACTATACTCTTATGGCATGCCTAAAGTAGTAGAAATCTACTCGAGTTTACCGCTGTAGATTTAAGCTACTTTTATTTTATTCTGATTATGAGTAGTAGCAATCTGAATAGTTGTGAGGCCACTGTATTTTAAATACAAGCATAATATACTATAACTATTAATATATTTTTGTAATAATGGATGATTTCACAACTGAACCACAATTTTACTGCTTTCTGATTTTTATTGCAGTAAAAGTGAGAAACAGTAATGTTGGGAAACTAAGTAAGTCAGCTGATTTGGAGATGTACTTTAAGTAAAACATACCACCAGAAGTTTTATTTTGGCATGTGTTGACACGCTGTAATTAATTGGACGTACAAAATAAGTAGCATTCAGTGAATTAGTAAGTAATCTCAAAGTCATGTCACTGCACTGGCGTTTTAAGTATACTGAATTTATTTAAGAATATTGCTTTTTATATTCGTAGTACATAATAAACAAGTGTTTAATTTCTTTGACTTTTTTCAGACATTCAGTGTCTTCAGAATGCTTTGTCAGATCATAAGTATCTACAGTCAGAATGTCAAAAAATGCTTGAACAACGAATGGAAATGTTCAAAAATGCTGATGCACAAGTAAGTTAATATACAACATGATTCCGTACAAATATATGTAAAGTATGTTTAATATTAAATGTTCTAAGGTAATATGGTGGATCCTGGTTAATTTGAACTTCTCTAATTCAAAATCTTCTTTAAGTAGAATATTTGTCTTGCCTCCTAACATTTCCTAAATAAGTAATGTTAAAAGAATTGTGGTTAATTCAAATTATACTTTGGATGCTTCAAACTTTTAAAATGCAGCTAAAATGCAGACCCAATGCCAGTTTTAGACTTAAACTTTCTAGTTCCAACGCCTTGGCTTCAAGGTCTCTGTTTGTTCCATTCCCTAACCCCTCTCTCTCTTCCAACCGCAAACAGTTTGGTACCGAGTAATTTGGCAGAAGTGACTCGTGTTCACTTTTACCAGCTGTGCTACCTGCAAGGTCACTCGACCTATTCTTTCTCTCCCCACCCTTTGTTTTGTAAACTGACTCAAACGTCAGTCCTAAACTGTCTAGTCTCTAAGCATAACAACAATGTGTGAACAGTGTGGTAGTGTGTGAACAGTTCTGCAAGTGGTTTATTCACAAATTTCTTTCCTAATTTTTGTGAGGATTTGTTTGTGGAGTGTAAATGTTGTGACAGTGGGGTGGAACCCTACAGTCAGATGCAAACAAAACCATGCATAAAAACCTTCCTTGGGAAAAAAAAATACTAAAATATATAACTTACTAAAGTTTGATGACGGAAAAATGGTGTAGTAATGCAAGATGAACAAACAGAGAATTACACCGATAGACATTACTTTACATACAAACAACAAAACTTTCAGGTGATGCCAGTCGAAGATCTATAACCTCCTGAATATTATACACATCGTTAGTTACATTGAAACAGCTCTTACTTTTCAATTAATTTAATTCTCCATCTTATTCTTATGACAAAAAATATTCTTCAGTGTAAAATTATTAAACAATGAATACTGTTATGTACAACTATGAATAAGGGCAAACTTGTTAAACCTATAACAGTAAAATTGGTTAAGAGAAGAGTTCTGTTGTTATAAAACACTTTGCATATTATATATAAGGGTATCAGATAGATGAATATGGGAACATTAGCCCTTTCTCGTGACTCAGCACTTACAGGCTGACTGGTCTTGAAGATTTGGTCAATATGGGAGCTAAGAAGAACTCACACTTTTCCTGATGAGGTTCAGTGTGTTAAACTCTGAAGTTTCGCAGTTATTTTTCATTTGATAAAATTGAAAGCCAGTAAACAGTAAAATATATATTTTACTTTTAATGTTTAAATTTTAAATGGTATAAATTTATAGTATAGCTATCAGAATCAGAACATAGTTTATATTCTCTAGTTGATAATAATAAAATTTAATATACCATGATTATTAGTGTGGGAAATGTACCCACATTAGCATGATTGCCTGTGCAAGGTTCCGAATTATCACCAATAATAACAAATTCATAAAGGTAATGAGAGAGAAAAATATTAACAAAGAAGGTTTATACAAGGTAAAATGTATGAGGCTTTCAGCAACAAGGGTCAAGGTTAGAGTTTGGCAGGCCTATAACAATAAGCATCTCAACTTCTTCTTCACTAGCATTCGTGGTTGAAAATTATTTAATTAGACTTATTGTATTAATGCCAATACTTGAATATGAAGGATTCAAGATCTGAGTGAAAATTAAAAAAACTATGGATTAGAGTGGAACTTCGATAATTCAAACCTCAAGGGACCAGGAAAAAAATTCAAACTATCCAAAAATTCAAATTAAATAAGTTCTTTGAAAAGGAAAAAATACTCAAAGTTTAAGTTTTAACAAAATATTTATTGAAAAATATATGAAATAGTTTTTGAAATTTGTAAGGGCTATAATATCATGTAAAGTACTGTATAACTTAAGACCCATCCCCCCCCCCCCCGAAGCTGGAAAGCATGCCAACTAGGGGATGGCTCAAAACAAGTCGAGCGATGGGATCACGGGTGGCAGTTGGAGGGTCAAAATAAGACTCGGCAGCTGAGCAAAACTAATTTTATTATCAAGAAAACCAGAAAATATTAATTAATCAAAACGGCAGAAGGCCACAATATTAATTCGCACTTAAATCAATAATAACAAACCCTAAAATTAACAAGATAATACACAAAAGCTACAAACTCAACAAATACCAAAATTACCAAATTAACAACTACATGGCCTATCTACAGTTTAGCCGGAGACACCCAAAACGTAAGAAAATTTTAATAAATTAAAAGTGACAATTTAGAAAACTTCTGGCAAACAACAATTAAACCGGCAATTTAGCCCACATCCCATAATTCCACCGGGCCAGGGAGTAAGCCGGAATCCCTGGGCATCTCCGAATAAGAAGTTAAGCAAAACACAATAATCCCCTTTTGTTGAGAGTTAAAAACTAAACAATTAAAAAGAAAATATAACACGGTACCGTTCTATTATCCCCTGACATCAATAATACCAAAACACTAAATAAATAAATAACTGAATCACTAGGCCTAAAGCATAAAAATAAATAACAACACAATTTAACAATAGGGACCTAACAAATATAAACTCTAAAAATCCAACAACAAAATAAACTAATTAAACTAAATAACAAGAAATATAAATATAAATAAATATTAACATCAAAAAGTTCCTTTTGTTTGTATTTTAAGTTCTTTTTCCTTTTATATATAAAAAAAAAAACATATATAGGTCCCCATGGCTGTGTTGCATAAATCACTTTGGTTTTAGGCCTAGGCCACATAAAGTTCCACAAATTTTTTTCTCTTCTTTTTTTCCTTATATTTCACTGCCCTTTTCTTTTTTTTGTTTTTCTCTTTATAAATTTTTATCCACTTTTTTTTTATCAAAACCCCCAGCTCAGCCGCCGGGAAAAACGACATAGAACGCACTGACCTGAGGACAGAAGACTTCTACCACCACAGATGTAGAGCGGGTAGCTGGCGACTCCAGGCTCCAACATGGTCCTCAGGCCAGGCTAGCAGTGCAGATGGTAGACAATCCCCGGACGGCAGGCTGAGGGAAAAAGTCCCACTCGAGGACCCTGGAGTTTTAGAGCTTCTAGCCTATCATCTCGTGACTAACGGCTGCTGACCAACCAACTCGAACTACTAGAACAATCTAGAAGATGGCCAACCTGACAGCCAAAGGCCGGAACACGGAACGAACGGATCCGGGCCAACAGCCACCAACTACGCGAAACGCAGGGCATGAGCGATCTCAGGCAGCCCGGCAGACTACGATGAAAAAAGAAATGTACCGGTCTAAAGACCCGGTACAAACTGGTAAGGATTCAAGTTGAACAAAGCAAATTAATGAACAATGGTATGTACTGTATAATGTACAGTATCTTGAATAACCTCAAAACTATAAAATTATAAACAAAACAAAAATATACAGTACTTTTGGCCAGTTTAACAACATTAGTAATCTACTGATCTAGTTAGCCAAAATGGCATTTACTGTTTCTCAAAAAAGATTAAATCTTTATCTGTTTTCTGCAATTAAGTCTTTCTGTCATCACAAAAAATCTAACAAATTTAAGGACTGGAAAACATATTTACTTACGTCACTTTGACTTTCGAAAAACCATCTAAGTTCTGTGATGTGGTGTGTTGTGTCGGCTGCACTTGGTACACATTTTTTGGAAATGTCCTCCACGAGTTCATCACCAGATGCGTCGTCGCTATCTTGTGTCTCGGAGCTCCGTACATCGTCTATGATTTCTGCAACGGTCAGCTCACCGCAGACTGCGACATTTTCATCTACGTTGACGAAGCCCTCATACGAGATGGCAGGATCGGCGATGATGTCATCCCAGCCGTTAAGGCACAGTTTCCTCTGCGGTTTCGACGGAACTTTCAGTTTTGTTTTCCTTTTTTACAAATCCTGCTTTTCTGAAACAGTTCGCTATTGTTTCAGGAGTTACTTGGTCCCAAGGCTGTTTACACATTCGGGATGCTTGAAGAACGTCCAGCTTAAATTTGAAAGTGTCGTAATCCCCAGTAAGGATATTCTCAACCAACGAACTCGTACAAAAGTGTTTCAGATTCTTGATTATTCTCTGGTCCATCGGTTGAATAACAAAGGTCATAATTGCAGGGGAAAAAAATTACTTTTACGTTTTCCAAGAGCGGTATATTGTTGCGTGCCATGCAGTTGTCGATTATAAGGATGACTGTTTTTCTTTTGTAAACTTTTTGTCTAGTTTTAATAGCCAGTTTTCAAAAAGACTTCCAGTCATCTACGCTCTTAGGCTGTAAAAAAGTCTGTAAAAAATGCGTTGGCCCAACTTCAAATTCCTACAGTTTTTGCTCTGTATATTCTTGCTACTATAGTAGCTGCAAATAAATCAGTGCAAGGCTCAGACCAAGTTACTCAGCCATACAATACTAGAAATTGCAGATATAAAATATCAAAAAAACATAACCTTGAATTTTAGAAAAAAAGCCCAGTCTACATGGGACTTAAGTTTTATACAAAATTACCAGATCACATAAAATCAGAGCTAAAATCATTAAAATTTAAGAAAATTTTATCAACTTATTTGACTGAATCAGCACTTTATTCATTAGAGGAATTTGTTCAATAAAATATAATAGTATTTTAAATTTCAACACGTTATAAATCAATTTTAAACATGCACACTCATGACTAACGATTACATAATGTTATTATTAGTTCAATTTATTTTTATTCATACATATATATTAAATACAAAATATTTTACTGGAATTAGAATTAGGTAGTTAAGTTTTATTATTATTGATGTATTGATAATTATTTTTGTAAAGCTAGAATAAGTAAACGTATCGACACTATTCATGTATACCATGTTTATGTTTATGAATAAAGACATTCTTATCTTATCTTATCTTAGGCTATTGACATATTCCACTGGTTTTGATTTTATATCTTTGAAGCAACATTCTTCGCCTTTCCAACCATCAATAGAGGGAGCTTCTCCATTCCGTCCATGTTTGCACCAACTAGTAGCGTTAATCATTTTTGTTGAGTTTTCCTCCATGACACTTATCGTCTTTGAATGTGAGCATTCTGTTTGGCATGCATTTATAAAAAAGATCTGTCTCATCAACATTGAAGATGTCCTTTGACTTTCGGTCTTGTATCATTTTCTCTAAATCCTTTTTCCACTGATTAGCTTCTTGCTGATTAACAGCTCCGCTTTCACCACAAACAAATTTGCATGAAATTTTATTTCTTTGAAACCATCTAACCATTCAGTTCTAGCTTTGAAATTTGGCTTTCTTAATTCTGTAGCAAATAAACTGCTCAGCTTTTTTTTTTAAAGTGGACCACTAACAGGAATTTTGCCGTCTCTCGTTTGCTTGAACCATTTCAAAACGCACTGTTCCACGTCTGGGTTTTACGGTTCCCGTAACCTTTTTTCGGATTTTGACACTTTAACTTCCTAAAATATTTTCTTTGTTTTTTTAATTATGTTGACGTGTTTCGAGGAATCCCAAAAGCAACAGGTGTAAGGATGATACTGTTATGAGCCCCGAGGATGACGAGCGTTGCCAAACTATGGGAGAGTGGAAGGGGTTTGGTTTTAACCTCGAAAGTTGTCACGTAGGCCAAATATCGGATCAGAGTGCCGCAGGGTGGGTGCAGACTTATGTCTTTCACGCAGGTAAGGAATTTTTACTGCATTCCAGTCAAACAATCTCGTTTCATAGGAATTTTTGGCCTCAATTTTCGGCTTCTGATCGGCTTTTTTTTGGGTAAAATCTTCGAATTATCCAAAATATTATTCGAACTAACCACGATTTTTAAGCATTGATTTTATGTAAAATTCTAGGAACTGAGAGAAAAATTCAATTTAAAGAAGATTTCAAATTATGGAAGTTCGAATTTACCATGTTCCACTGTAGTAGGAATTTTACAAAAATTTGGTGGATGTTAAAAACTTGAATCTCTCAAAACAGGGTGTCAGTCAGGTAACGCAAACAAAAGTTATTTTTAGGATTTTCCTTAGAACCATATTAAGTGGTTGAATAACAGATTTAGAAGCTTCCTAAAATTGTTTGAGTTATGCTGTATAATGAAAAAACTGTAGGTATCTTACTTTAATCTTAATTGCCAATTTAAAAAAAAGAAGTTATTTATTGAAATAAGCTAATTGTTTTGGCTGAATCTTCCTAGTTAAGGTGTGGTATTAGCTAAGTGGCCAAGGAGTTGATGGATTGTCATGCAATTGGGACTTTTTTAACTCCTAGCGCATGAAAATAAGATTTCTCCTGCACCCTTCTTATAGTGTGTTGGTAATCATTCTCTTTAGTATTGGGAACAATTCATTTCCAAGCATACCTGAGGAATAACATTTTCTACTTGGTCCAGAAAATAAATAAATTATATTTCTAATAACAATCAATCATATTTAGATGCAAAGTGTTCTTAAAATGGCGTAAATTTGTTTCAGATGAAAGTACAAAATGTTGGAGAACTTTTCGTTCAAGTTTCAAATTCACCCTCAAGGAGATATTTTATGTTGGTATCTCTCTCTTTTGTCGGAATGGTGTTTATTTTGGGTATGTTTTTCGGACGGGTAACGAGAAGGACTATTCTTATGAAAAACAAGTGATACGTCAAAAAATTTCTTCTTCCTGACCAGCACTACCTTCTGCACTCTTTATCTATGCCTCTGGCCAAATATTTTATTATTATTGTACCTTCATAAGATTACTATAATGTATAAAGTGTAATTAAATCGTATGTATCTGTGAATAGCAATCATAAAATAATGTATTATTATTTTAAAATGTCAACGATTACTTGTTATGTTAAATTATACAGATTATTAATTCCCTTTTATCTAATTGTTAACTGTACAAAAAATGACTAGATATATGTTGTGATATTTTTAGATAAATATATACTCGATTATTAACTTTATCATAATTAAATAAGAAATATGATTTTTAAAGTTAAAATATATTTAAATTAGTTTATAGCTGAACTGTTGTTTTTTTTTTTTTTCTGTATAATCTCATAAACAGATTTTTATTATTATTTAGTTCTAGATCTGCAGGGTATGAACTAGAAATTGGACATTAAATTTAGAACATGATTTAATGTAAATGTATAAAATTCACATTCAAATATGCAAATCTGGAAGATGTCTTAAATGAATGTACGGTTAGTTAAGCAAATAATCAAAGAAATCATCTAAGCATACTTGTCAAATATGTTTTTTTTTGAGTTTGAGGCCATACCAAAAAGTTTTATGATTTGGTTGTAAAAGTTTGTGTAACTAAAGCTTTATAGTTAATATATAAATCGTAAACCTAGATCTGCATTTTCAAGAAATGTACTTAATTTGCTGATCTGACAAATTTTATTTTCAGAGAATCCTCTAATAATTCATTATAGATAAATGAGTTTGATTGCTTTGTCATAATAGTTATTTTCTTTTTTATTTATTTCCTTAACAGCAAAAACCGGATTAATATTTATTAACAAATAAACCTTAATAATTTAGCAATGCAAAGGTATTAACTCATTATTTATATTGCTGAAATGAAGAAAGCAGGCAAAATTTGAAAAATGCCCTTTTTTTAACTTAAACTAAATACTAATTGCTAACAATGTCCATTCATAGCATCTATCTAATTTGCATGTTAGAAAATGACTTTTGATTTTGAAAAGTTACAATACAGTAGCCCTCGGTTATAATTGGCTTTAAGTTCTGCAGTAACATACAGTATTTATAATGTAGGTTTCTTCATTATATCTCTGCTTCACTACGAGTGATACATTGATCCATTGGTTTTCCGACATAATAGACAATCTGTGATAATTTTGTGGAAAAGAAAGAATATGGCTCCCAACTCTAATGATCAAACTGTAGTTTCTGTCAAAAATATGAAGTACTCTACAAAAATTTTCTCAAAAAAAATATATATGGAATCTTTGCCAAGGATATTATTATGTATATCTTGCAACTGTACATTTTTTCCTATCACCACTGTACTCGTACAGATGAGTGGAGGAGGCCATCATCACTGTACGTTTATGGATGGCAATGGCTGTTTAAGCCTCTTTGATAGCTTATGGGTTAGCACTTCTGCTTTCAATGCAGAGTGTCACGGGTTCAATTCCTGGGAGGTCCACTTAATAATTTGCTAAAAGAATAACACAATGTTTGCTTAGTCTCTTATAAAATGCCACTGGTGTAGAAACTAAAAAAAAGTATAGTTAGATCTCACATTTTCCTCATATTGCTGCTCTAATTTTATTAGTAATTGTTACAATTCAAACAGTCACTAAATTTAAAGAGAAATAAGTAAAGATCAATGTATAATAGCTGAGTAAGATAAGAATTTTGTTCATACCATTATTGTTGGCTTATTATTGGGGTCGTGTTTTATCCTCTCAAAATCACGTTTATAATTGAGGTCTACTGTCCTGTTTAACTTGTACAGTGTTATAACCAAGTTGAATTCATGTTCAAAGATGCAAAAAACTGAGTTACAACAGAAATTATGTATCTGTTTATACTGTAAGTTAATTTTAGAATAAATTGTTCACTAACTATCTTTAGAATATAATTTGGCTATATTTTTAATCCTTTATGAATTATGTGTTTTAGAGATATGAGCGTATATCCAAAAGTGCATAGCAGTTTTGTGTGTGTTTTTCTAGGACACCCTTAGTTATAATAGCTTTTTTATGAAAAAAAATAAATAGGGAACAGAATAATGGTATCATGTCAATTGTTTGTTTTTTTATACTTTAATAAAATTAGTCTCTTAACAATTTTTTATTTGTTTTCTGAAGTTGGGTTAAAGTAAGCTAAGCCACTAATAAATTTTAAAATAGGAACAAGCAATTTCAAACTACTTCTGAGACCTTGTTAACAGATAGCTTGGTTTTATCCACCACATTTGGTGTTGCGTGTTCGAGATTGCGGAAGTTGGCGCATCCCAAATCGGTTACACGTCTTCATGGAGTTGGATTTTGTATGTTCGCTTGAGACATGTGTATGACATTTCATTTCATTTGTACCGCCATGTTCCCAAACTAATTTGATGGAAAAGCTTATATTGTGCAATTCGTTTTGAAGTTGTATTGGTATATTGTTGACTGCTGATTGAAAATTTGAAATATGGACCCTATCATGATATACATGTTATTGAATTTACTGCATGAAACCTTGTAAACAAAGGTATTACTCAATACATCCCACAAATAGAGTAAGATTTCAGAGAGAATTGTTTCATACAAGGGAATAGGAACATGTAAAATTGTACAAATTAAGTAGATATTACTCCGCCACATCAGTGTTGAGCAATTATATTCCACTACCCCTTGATTCCAAGAAGAACAGACATCTGTCGACATATCTGTCACGCAACGTCAAATATGCTGCATAAATCCAGCCTTCAGTAAATTGCTGTGTGATAATTCTACTAAACTCAAGTTATATTTTACAAGTATTTGATGTCACTGACAATTTATTCGTGTGGTTGAAGAGAGACAAGTTTTGGACAAAGCCATTGGAACTTTTAAATCAACTAAAGATTTATCAGTAAAATCTAAATATTTTGCCCTATTGGCATTGTTTCATATTTATTGATATAAACACCCAATCTTATTACCTAGCCTTTACAAACTTATTCTTCATTACGTGTAGTTGATTGAGATTCTCGTGTGCATGTATCTTGGCTTTGACTGACAAGCCCTTTCTTGTTTTCCTTTGCTTTAACCTTTCATAACTAAGTTTCGTTCTTTTATATTTTGTTCAGATCTCATTCGATTGATGATTGTTAAAAACAACTTCTAAAATGAAAAATTATCAATTTTTTTCCAAACTCATTAATGTCGATACATTTTTTGTAAATTTTAGCGTGATTCTCTGTAAACTGTTACTTTCATAAAGTTTCCTTAGTACATACTACCTACATGTTAGCATGTTTTACTATTGTTAGGAGTTGATTACAGTGTTCGTCTATAAATACTGTAAGCTGATCCTCGCTGCAAGTGACTCCGTTTTTTTGCTCTGAACAGAAGCTTTCTTAAAAGCTTGTAATGGTTAACAATATCTGAAAATGGGCTTGATTATCATTCGGTAATGGTATTGTTAGTGTATTTAGATTTTATGCATCTTAGACCTCTGTCTCCATTTTTTTTATTTATACATGATGTATTTTTCCTTTTTCATATTAACAAATACTATAATTATTGTTTTTATATTCCACATTTATTTTGTTGTAAGTTTTTATTACAGGCCAAGTTTTGCAGTCTCATCACAGATTAAAACATTCTAGAAAACAACAAAATGTATACAAAGAAATAATAAACTACACAACTAATATATCAACAAACTTATTACTTGCAATTAATACTTGTGTTTTATTCGAGTAACATAATGTTATTCAATATGAGATAGATACATTGTTATAACATAGAAGATATAAATCAGCTCAAACATGGTTCACACATGGCTTCTAGTAACAATTGGTATATACAGATATTGAATATAACACCTACTACTGCCAGAAGTTGGAGTTTTATTATTAACACTGGTCATAAAAGAGTTATTCTAAGATTAAGTTGTAATTAATAAAAGCTTCCAGTAATTAATAATAAATAATTAATAATAAAATAGTTGTAATTAATAAAATAAATAAAATCAGGGATTGGCAAACAAATTACGAACATTTGTTTTTGAAAATGTTTCAATTAAAATACATTGTTAGTAGATATTAAATAAATATACATCACTTGTCCACACATTTTGATTGAACTGGTAGACAATGCAGGGTTAACTGTAAGAGTCATTATGTTTTGTGTATTTGTTTTGATCTTTCATTGTGCAAGTTATATGGTACTGTAGTTATATGGTACTGGTTTTAGGTAATAGTTGTAGTTCCTGCGCAAATATCTGTTGTATTTGTTATGTACATTAAACACATAGCATAAGACTACACACATTTTTTATATAGCAGCTTCAGCAGACAGAAGAAACAGTTTATTTGAAAGTTTAACTTTTTTCCAACCTTGATGGATAAGCTTCCACTGTCGTCACAACTATATCTATAATCTTGGTCTTCTGGATCCGACCGCTTCAAAGTATTATGTACATTAAATACATAGGTTGACGTTTCAGGCTGCGTGTTGAGTTCCATTTCCAAGGCTGACGTGAGCTGAGTTCACAACTCAGTTCAAATCCTATCAGCTCACACCTGGAAGATGGACTCATCATGCAGCCTGAAACGTCGACCTATGTATTTAATGTACATAATACTTTGACGTGGTCGAATCCAGAAGACCAAGCTTAGAGATATTTTTTCTAGCCTTACCTAAAGAAGCATTTGCTTACAACATCAAAAATTGTAATAGTCTTGTGATATTCGGTTTTGTTTCTTCCTGATTTTAAAAATTTCTGTGGACTTAAATTTTCAGTTGATTAAGTTGCAGTCAAACCGGTAACTTTATACCAAAGCAGATCTTTTGTGGAAAATTAATTTTTTTTACTCTAACCCTGGCAGGCAAAAATCCTTAACTGGTAGGCCATTTTTATGTATTATGCAAAGATGTCTTCAAAAATATATAGACAATATAAATATAATATTCATAGGGATGTATTTTACATCATTTTACTCAGAAATATCAAGGAAATAGTTTACTAAACAAAATGTGGCATGTTATGATGAATTATTTTTTTGTTATTTTTATTAATAATGAAGTGTTTGTTTTATTAAAAAAGGGGGGGGCAGCCCTTTGGAAACGTTTATAGTGTAGTTTACATGTGGAGGATATCCAAAAGTTTCTACATTTATCTAGTTTTAGAAAATTAAGAGTGATATATTACATATGTATGTATATTACGATTGGTTGTCATATAACTGCAACAATGAGCTAACCCCATGTCGTTTCCATGGTTACACTATTTTTTAGCAATTTATTATAATATTGGCTGCGCCCACCATCAATTTCAGGCATTGCCAATTTCAGATGTTATCGCCTGATTTTCACATAATGCCAGGGTTAGGGTTAATCAAAGCTATTAGACCAGGTAACAATTACTAATACATCCAACAGAAAAAATATGAAAAAAATATACTGATGAATGGTACAACCCACCCGCCCACCTATACACATAGAGTATATCAGTAAATTTATTCAGTTATTACATAAATTGATAGAGATTGTCATTTCCAATACAGTGTTATAAATTAAACCTAGTTGTCAGTATTCCTGACTGTAATATCTTAAACAAAAAACATATTTTAACCTATATAAGGTGTATTAAAATGACTCACATTTGTTCCAAGTAATAGCTAAAATTTTTAGCCCAAATTACTCTTTAACTGTAATATTTTTGTAAAATATACCTACTTGCTGTGTTATTCTGTTTATGATTTTATAGATAATATGTGCAATGCATAGTATGATACACAAAGTAAATGTTTAAACACTAAAAATTTGTAATGTGTTTAAAATAGTTTTATTTTTTAAGTAATATAAAATAAAAATGTATTTACATACAAATATGAGAAATGCTATATCAGAAATATACCTTGATCGATAAATGTAAAATCAAAATAAATAATCAAGTATTTTTATACCATGCAAATCATTTTCAAAATTAGTGACCTGACTGTTTGCTATTGATATCTTTTATTCATTTTTTTCAACAAAATTCAATAAACATACTCGCTTAAAAATTACAGTAAAGTGTGAATTTAGAAGATTAAAGAAACAGTTATCAATCAAATAACTTCAGTTTGTTTACTGCTACAAACAAATTATCAAGAACAAGGTAAATGCATGTACTCTTCGAATTAAAGTTAGCTGAATGTGTTGTCAGAATGAACATTGTAAATGCTAATTAATAGTATAAAACAAAAGTATAACCATAGGAAAAAGCTTTCTATTTTGAAATTGTGCGTATGTATACTCACTAAAAAATAACTATGAGTTTTCAACATGAAACGCTGCACTAGTATAGTTATTTAGAAATTATACATACATTTCTTCCCTAGTTATGGGTGTTAAAATGATCTACAAATTGAGTTATTTCTTTTTTAGTTTCAAAAGCATAAGTCAGCTTAAAATGTGTTTTGAAGGATTGTTTGCTATATTGTTATTGATATACTTTCTCTAAGTTGATTTGTAAGACATGTGATTTATTCTATAATGTAGGATTGCTGATGATTGTATATAATGAAATTACTATTTTTGTAACTTGAACTTGCATGTGAAAGATAATGTTATCAAATCTATTATTTAATAAATTTGCATTGATGTAAAAATGCAAAAGGCTGTTTTATTCTCATATTATATTTTTTAGCGTACAATATTTATGTCTAGATAAATACTGCCTCATTATTAGTGCTGAAGATGAAAGTTCTCAAGCCAGGATTCAGTGATAAGCTTGACAAATGACAGTCCTTGTATCCTTTCACATATACATAGTGTCCAAAAAAAGGTATACTGGCAGTTAATTTTCTGACTGTACATTTAGTTTAGAGCAAAAAATGATGATAACATCTTTACAAATTCCGTTCAGTTTAGTGTCTGCCTTTTCGTGTTTTTACAAAAAACATTACTAACTCAAGAATAATTTGACCAACTGACTTAAAAAGATCTGTACATCAACATTATTGACAGCAAATAACAAGACATTGAAATATCTTTAGTCATTTAAAATGTTTTAATATTTTTTATTTGCAAGATACGTGGAATTCAAATTGTTAATGACCACCATTTTGACATGTCGTAAGATGACTCAAAGGATTTTTGTATGTAAAGTGCAAAATTTCAAGGCAATCTGTCAAACCCATCTGTGTTATTAATTTTTTGTAAAAAACACACTAAACGGAGCGGAATTCGAAAAAAAATATTATCCTTCAATATTTGCTCTATACTACATGTAAAATCCAAAAACTAACAGTCAGGACACATTTTTTGTGACACCTTGTATATACTAGTTCAATATTATTACCGTGTCCTCTCCTGCTTGGTAAAGCTGTAGTTAAGGCTTCACTCTTCAAAAAGCAAGGTCCAAAGTTAGAATTCACAAGTTTTTTAGCAATAAACGCTTATAACGCTAAAAGTTTAATAACGTTTTAATCTTAACTTATAAATCCTCATTTAATTGGAATTTGATCAAATTTTGGATGATTAGAGTGTAACTTATTTTGAACAGTGTTCAAAGTTAAGAATGCTTACTATACATATTGCAATAATCAGAAAAAATAAACTAGAATGTTATGGTAACTTTCAATAAATAATAATCAATATCATAACGACGTTTCTGTTTGATTTTATTATAGCTGTTTGACCAATTAATTAAACTATAATTTAAAGCTAAACTAATTCCTGGACTAAAAATTCATAAGCATAGATTAATGAAATTAAATCTAAATTCTTTATTGCAATGACAGTATCATGCATAACAGTATCACATGGTAACTTAAAACAAATTCTTATATAGTTTGATCAAACAAATGATTGAAGAATACAAGTTGTTATAATGAATAAAACTTCTAGAACTGAAAATAATGAATTAAACTACATTTTATCAATAATAAAATAATCATCTGAATTCTTTGTTAGTAAGAAACTAGGGGACACCCCTGCACGCTTTGCGTGCCAACCCTGAAACTTGCTGCGCTCATAACACCTCAGCCTCTGGCTATGAATGTTCACTACAAATTAAAGTGTATAACGTAAAATCACAATATTACATTTATTTACAGTATCTCACATTGCTGCCTAATAATTAGTATAAACACACAATGATATTACTTAGCCTATTTTAAACGTGTTAATTTCATTTGTTTTTTCGTAACAGCTTAAGATTAATTTATATAACTGTGTTAGATTACAATTGAAACCTTCAAGTCCAGTATAGCGGGGTCGTACAATCAAATGTGAATAAAACCATGCTTACATCCTTCCCTGGTTTATAATTACGACATATCTAAGCTTCTCACTATTACAAACACATTCCAGCAACTGCTAAAACTTTTTTTGAACAACTGTTTGGTTCGGTTCATTTAAATCTTTCTCCATGTTATTCTTATGACCAAAACACATACTTTGAGGGCTTCCCATGCCCTTCAGGGTGAAAATATTGAAAGATTAAGACCTTACTGCACAACTACGAACAAATGCAATTTTTTTGACACCTCGACCGTTTAAATTGGTCAAGAAATAAATGAGGAGTTGCTTTGACAAAAAACAGTTTCATGTATTATATATAAGGATTTCTTGGGACTTTTTGTATCTTACTATTATATAAAAATGTAATGGTGTCTGTGTGTTTGTTACTCAATCACGCAAAAACTACTGGACCCATTCAGCTTAAATTTTACATGGATATCTTTAGGGTGTCTGGTTAACACATAGGCCTATCTTTATTTTGAAATTCCATTAGGACACTGCCAATGGGGTTCTAAGAAGTTTCAATGCAACCCCTATGGTAATAACAATTTGACAGCTAACTATTTATAATAGTTTCATTAATCAACAAACAACTTACATAGTTTTGAATCACGGTAACTAGAAAATACGGTAGGTTTCACGAGGCTGCGCAGTAGACTGCGACATCACATGGGTGAGATCAGCTGAGATTTGTTTATTCTATTAAATACTGGTATCTAAATCTACCAATTGCATAGAAGCATTCAGCTAAATAGTAAGCAAGTTATTTATCTAATTTGTAGAAATGAACTTCAAAATTCCAATAATTTAAATTTTATTTAATTATTATTCATTATTCCAATAAATTAAGTTATTTATCACTTATCAGCTGGAATTGTAATTATGGGAATTAGAACAGTATTTTTTATTTTTGCCCATGTAACGTAAACGCCGTACCAAGGATGGGTACTGTGCTAGTATTTACATAAATCAGGCTCTTCATATAATATTGGCAGGTTTTTTTTTTTTTTTTTTAATTTAATGATGGAGTAAAAACCTATTTTTCAAAATGTGCTGAAGAATGTTCTGGGATGACGAATGAATGTAATATATTGCATCAAAGATTTATGGTAAGTTTGTGAGTATAAAGAAAAAGATTTGAATTTGGAATCTTAGAAAAAAACTTAATTTTCAAATGTATCTTTTACTACATTTTCTTGTGTTTTACTGCTCTGTCTGCATTACTACAAAGTTTTTTTTTTTTCTAATTTTATTAATATCTCAGATATTTTTTAATTCTCTAATGAAAACTATTAACTCATTGTGGAGTGTAATTATTGGAATGGTTTATATTTGAAAGTTACATTTCGTTGAATATCCTTTTATCATTGAATTTTACAAATTATGGGATAGTTTCTGTAAGGTTTTATTGTGAGATAACATAGTACTATAATAGTAATTAATGAATAATTGAAATTATATCATTAATTTAAAGCTTTTAGGTAAGAGGGGTCCTTGACTAAGTATGTATTAGGGACTAAGTAATTAACACCATAAATTTGCTATTGAATGTGATAGTGGTAGATGGGCAAGAAGCCACTGGCTTCCATTAAGATGCATTTCCAATCCTTACTACACTTCTCTCAGCTTTCACTTTTCTACAAGTAAGTTGAGGTGATCTCTTCAATCGGCACATCATTTTCCAAAAGCAGATAAACCGGATCGGAAACACCACATCCACCTCCCTTTAACACATACATCTGAGGCCGAGCTTGTCAACAATGCAATATATTCAAACATACAACTGAAATTAACAAGTTTTTGTAATATTATTTAGATTTAAATGTTAAAACTATTAAATCGTAGGTTGAATTTGTGTGAGGAAGCAATAGATGGATAAAAATGTAATTGTGGTTTGTGTGACAGTGGTAGTCCACTGTACTGACCCACCTGCCCACCCAATAACTAAATGAAAAACTGCACTGTAGACTGCGGTAACAGTGACACGGGTAATCAACTGGTTTATAATTAACTACCAGTAACTAAATCTATAAATCACATGGAAGCTTCCAATTAAACTTAGGTACGTTATTTACAACTAATCGGCTTGAATCATAACCAAGGTAACTGGAACAAGTAATTTTTACTTACTCCCATACGCGTTAGCATAGAGAAAGTGTTGTGATTGTAAAACAAATTTGTTTACAAGTTAGTATAAAAATCCATTTTAGAGTCCTCTGAACCCAAAAAAGTGATTTTTTTCTAAAAGCATTTTGGTGTCTGACCATATGTGTGTATGTACAGTTCGCTGTAGACCAAGCGGATGGATCAATTTCTATGAAATTTGTTATGTAAGTGTGTTTATCTCCAGACTATTTTTTCACTTTTTTGAAATTTTAATTATTTTTATTTGTATGGGCAAAAAAATTCAAAAATGGGTTTTTTCTCAAAAACGGCTTTAAGGCTTTTGATTAAATTTTAGGAAATATGTGAATTACAATTTTAAATATTTTAGCAAAAACCGGATGTCTCTAACTTGACTAGTTTTTGAGTTATGGCAAAAAAACATATTTGGGAATCAAACTGGTAATTTTCAGTTTTTATATATATATATTTTTTTTTGTGTGTTTAATATGGAAGAAAGTTTGTGCCAATTCTTTGTTTATAGTTGAACCATTTATTTTATTTATTGTGAGTTTGTTGTTTCACTGGGCTGCCAATTCGCCCTTATTCCATTTATGACACCCACCGTTCTAGTTACTATGTTTTCACCTGCACTCCCTAGTGTCCAGACCTGTCCTTTTAGTGTATTAGAATATTGACTTTGTATTTTAAGTAATACTGCTGTTGGATTGCATTAGTAATAGTGAAGACAATGTTCACTTATTCACAACTAATTTGTCACATTGCAAGTGCCTTGCTTCTGTCTTCTTAAACTTTTTAATGTACTGTACCACAGTGAAAAAAAAACAAGGAGGGCGCTTTATTATGGTCTTAGCAAACGCCTCTGTGCCAGTTATAAATGATTACAACCTATTTAAATCTATACATCTGTACTATATACTACGTTAAACTTTGAGGATTTGGGGGAGGAATAAAGAGCCGGCGGGCCCCGCCATTTATATGGGTAACTGGGGAAATAACTACTTGGCACTCATTCAGTACACTATTGGAATGAGGCCATTGTTTTTTTCTGCTCTGTGACTGAACACAATTTTTACTCAATAAATACTGTCCTGTTAAGACTGTGCTGGTTGGGTTCATCAAGATGTCTCTAATTGTTGTTTTATAAAAACTTAATGTTTGTAAAAGGGGTATCAACTTATAATATTACTAGTATAACAAATAATTATTTGTGAACCAAATATTTGCCCATATCTTGACGATCCACGTCTTATGAATAAATTAAAAAAATATATCATTTTATAAAGTTATATATTCAGATAGGTGGTAAAACTAACCGTTATTTAGTGGCTAGATTCGAAGATAAAATAAAGTGTTTCACATCTACACCTGAGTGTTGCTCTATAGATAAAATAAAGTAAAATGTTACATATTCCCAAATGAAAGAAATATGTTTATCTGAAGATAAGTGCACTAAATCTGATGAGCACGCCTTAGTAAGCACTCCACATCATATACAGCTATTAAGAATGATCTTTTGCCTAAAGCATTCACATCCACTTAGTATTCATGTTTGAAATTAGGGAAAAGGAAAGTTTTTTGATATTAAAGAACATAGGGAAAGGTTTTACAGCTATACAGAGGTCTTGCATCTTTCTGATGATAACAAAACTTATATAAACATCATAAAATACATGGAGAGAGAATGAATGATATTGATTCTTTTGTGAATCCCTTTGGTCTAAGGAAGGTGAGCGGGGTTTGCCAAAATCAATCGCCATAATATTTGTGCATTTTTTACTTATATTGTAAATTTGTGTGCTTGTATTTTGAAATAATTGTGCATTTTGTACTTATATGAAGGTGTATGATTCAATACATATTACAGACATTACATAAATTATTGAAAAAAGTCAAACATTTTCTTCTGAATCAATGAAGGTATGTACATGCACATTTTTTTTCTTTCTCGTGGTGGCGTTCGGAATACGAAATTTGGATTAAAGAGGTTCTACTGTACTGTAATGATTTTATGTTGATATCAGAGCAGGTATCTGCCTGAAAGTAGTTCCATCTTTCCAAGAAAAGAACAAACTTTTTTAGGCGTTACCTACTGTAATTGAAGAAGTCATGATGGGGAGAGACGAGGTTACCAGGTCGATGCAGGCGGGGAACAGTGCTGCATGACATATTGAGTGCAAGCGGTGACAGAAAAGATTCAGTGACTGAGTCCAGCTAGGCACCTTGATGACAGTCAAATAAAGAATCGGGGGGAGTTCCCTTCTCTCTTGAGCAGTTTGTGTAGGAATGATGAGTTAAACAGTTGTCTCCTAACGTGTAGAGAGTCTTAAGCTCAAGAGAGTCCTATAATTGAGAACCATACAATTAGGGGCTTCAAGAGGTACAGCGTCATAATTATTGAAATGCAGTTTCACTCCATCAACACTTAGAAAACTGTAATGAATCTTTTGAAGACGCTGGTTGTTTCCAATCTGGTATGAGGACCATACAGCGCTGGCATACTTCACCAGTGCAGCATAAATGAGCTTCATTGCACTGAAACTCAATCCATGGTTCAGATCAGAAGATAAGGTAACACCAAGGTCATTAATCTCATAATTTATAACCATGCAGTACGGGCAAAGACCATCAATGGAAAGAGACAACTACACACTTGTCTATATTGATCCCCATACCATCCCAAGTACACCAGCCCACAATTTTTCCAAGACAAAGTTTACGTTTAATGCAGTCATCAAGGGAAGATGCATAAAGAGAAGGAAAAACATTCATTTCATCTGCGGTATTGTGATCGTCCAAAAAACACAGCAGTGCACTCTGTAATATCGTTTAGAAAGATTGCGATGAAGATTGGATCAAGATGTGAACTTTGTGAGATCTCCGATGTAAACGTAAAGGTCTTGAGGTGGTTCCAGTAAATTCAAAAATGAGTGAGCGATGATCAATGTAAGACCTGAACCACTCAAGATTACCAAAAATACCATACGCCTCCAACATGGCTAGAAGATGATCATGACTATGCCAAAAGCCTTCAAGAGATCAATGTTTACTTTAAACCTTTACCAAAAGAGGACAAAATATACCCTTATAACTACACCAGATTTCCATACTTCCAGATTAGTATCAGACACAAATCCATGTTGCACCGGAGAGAAATAATACCTCTACGCAGAGCACATTTTAACAGATTTTCACTGGGCGACATCCCCCCCCCCCCCATGGTAGTGAATACATATGGTCCAGGAGAAATTGAATACTGGAAACCCCCTACCTCAAATATGTGATACCTGAACATATTTTTGTAAGAATATTTTGTTTGCAAACCAAGCTTTGGTTTTATTCTATCTTTAATAACAAGTAATTAAGATGGTTTGAATTTTATTTTTACTGTGGTAGAACGAAATATTTAAAGTAAACAACAAATTGCAGAACGATTATATTGTAGAACATTTTATTTGCCAAACCCTCCCACACGTTACACACATCACTGCACTGATAATTTAGTAAATTTAAAATTTAACGTAACAAAAACTCCGATACAGCTGAAAATTGGCAAACATCATATACTCAGCATTACAAATACAATGTCAAAAGACCTAAGCAATAAGGCATATGCTAAAAATGTTATTCAAGGTCAACGTTTTTAAAACCCATTTTTTGTAAATGGTGAGTTTTATGAAAAAATAGTTGAAACAGAATTTGTAGATTATATAATTATCTACAAACAATTTTGTTATACATTTTCCCCTTTGAGTCACCATTTTTTAGATATAGTGATTCAAAACTTTGGAAAGTCAGTTTAGTTCGAACACTGGATACCCACTTTGAATGCAATAGTGGGTGCAGATTCCCCATGCTTCATCTGGTATTTTAGTCTGCTGAATCCGGATGTTTGCTAAATATCACAAAAAGTAGTACAATTTGTTTGAAATGCAACTGTTTAAACAAATTTTTTTAAATGTCAAAATATTGTTTTCTCACTCCAGGCTTACACAATATGGCCGAAAGACTTTTAAGACGAAAGTGATCTTTGAACTTTTCTCGTAAAATGTGTGTTTTTAGAGTCATGATTTTTTTTTTAAGTTGTCAAAAAGTCATCATTTCACTACTACAAAACAGCATAGCTAAATAAATTGTGTTTAGGCAAAAGTACCAAGAGAACTTTTTATTTCTAAATAAGTAATTTTATCAGAAAATCTGTGTTTACAATAAAAAATAATAATAAACTTTTAAAACAAATTTAATGAGATTCATGCGGCTGATGTGAATAAATTACAAATTTTTATAAATATAATTTGTTACTCGTGAAATTCAACTTTTTTTCTGTAAAAAACTTAAAATATTTTGGAGCAAAAAGTTTTTCTGGTACTTTTTCATGTATTCAATATTCTTCGTATTATACCAGTCTGGAATTGTAAACTAATAGCATGCACACCACGTGGAAGGTAGTGCGCTTGACACTTTTTTTATCTGGTTTCCCAGTAGGCGTACTCTAAGCCCTATTACAATCAAGGAAGACTCAAAAGGCAACATGTTATTTGCTGAAAAAATGATAATATTGATATTGGAAGGGTTTTATTTAAAATTTTAGTCTGAGTCATAATCTTTAATCGTTATGTAACAAGAATATCTACAGATTCGCTTTCAATTTTTATGTTTTCTTGTGTAGATTCTTCTATATCTAAAAGTACATAATTTTAGAAAAAAAAAGCCCTGGCTGTTGGGCTATTAATAAATTGCCCTTTCTGAGTAACAGTCGAACTCAGATAGTAACCAGACTACACTCATCCACACTCATCCTACACTCATATAACCATTCATATTCGCCTTAAAATACCAATAACGTTGTGTCGGCGTCTCATATATAAGAATAAGAATTTGATTTTTAATTTATATTACTGGAATCTTCGTCTGTAATAGCTGATTCAACATTGGATCAAGACGATCCTTGACAATTGGTACATTTTACTGAGCAACATAATCCAACTTTATTCAACCGCATCTACTTTACAACCCTTCATGCAATTGCAAAAAATAATATTAAAAGATTTTATGGAACAGATGGAAGTAAAATTTGAATTGGCTCCAAAGTATTGTCTACCAATTTCCAGCCTCAGTGCCCTGGATCTATATCATTGCCTAGCCACATTTGAACTTGATAGAAGTCAAGATACAAATGCTCATGAGCAGCAGCATATATTGGAGAAAGACAAGATAGCTGTACAACTTTATTGTTCCATATAATTGTTAGAAATTTAAAATATCTGAGCTTGTCTATACAAACAATTGTTTTGGAGCTTGATATATATAAATTCTTATATATATCAAGAAGGAAGAAAATTCCATTGGCGATAGTAGTTTCCGGAGAAGAGTCTGTCTTTTTAAATACCTCTTCACAGGCAATTGAATCTTTACGTTTTTGTAACAATTTCTAGGCCATATTTTGTAAGAAAAATTAGCCTGGGGTGAGAAAACAATATTTAATTTTTTTAATTTGCCTAAACAATTGCATTTTAAACAAAGTCTACTACTTTTTGTGATTTCTAACAAACATATTCGGATTCAGCAGACAAAAATACATAAGAAACTATGACTTATGTCTATCTATTGCATTCGAAATAGGTATCCAGTGTTCAAATTATAATAACTCAAAGGGAAAAAAGTATAATTACATTTTTGTAGATAATTTTATGATCTACTAATTTTGTTTCAACTATTTTTCATGAAACTCACCGTTTATGAGAAATTTGCAAAAGATGAGTTTTTATGACCTTTGACATTCAATAAAATGTTTAGCACATGCCTTATCGCTTAGGACTTTCGACATTGTATTTTTAAGGCTAAGACATGATATTTGCCAATTTTCAGCTATATTGGAGCTTTTTAGCTTACCCCCACCCACTTTCATGCATATTTTGACTGGATTATGGCAGCTAAGTGCATATCTCTACACCAGACCGTGATCACAAGGAAGTAACTCATTAACTGTAACATTAACGAATTCTTTGTTTGTACTTTTTACAAAGCTCAAAAAAGTGTAATAATCCGTAATCCGCATGAGACCAAATGTTCAAATATGATGCACATCACTTAAATTGATGATTTTGTCCCTAAAACCACCTACCTCCACTGGGCGACAAAACCTTGGAACTAGGCGACACTTGTGTCGCCCAGTTAACATATTATTTTATGCACTGCTCTACAGGCAAAATTGATGTGGTCTAGTACAAAAAACTCAAAAACCTTAAAGAAGGTTGGTGGTATAGGAATTGGTCTGTTTCGCACAAGAGCTACATAAGATGACTTGTGTATTGGTACTACAAAAAATTGTTTTCAATATGTCCGAAAGCCCAAGTACAATCGTCTGACAGTGTGAAATTCCTCGGAATTATAATCGATAAGAACCTTAACTTCCATAGCCACATCAAAAAGGTGTCACTATCCATCAGCTCTGGCATTTTTATCCTGCGAAGGCTTTCCCTTTTTACAGACATAAATCTTCTCCTGACTGTATATTACGGTATCATCTATCCTCACCTGATGTATGGTGTTCCAGTTTGGGGTGCTCAATCAACCAGAACCGAATACTTATTCAGGCTCCAAAAAAGAGCCATCAGGGCAATTTTTAGACTGAAAAAAACCGAATCTTGCAAACAAATTTTCAAACAGAAAGGCATTTTAACTTTCCCTTCCATCTATATTCTGGAAACCCTTTTATTTGTCAAAAAAAATCCACAACTTTTTACCACATCCACCCATTTGCATAAGTATAATCTCCGAAACAAACTAAATCTGGTAATCCCGAAACACAAAACTTCTTTTTCTGAAAGACATCTCTTACAGGCTGGAATACGTCTATTTAATAATTTACCAGACCACCTAAAACAAGAACAAAAATTGGTCAAGTTCAAACGAATTTTGAAAGATAAACTAATAGAGACAGCTATATATAATGTGAATGAGTTTTTTTCTATCTTTAATGTACCCGTAAGGTAAACATGTTCCTTAGTTTTAGTGAAATTAAGTTATTTTGAGTTATTTTAGTATTGTAATGACAATTAGTATTGTATATAAGTGACAAATGCCCATGTACAATTTTGTATTCTTGGCATAATAAAGAAACTTGAATTCCTAAATCCAGTAATATGTTAAATATCACTGTGAGAAGGGGAGTAAGCAAGATTCTAAACAGATTAAAAAAAAAACAATAGAATGCACCCATCCCATGACATGTAGATTTGGAAGAACAACCCTTATGCTATGTAGGTATGGCAAAAAGCTAATTGTTGCTAAATTTTTCTTTCATCCTACCGAGTCTGGCCAGTGATATCTAGCACAAATTATGAATAGAGTAATGCAATGCTTGGGGATCCATTTTGAAAACTTGTGTATTACGTTAAGCAGAGTTTTGTATTTACTTAAAAAGCTTAAGACAGCAATAACTTCCAAATTTTTTAGACAGGCCTTTTTTTTATTTCTTTCACAGTCATAGTTTGTATAGCATCATCTTATGGGGCCACTCTCCTCATGTACATAACATTTTGCTTTTACAAAAAATGTCATTGAGAATATTATGTGATGCTGCTTACTATCATTTATAAATTATGAGATGTTGACTGTACGTAATATGTATATACCGTATTAACTGCCTGTTAGTGTTAGCCACTAAGAATAATATTAAATCCTACATAGCTAATGAGACTGTGTACATTCACACCTTACTAGGCATTGTTCTGATTTTTTATACTTAGCTGTAGGCTATCCAAGGTTTACAATTCTTTACCAATTACAGATTTGAGAATGTTTAATTTATTGCCTTTACACGTGGGATCATTGCTTATTTCCAAATTTGCATCAGTAGTTAAAATTTTGCTTGCAAATAACCCCTGATATACCTTGTATGAGTTCCTTTTTTTATTTATTTATTTATTTCATTCCAACGGTCAACAACCAATTTCACAATAAATTACAAAAAATAATATGTGCTCTTAAAGATGACAGTAGCTAATAACATAATAGTATAAGAAAGTTCATGAAAGTAATTATAGATTATTCTCTAAATTGTCCAACTACAGTATTGTCTAAAAGTTGTCTAACTATAGTAACAGTTGAATATGTAACATGCTAATATCCAACAATAATAACAAAAAGTATGAATAATATATAATGATAGTAATAACAATATAAATAATAAACAGTAAAAAATAACTAATGCAACAATTATAAATGAAGTAACAACCAAAAACAAGAATAATTAATTTTAGAATGGTAACAATGTGTGAGTATTGATAGAAGAGTAATTTTAACAAGAAGCATGATAAACAACAAAAATAAATAACTATACATAAAAAAAAAACAATAACAAAGTGTTAACAATAGAACAACAAAATGATTAATAAAAAATAAAATGACCAAGCTTATCTACGAGGCACTCCAGTAGAGCCCTCTTCCAGGCGTTTTCGCTCATGCCGAAAAGATCCAAACGCTCAGGCAAGCTGTTAGCCAGTCGTTGTAGGCGAGGTAGAGCACTGTGGTACATATATTGTGTGGTGTACTGCCGCCTGACAAACAACTGAGGGTGTCGGAGATGGCGTGATGTCCGGAAATCTAGTTTTTCCAGTAGTTCAGGTGCATCGATGGCGGAGCAGACCAACTTCTTCAGGAATACCAAGTCTAGAACTTTCCGTCTAGTATGGAGAGGTCTTAATTTAAACTGGAGAAGAAGGTCGGTGATCGGAACATCCCGGTATTCAAAGCCGAGCCGCAGCCCTAACAAGCGGATGAAGCGGTTCTGTATGCTCTCTAGCCTCTCAATATGCCCAACCAGGTATGGATTCCAGACGGTTGAAGAGTATTCTAGAATGGGTCTCACAAGGTGAATGTAGAGTGTTATCAAAGCCCGGATAGAAAGCATGTCACGACTGGCTCTCATAATGAAGTAAAGTGCTGAGTTTGCCTTGGTGGAGACAGGGCCGGTGACAGGGGGGGGTAGGGGGGGCTACAGCCCCGGGGCCCGGGCCCCCAGAGGGGGCCCGGTCCGGGGCCCTAGGTCTGGTTTAAAATACAAATCAGTGGTCTTTTTAACCGTGTGGTGGGTATTTCAAGTCTGCGAGGTGGCAGCACTGGCAGCATGCAGCGTTGGCAACACTGCACTAGCCGTCATCTCGCGGCCGGCGGCAGTGTATCTGTCTAGGGACTCCAGTCTAGCTTCTTTGTTTACTTACGTCTGTTGCACGCTGTCAATTTTCTGTGCGGTTTCGTGGATAGTTCTATTGTTCCGTTCATAGTTCGTTAATCGTCATGTGTGTTTCAATCAGAATTAGTTCAGTGATAAGTTAGAAGAGTGAGAGGAAAGTAGAAACAATGAGCTACAAACACAAATCTGGAGCGCAGAAGAGGAAAGAAAAGGACGATAGAGAGTTTAGAGAACGGGAAGCAAAGAAAGGCCAGTTGTCACTTGGACATTTTTTCAAAATACCCGATTCTGTTTCACTTTCACCTGATACTGAAGTAAGTGAAGTTGAGTTAGCAGTAAACACTAGTTCTAAGACTGATGCAATAATAAGTCCTACTCCTACCGACAAAGATATATTTGTTCCTAAAAATGAAAGTGCTGAGAGTGAGAGTGAGACTGAGAATTACAAGATTGAAACCACTGCTAATGCTACCAGAAGCAGTAGCACGTCTATCTTGGTCACAACTTCCCAGTCTCATGATGAAACGACCTCGTCGGCACCTTGCATACACTTTGATGTAGGGGACCCCAGTTTTGGTGCAAGTATACATTTAAAATACAATCATTTTCCAATGCCAGAGCGATTTCCTGACGACATCACCGGTTCTTCAGTACCAACTTCAGTATTTAAAAAAAAACTCACTAATGGCGATTTAATTACACGGGACTGGCTAGTTTGGAGCCAAAGTAAAAAAGCCTTCTTCTGTTTGCCGTGTAAAGTTTTTAGCTCACTCCCTCACACGAAACGCTCATCTCTGGCACTTCCAGAAGGATTTTCAAGTAAAAAACGTTGGAAAAAATTGTTTGATAAGGTCCCTGAACACGAAAACAGTAGTAGTCACAAACACTGCTACATTCAATGGAAGTCAGAGGTGATAAAATCAAAAAAAGATAAAAATCTGACAGGCTTAATTTTGAATTCCATTCTACAAGAAAAGGAAAAGTGGCGTGACCTTTTAAAGCGATTACTTAATGTGACTTTGTTTCTAGCTGAAAGAGGACTTGCTTTTAGAGGCACTAATGAAAAAATAGGAGACCCATCTAATGGAAATTTTTTGGGCATCTTAGAACTGCTAGCAAATTATGATCCAGTGTTAAACGAGCATTTAAATAAAGTTCGTTTGTATCAAACTAAAGGGGAACGAATGCAAGTTCACTACCTGTCGCATGATATTCAGAATGAATTTATAGAATTATGTTCTTCCCAAGTTACAAAGGTAATTCTTGAAGAAAGAGAAAAAGCTAGGTATTATTCTGTAATTGTTGATGCAACACCTGATTCAGCCCACATTGAACAGACAGCATTTATTTTGAGATACGTGCATGAAACTGAAGAAGAAAGTGAACCCTACAAAGTGCAAGAACGACTTCTATGTTTTGCTGATTGCACAAAAAAGAGTGGTAAAGATATTGCTGAGCTTATCTTGAGTACTTTGAAACGCTATGAAATCCCTATAGAAGACTGTAAAGGCCAAGGGTACGACAATGGTAGTAATATGAAAGGTGCCTATAAAGGAGCTCAGGCTTTCATATTATCAGCCAACAGCGAAGCTGTTTACTCTGCGTGCACTTGTCACTCCTTAAACCTTTGTGGTGAACAAGCAGCGGAGTGCTGTCCAGCGGCTATAACTTTTTTTGGGGCTGTCCAAAAGTTGTACAACATTTTCAGTTCAAGCCCCCAGAGGTGGGATATTTTGAAAAATAAAATACCCGGATCTCTTCACTCCATGTCAAAAACACGATGGTCAGCAAGAGTGGATAGTGTAAGACCTGTTGCAGCTCATCTTCCTGGAATAGTAGAAGCACTTGAGGAAGTGATCAAACTAAATTTGACAGCAGAATGTCGTCGAGACGTAGAGGGACTGAAGAAATACTTCAAGAGCTTCAACTGCCTTCTTCTTGCATCGGTTTGGTACAAAATATTGAAACCCATTGACACAGTCAACAGAGTTTTACAGAACCGTGGTGAAACCTTAGATGTAGCGTCGAAGAATCTAAGTCAATTGATAGAAGATTTGAAAGTTTTGCGGAATGATGGTTGGGATAAAATCTTCAATGAAGTTTTGGTCGTTGCTGAAAACATAGGATGGCCACAGCAACTTGAGGAGGAAGAGAAAAGAAGGAGGAAACGAAAAAGGGCAGCTGACGCTGACGAGGACGACGAGGTGTGTGATGACAATATGGAACATAAACTTGATGCAAAGAAAACTTTTAACAACAAAGTTTTTAATGTCATTTTGGACAGTGTCATTGGGGACATGACAGTGCGTTTTAAGTCAGTCAGCGATTTGTGTAGTAACTTTTCTGTTTTGTGGTCATTCAAAGAAATGCCAGATGACCTGATCGAAACTAAATCTGCTGAACTAGTACAACGACACCAAAAGGATCTGGGAACCGATCTTCTTGAGGAACTGGTGAGTCTGAAGCAAATATATGAAGCAAACTTTGGTGGAAAAACACTTTTACCCTTTGAACTTCTCAAGAAAATTAAACTCTTCAATTTAGAATCTTTATTCCCAAATCTTACTGTTGCCTTGAGAATTTTTGCAACAATTCCAGCCACAGTCGCCAGTGCAGAACGTTCGTTTTCAGTATTAAACAGAATAAAAAACGTTCTACGCTCAACAATGTGCCAAAACAGGTTGTCAAGCCTAGGTGTTTTGGCGGTGGAAATGGACCTAGTAAAAAGAGCAAATGTAGATAGAATAATTGACGAATTTGCGTCAAGAAAAGCCAGAAGAGGAGTTTTGTTGTAATTTGTAATCATGGTTAGATTAAGATTAAAGACTTTAATTGACGAAAAGTGTTGTTTACTTTGTATATGGAAAAAAATCAATTAAACATAATTTATCTACGTGAATTATACGTAATAATTATGTATATGGATTAATAAAATCAATTTCTTCAATCAAAACATGTTGTATTTTTCTTTTTTAAATACCATTGTCTATTCAATTAATTCAACATTTACATATCTGTGATGTTTTAATTTAAATTTTCTATTATATAATTTTTTTTTTTTTTTTTAAAGGTTTCAATTAAAACCATTTTGTATTTCTTCAATGAGTGCCTAAATTTGTGGTTTACTTAAATATGAAACAGCCTGAAAAGATAATTTATGAATGAATAAGTGAAAACAGGTCAAGATTACACCAAAATGAGTTATTTTATCTGTAATTCAACATTGTTCTCAATCTCAGGGACTGGGGAGTATCCCTAGACCCCCGGTACCCCACACAAACAAAACGCCTTCATGCATACCATACCTAGGGGCCCGGATTAGGTCCAGCCCTGGGGCCCGCGATCGCTCTCGCCGGCCCTGGGTGGAGATGTGGTTTATATGCTCGTGGGAACTCAAGTCGGAAGAGAGTATGACACCCAGATCCTTGATCTTGGCACAACGTGTAAGGGGTTGGTTGTTGAGTGTATATTGATGAAGAATGGGATCACTAGATCGAGAGAAAGTTATAACCGAGCATTTGCATATGTTCAGAAGCATATCGTTTTTGAGGCACCATTCTGTCAACAAACCAATACTAGTTTGTAGAGACACACAATCCTCCATAGTTGTAATCTCTTTGAATATTTTTGCATCATCGGCAAATAGTAGAACATTAGAACCCACGTGTTGAACCAGATCGTTGATGAAAATGGAGAACAAGACAGGGCCAAGAAGGGACCCCTGGGGCACACCAGAGACAGCAGGAAAAGGCAGGGCCGCCCAGAGACTTTTGGTGGCCCCGGGGCAAAGTTTACCATGTGGCCCCTTCCTTCACTTCAAAATAAATTTAATTACTCTGATTGTCAAATATACTATAATTGATATTTTAATTTTAGCACATTCTACGATATTCTTACCATCTCTTTCGTTAGATTACTATTGTACGAGTAATTAAGATTCTTGTTCATGGACGTTTTCTCAGGGCTAGCTGCGAAGCTCCGGTAAGTTTTTCTCTAATTGTCATATAACTTTTTAAACATTTCCTTAAGTATTACCACTACAATAACATCAATCTCTTATAACAAAACTGCTATTCTTTAATATTAAATAAATAATAACGAACCAAGCAATGCCACAGTCAGTTGCATAGTTGGGCGCTGCAGCTCTTCGATTACTAGTTGAGGAGCCATCCTCACCAATGATATTAGCTTTGGGTGAGGGAGGGAGGGGCCAATAAATTTGTATATGCCACTTGGCTTCGCTAGCTAAAGAGCATGTGGCCGAATGTTCACGAAGTAAAATAATTTGGCGAGCGCGAACATCTAGTGCTTTAAAAACAGTCAACTAAGAGTTGAGGTTATGTTATTGTTTTCAAAACAGGTTGTAGACTACTGGGTACCGTACGTAGCTTATTGATGTTAGACATTAAAACATCTAGTTTATATTCGTGATTTTAGTTTGTCTTTGTGGTAAACTTTAAAACTATTCAATTTTTATTTCACAGGCATAAAAGGCATTTTGTACCAACTCAATTTTCTCAGCATAGTAAAATTTATGTCTGTCAAATTGGATACTATATTATTGATGTACATCACAGTGTACACGTCCGTACAGTGACAGTGGTATTGACACACCCATTCACAAATAGTGGTGGTATTGACCCTTCCGCTCAACAATACACGTACAGTGGTTCAATCTTAGTTAATTTCACTTATCACGCAACAAATAATAAATAAATACTGTATTAAAGATTGTCAAAAATATAAATGGCTTACTCGTTCGTCAGTGACAGTAAAAATTTATGAAAACTATTTTGATTGGTCGTAGATTTGTTATGTTAATGAATGACAACATTTATCAATTATGCTATTTGTTTGGGAACAACCTGTACGTGGGCATAATTGGTTTTTAATCAAGAGCTACTCTACTGAATATGTTAAGAATACATCCCTGTTCCTGTTACAGTTTCAGGGTAAATTAAACCAGACAATAAAAGAGTTACAACAAGTTAAATGTCACAAAATAAATATTATTCAAAAGGAGTTGTACAAATCTGAGCAATGATGACGCTGTTTTATCTATTAACGGTGTACTTAAGAGCTCCTCTTTTCATTAAGACCTATGTCATAATATATTGGTAAAATGTCTTTACGAACATCCATGTCATAATAACTAGTAAATTTAAAATGTCAAAGAAAACATTACACTAGAGAGAAAGTAAAAAAAATTGCATGTACAGTAAACTCTGGTTAACCGGTTAAATATGATGGAAGATAAATCCGGATAGTACATAACGTAACAAAATTATAATTTTTAGACAATATTATGCCACGCAATTCCTCCCGCGATAGCGTAAGGCAAGTGAATGTAATGCATCATACACACATATTGTTGCACATCCGGTAAGCGAGCGGTGATATTGTTGTATGCATATTTACCAGATTTAAGTACCTAGAAATCTACTGTAATTTAGTGGTTTCATCGTTAATTTATTCTTTTTATACTGTAAAAATATATAATTTACTTTGCAGTATATTACAATACTATATTGAAACATTTATAGTCTGTTTTTAATGATTTCAAAAACGTTACCATAAATTACTGGGCCTAAACTTTAGCTTTTTGTTCTCTCAAAATCTTTAAATGGAATATGAATCATAGCAAATTAAATTAATTGATAATTATAGTAGTTTACTAGGAAATCCAAAAGAACACATTAAATTACAGAAATATCACTCTATAAAATACAACAATAACAAAATATTTCTTTACTGGACGACAGTAAACAAACATATTAATGATTGACGATGTTCCCGATCTACCCTTCATGACAATTAATTGAACTCTTCCAGCCACGTTGTTACAACATTGTATATTTTGCCTGCGGGTTTTTGGGTGCAAAACACAGTTACTACTTAAATACGACTACTATTTCTTAAAATCAGTGCCGGGAAAGAGTGCAACGTTACCACGTTCGAACGGAGTGCCGCCGCCTACTCCCAGCTTTGAAACCAAGTTTGTGAGAACCTTTTCTCATAAAGACTTTTCGACTTTTTTAAAATGACAGATTTAAAATGTTTTTACTATAATTTTGTTTGCTTATTTAATTTTGTTGTTCTTAGGCTTCCACTTTTTTATTACAATTTATTAATTTTCATACTTTAGGCTGCAGGTTACTGATCACTCATTTTCACATTATATAGATCTATTTTTTGCTACGATGAGTCAAGGGATTTTCGAAACACTAAATCAAGATTATTTAGCTACATAAACAGAACTTGTGAAAAAATATAAAATAAGGATAAAAGCTTAATCAACAAACCACTACAAATACAAATCAATTCGCAATTGCTGTATTATCTTAAGTTTATAATAGTAATATATCATAACTAATGGTTTTGTAAGGATAATAACGTGACCAAGCGATTGATTTTCCTACCACTAAAAGCCAAGATAGAGTTGAATTTAGGACAAGTACAGTATAACAATTTTGTTTGAAGTAGTATATACGTTTGAAATTAAAGTTAAAAAATAAAACATACAAAAACGTTCTTGTCCACCGTGTATTAAACACGTCCAAAAACGGAGTTTTGAGTAATACAAATGTAAAGTTAGTGGGTCTTTTGACATGTTTTATATAAATAGTGTACGAAAACAGGACACCTCATAGAGGTGGCCCACTGTCCTCACCACTCAAGTATATTTATATGTTCACAAACTGGAATTTATATTTTGGTGTGTTCACAAGCTGCATGCCTTTACACTTGTTCGCAAACAAGACAACTGGCGAGGGGTACAGTTGCAGTCACACACCAACCAGAGCGTATGCTGTCACACCACTATGTCGACCGCTGACAAACTTCAAAGACCAGTGTACAACTTGCTCCAAAAGGCTCCCTGGTTGCTATAAAACAATGGTTTAGTTTAAACGTTTTAAAAAAACTGGAAGACTTATCTGGCCTAATATCATTTTTTATATATATCTTATCTAGTAGATTATTAAGTATTTTCTTTTTTGTTGCATGAAATGTGGCCCCCCCTGTGAACTAAGTCTGTGTGGCCCCGGGGCAATTTGCCCCTTTTGCCCCCCCCCTCTGGGCGGCCCTGGGAAAAGGCTGGGATAAGGAGCCCGCCACTCGCACCTTAGTACAAGTCTTAGAGGTATGAATGTCTAAATAACAGGTAGGTGTTTTTGCTTTGCGATTTCTCTGATTGTGGGATGCAGTTTTCACATTTTGCTTGTTTATAGTTTTGAAAATATAATGACCGATTGTATGCACTGTGCTTGATACCATATTTTAATTACTATTACTAGCTTGTTAATTTTAGTTTAGGCTAGTTTTTTTTTTTTTTTGCTAAAGTTTTTTTTGCATGTGCCATGCATGGTAATTTACTAACCGTAATTTGGAAGTAGCCTGTTGCTTTACTATTGCTTAATAGCAAAAAAAATAAACATTGAATTATATAGATATCATTTTGTTGTTTTGCAGGTCGTATAGCATTAGTTATTTATACTATACGTTAACCATTCTTTTGTGAATTTATATTGTAATAGATTTGTGTTGCGTGACGTTTACTTGTACTGTATATGTACCAACACGTATTATGCTAATTAAAAAACTATTTGCTAATTAAAAAACTATTATTTAACTTGTTTTATAGTAGGTTTTTCAACGCACTGTGTAATTCCGGCTTAACTTCTATCTCCAACTGTTATGGGAAAAAAGTGTTTGTTAATTCAATTGTCAAAGTCATCTACAGCTGACTCAGTTTGTTTGATGATCCAAACAAATATTCCTTCCAGGTTCAATTTATTTATTCTTTTTGCTCTGAACCTTTCAGCTGAGATAGCCTAAATCTAATTAGTCAGTTATTATTTGTTCGTTCTCAATATATTTTCGTATGGTTTAGTTCAAGATATATATTTTAACAAGAAATGTGGTTGTGATATTAAATAAGTCGTAACTAAACAGCAAAGTACCGACTTAAATTGAACTACTAAATAAATCGCGTTCTACCATGGCGGCGGCATGTAGGTTATTTGGAACTCTGGAGAAAGTGTCACTATCAAATATAAGAATATTCAGTTTACCAGGTTAGTACATGTTATTTAATTAGACCATTCAATTGTTGGAAATTAACCCTCCGATGGTTCACTATTTTACCTCTGGTGGTTCAGCCCATTTTTGCCAATTTGCAGCCTTATTTTTAAAAATCTGTAAAAAATTAATTTTTTATCTAAATAGGGCTTATTATACATCATTTAGTTCATAAAACTATGGAGTATTATTATATGTATTTCAAAATGACTTAACAAGTAGTTTGGGATTTTTTTTAACGGAGAGAATAAGAAGAAGAAGAAAATCCACAATGTTTTTCACACTTTACACACACACAAAATTTTCACTATGTACAATACAAAAATTCTAAGATAGCCCTTTTGTGCAGAATTTATAACTGAATAAGAAAATATAAACTTATAAGGACTTCATTACTGAAATAAATAAGTTATGTACAAAAAACTATACAGGCGCAATGGTGAAAACCGCTCAATCTGACTCACTCCCGCTGATGGGAGCTCTTCTTTTCCTGTTACCCCTAGATGGTCTCCAGAAGTGTTGTAATTTGGAGTCTCCAGAATCATTGAACAACTCCCTATCAATCTCACTCGTATGTAATTCAGACATTTTCATGTAAAACCACTAAAACGAAACATTATTACGACCAAAACAACGAAAATGCGACACAGTAGTAAACAACAATGGTGCGCTGACAGTTGGAACTGTCAATTATGGAATTGTATTTTTTTTAGTCTAGGCCAACGCCATCCAAATAAAACTTTCACCAGACTAAACAGTAGAACCAGCTGTTTCAAATGACATATGATATAGGATGTTTAGTGAAGGATGAACACCCGTAAGAAACGAAATAGTGAAGGTCGATTTTTCGACTCTAAACCATGGCAGATACGTTGTAAAGGTCGATTTTTCGACATTAAACCATCGGAGGGTTAAACCAATAATTATCATATTTAAGTTGCTTATAATGAATTGGGTACTGAAGTTTGTCAGGATTCTGTAGGTGTAACCTACACTAGCCCTAGTCTTTGGAACTCTTATCAAGTTATGTGCTCTCAGGATGTAATCTGTCGGATAGTTCATTTTCAGCCAGAAAAAGGAAGATATAGAGATTCGGAAAAAATTAGTTTAGCCTACCTACTACCTACGCACTTCTACTCACTTATTCTTAATTGAGATATGAAATCTTTCTAAAATTAGTCTATGATATAGGATATTCTTTAGACCTATTTTCACGAAAGATACTTTTAATTCAGCAGAATACACTGGAAAACCCAATTTTGTAAGTCTGCACTGCAGTGCTGTAATGTAAGCCAGTTACTGATTGAACAATCAAGTATCAGCAGTGTTCCTACTAGTCCTAACCATATTAATAACAAACAGGGCCTATTACAATAATAAACATGAGCTGATAGTAATATATATTTAATGCTTTTTTTAAGACAACTGTTTGAGTAGGTTAATGTTTTCATATAAGAGTTCTCTCTTCACTCCTCAACCGTGTCCAGCTGTCACTGGCCATGCACTCAGACTAATTGTTCAGTCAGTACTTAGTATATATAGTGTAAGGATATTTTGTGTGCTAGGTCCTCATTGCTTGGCTTCAGAAAACTTAAATAAATTAGCACCACTATATCAACGCTTGGAGTCAATAACAAACATCTGGGAAAACAAAAACAAAATCAGCAAATGGTATCTTCCTAGATCTCCAGAAAGTATTTGATGCTCTAGAACATAACATACTGTAAAACATTGTAATCTTATATTGCCTATGTCCACATTCTGGAAAGTCAGGGAAAACAAATTTGGTCAGGGAAATGAACAAAAATTCTGGAAAGTCAGGGAAACCTGCTCTAGTGATGGATTTGAGGGGATTGTTTTATGCTCTAGTCAGTCTTGACCTAAAACATTGCATTTTTCTAGTTATGTTCTACAATTAATTATAGTGGTGGTTAATAGTGCAATGTCCTATATAATTGATTTTATACTCAAATAGATTTCCCATCCCATGTTAAATGTTGAGTCAGAATATCAGCAGTTTTTGTGGTCCATTGTGGAGCGCTATTGTAGTCCCATGTAAATGTAATGCAGTTTAAACCAGCTGTGGTTGCGGGCTTCATTAACTAACAAATTTACAGGCACAAGTATTCCTATTATATGGAATATCTATTGCAGGTGTACAATCAATGCCTATATGTTCTGATAATATTCTCCAGTGTTGAAATAAGTATTTAAATGTAATTTTTCTTCATTTGTAAGATTAATTTTGTGAGACTTTTATATATATTCACTTAAGATCATTAGGTTTCCTTTTTGTAAGTGTTCATAATGAAAATATTTGCAATGTAACTTCGTAGAAATGTATTTGTATTTTCAATAAAATTTTAGTAAAAAAAAAAAGGAGGAACAAAAGAACGGAGAGAGAACTAGGCCAGCTATGGGTATGAAGGAGGTTGGTTTTTCTTGTTTCTTTCTTTTATAATGTTTATTTGCACTTTTTAATAGCAAGATTAATATCTTCAGAATAATCATTTTAATGTAATACTTAAAATACAAGACATTTAGACTCTAATGCATTTTTGAAAAATTGCGAGAGTCAGGGAAAATTATCCGAAATGGTCGGGAAAAATTGTGACAACATTTGTGTGGACACACTGTTAGAGGCAATGCCTTAATGTGGATCAAATCTTACCTGGATAATAGACATCAAATAGTTGAAATAGAACATGTTTTCAATAACCGCACTATAAAATTAAAATCCTAACTCCCAAAGACTTGCACTGTAATACTGCAGAGCTTCTCGCACCACTATTCTTCATAATCTATGTTAATTCATTCCCATCATCACTGCCTAAAGATAACATCCATCATGTTTGCTGATGATATTACCATTATTACTTTTTCACTCTTCAAGTGAAAACCTAATAGAAAACACCATCCAAACAGCCACCAGGATCTGTTAGGTCATGAACCGCACCATAAACTCATCCAAGACAGTTCATATAAATTCCACCTGCAACAACTGTCCAACTCAGGAAAATACCGTATCTTAAACCAAACTTCCAATTTCAACATCACTACCTCAAAATCATTCGTTCCTCATATTCGCTTATATCTCCAAGATCGGCATCTTAGTAATGAATAGTATTAATAATAATGGAATTTAACTTATTTTTGACTTATTATTTCCTACAATATGTGTGTGGATTTTCCAAATTCAATCACCCAAAGACATATGATATACCAATAGTATATGATATGGGAAAGGGTTTTAATGGCAATTCAACCAGAAACCAAGAGGAAAAACTGAATGTAGGCAAATCTTACTAGTTTGATCTTTAGCCACCTAGTGTTATCAGTTTTTTCCTAAAACATGAAATTGTAAATTTACAAATGTTGAATAGTTTATTATAAAGTAGTCTACTGTATAAGTTTATTTTTCATGATTAGATGTAAATCGTAGATAAAAAGATAGTTGAGTTTCGATTGAAAGTAGCTTAGTTCATGGATGTATGGAATTGATAGTTGTTCCTTAATTGTTGGGGAACACCTTTTGTACAGCACCTCCAGTTTTTTAAGGAAGATTGTTTTTACTCTGTAGGAAATTTCTTTCATACCCAAAAAAATCAACATACTTTTAGCAAATCTTATTTTTCGTTATATTTACATGAATAAAGATTCAGTATTTTTGTCAGGCCTATTGTGACTCAGTTCTCTTTTGCTGAACAAACATGAATCTAAAACCACTTTATCGATGACAGTTATTTCTTGAGGTATCGTTGGAAAAACCATTTTCATGACAAATTGTGTGAAGCGACTCTACCAAGTTGATGATGCAAACAACTAATAACTGGAGAAGACGAATTCTGTATATATTGTAGAAAAGTGATCTGGAATTGGAAAAAACTATTTAACTTAAATTAAAACATATATGGTGTAGAAAGCATATATTCTTCAGTGGAGGAGGTTATGAATATTGCTGGGGTCACTAAATTGCATAATACATTCTGATTCGTAGTGGCTGTGCATAAGTGTGTAACTTATGTAATAAAAATGTATTAATACTATTGTCAAATTCACAAAATATTTCGAGGCAATTTTAATTTATTCATTTTTGTTTATTATTGTCTATTATTGATTTATGTGTATAGAAATTTATGTATATTTTTATTGGACCTCAATTTCAACATAGTTCAAGTTTTAAGGATATATTTAATTTAGTGAAAAGTGTTTAAAGGGTTGAAATAATGATGATAGCTCATAATTATTTTTCATATCAGTATTCAGTCTGAATGGAACGAAATTGTTAATTAAATTATTGTTTGGTGAAATTATTATTTGATAAATCTCTCAAATAACAAAATCTTTTCACTAATTGGTCAATATGCAATAGAAAATATTATTACAAAACCTTATTTTTCAATAAGAAGGTGTTTATGCGTTTACTATTGCTGTTGTCCAATTAGTAGTACTGTGTGGCTGGCCATTCTGTATTATGGGGTTTAACTTAGTAGTTTCAGATGATTAAACTGCAAGTATAAAAATACTATCGTTGACTACTGAATATCACCACTTTTCTGTATGATTTTAACTTGTCAATACTAAGTTCAATGTGAAATGCTACAACATAAGCTCTATTCAATAATCATAATAACCAAAAGTGTTCAATGGGTCAAAATTATCTCCACTGAAAATATGGCGGACATTCAACATTTAAAGCCATTTTGTTAAAAAATTAATTTTTTTAGATTAGAAGAAGGTGCATTTAGTTGACTTTACTCACAAAACTAGCACACATTGCTTCTGAGTGTATGCTTCAGAAACAGGCATGTAAAATTGATAAGAATAGTTGAAACATCAAACAACTATTTTGAAATAGGTCAAACTCTGAGCTCAATCAAGCTGTTTTCAGTTGGAAGTGGGACAGTATAACATTGGACTAAGGCTCCTAAGTTTTTTTATCTAATTTGGGAAAGATTAATAGTCCTACATGTGATCTATTCAATCTATTTGAATGATAAAAATTAAATGATTTGAGCACAAATGGTACAGGAATTATATTTTAATGACAATTGATAGGTTTCAGTACAAAATACAATCAGTTAGTAAAAAAAGTAGGCCTAATAATATCAAAACTTGTGTTGTAAAAAGAACTGGATGAATATATTCAGTATATTCTTGCATGATTGATATATAAATGGGAAATTTTGATTTGCTAGGTTTAACACTTATATTAGTTGTTCAAACAAGGTAAAATGTTCTAATCAAGGTGATTAAACCAAATGAGCAAGTGTAACGAGTCATAAAATGTAAGTTTGTTAATTTTAACCAATCTGCTTGCAATTTCAGACCAAAACTGCAGGCCAATCTGTTTGTTGAAGTAAGTTTGCTTACATGTAAAAGAGTATATGAGTGAAGCTAGTGATCATTCAGCAATGTTGCAGACAAATACAAAACAGTACAGTAGACTGTTGAGAATCCGGATTGCAACCATCCGAATTCCGTCATATTCGGATCAAGTAAAAATTAAGATAACCTATTTTTTTCTGTGGTAAAATCGAGTTGTCATTGACAACGTCGCAAATGTTTGACTACTGCATGCATGACGTAGATGCGTAGCAGTATAAATGAGTTGGAAATGAAGGTGCATCCCCCTTCATTATTTAAATATAGGATGTTTACATTGTGAGTTGTCAACAAAATTGCAGGAGTATATAACAGTATATAACAGGTATATAACAGTATATAAAAAAGTATATAACAGGAATAACTTAATTATCACAGATGTTTGAAAGGTCACCTACCTCATATGGACCATTTGACTTTGATCTTTGGCGAGTCCGGAATTGATGCTTTTCAGATCGGACCTCCACCACATTGATCCGGATAGTCAAGAGTTCATTATAATTATAAAATGTTAGTAAGGATAATAATTGCTGTGTTTTATATACAGTCATGATTCTAATCTAATAATTATTTTCAGTGTCATCTTTCAACCAAAGAAGATTGTATAGTGCTGATCTAACAACTGGTAAACATACAAAAACAAAAATTGTAAATGATGTATGTGTTATTACACTGGATACACCAGGAGCTAAGGTTTGTACAAACATTAACTGGATGTTCTATTACATTCTTAAGTTACAATGATGTTCTATTACAATTCTGTAATACAGTGATCTGTCTCAATGTGCCCTAGTCTAAGTATTTGGTTCAACTAATGGCTACAGGGACCAATGACTCATGTACATTGAAAACACCCCTCAGGTTTGAATAGAAGAATAAAAGAATAACACTAAAATGATAAATGTATACATCTATTTTAAGTCTTATTTTTTTTGTTGATTCTATAATGGAGTTTTTAAGTGGAGGAGGGGGTTGGCGGCAGCAGGGGGTGTAAAGATTAAGTATTTTTATAAAACTAAAAAAATTGTATAGGTAGTTAAGGTAAATCTTTATTCTTATAGTTAAATATTTATGATCTAGTTGGAACAAAGAACGAGGATCTTAAAATTCTTTATTGTAACGAAGGTTGAGTACACTGCACCGCCACAGACTGATTCTTACAGAAATGCCCATTTTTAATGAACTTACTGTCAATGTAGGCCCGTTCTCCAGTGAACCACTTAACTGTGGAAAAGCATGAGTGCATGATTGAACATGATTTTAATGTAAATCCCACAGTTGTATACGGAATCAGGCAACAGTTTTAAGGTTAACGGTTATGTATGTTAACTCTTACAACTCGATAAGTAATTAAGCGTTACTGACAAAAGATGATGTTGTATACATTTTTATATGAGTTCTTCGAGAGCTGAGGTCTGTGACCATGTTCCCTTCCCCACTCATACATAACTCGCTCTTTTTTACCCAAATAGCTCATATTTATAAATATTTGTGACCATTGTTGTTCTGGAACTCACTGACATAAACTGGCATTAAAATCTTAAATGGCTGAATATATTAATTTATCATTTGTTATTTACTAACCATATTACTGAAATACATACTACATAAATCAATATTTTATAGTTTTCAAAGAAGAATTTAAAATAAAAGATTTTTAGACATTGATTTTTATCACAAAAACACATATTTTTCAGAAAATAGTATCAAATATACACCATTTAAATGCACACATGTTAAATTTAGTAATTTCTTTATAATTTGTTTTATAATATAAAGTATAAAATCAGACATGTTCACATCATAGCCAATTTCATTGTCATATTGAAATAAAAATTATTGTACATTATAGTTTACTTTTATGGTAATTAACTGGCCATAATAATATTATTTGTGGTTTAAGTGTAATCCATGTTTGCAGAACTCTGTCCACTTGCACTGAGTTGCTCATTTACAACGGACATGTCACAATCACTACGTCAAACTTTTATTAACTGTCATGTCTGAATGTAGATGAGACATAATCAAAATTAAAATAAAAAAATTTAGTAAAGGTTCAAGATAAGATTTGGCGTTCATTGACTGCTTGATAAGAGGATAAGAACCTTATCAGCTGTGAGTTCCATTTATGTACTTAGAAAAAATATTGTCACATTTAGTTCAGTTTTTTTTCTATGAAAAACAGGATTATATTCCAGGACGAAATTAAAGATCCCTGGGGGATGCCTTAGCTTCTGGCATGGTAAATCTCAAGTACTTTTTAACCCTTAGGAAGTCACGCTATGGTCGAAAGCACTGCAAGGATATTATTTTATTTTTAGTGTGGCAAGCCTAACCGTCAGATTGGCACCCCACCTATTTGCCCTTCACTCAAAACAAACAGATTAAAATACAAAAACGAAACAAAATCTAAGCTATGAAAATAAATGATAGAAGGTGTGTAGTTAGTGCAGCTTAACTACTGACTGCTTAACGACTGTGCACACAACGTCTGACCTTATGATTTGAGCGTGACTTAACAAAGATTAAGGAAAGTTTATGATGGACACTCCTGGATTCTAATGGTACTCTTGGTACTAATACGAGGTCAGGTTCCTACAATATATACTGACATTCTTCTCTTCTGGTTTTTCACGGGATGCAGAATATGTTTGACAACCCAACATTATGTTTCATCCCCAGTAGGAATAATTTGCAAGGGTAAATTTCCTCCATGCACACATTTTTTAATAAAACTAAACAGTTTCACTTAAATATTAGATTAAATAAAGGCAGAAATTCCTACAATGGGTCCTGTGTGTGGCCTATCTTAAACCGGAAAAGATTGAAGGTTCACTTTATGTTAAATACCAATCAAAGATACTCGTAGTCATACAAAATAGCTGACCGATCATTGAAACAGTATATTTATTCATTTTGTGTAATTAGCCTCCAGAACTGTTATATTATAGAAATAATACTGGTTTAAGTTACCTTTTTCTGTCGTAACAGTTCTTCAAATACATTCCTGTTATGTACATTTCAAAGCATACAAAGCTTCATCATCAGGCTTCCAAAAACGTCAAGGTTTGAAACATTAAAACCCTAAAATCACGAAACATTTAAACACTTCAACGTGCTTGTGTTTAAATGTTTGAATCGTTCAACATGATTATAGGGTTTTAATGTTTCAAATAGTGATGTTTTTAGAAGCCTAATGATGAAGCTTTATATGCTTTGAAATGTACATAGCAAACATGTAAATGAAGAACTGTTAGAACAGAAAAAAGTTACTTAAACTAGTATTATTTTTAAAACAGTAGACTTATTTTTATCTTTAGTGCAAAGGGTTAATAATATCATTTCAATATGCTTATTATTTATATAACGTAAAAAACTTAACATTGTATTTTTTATGAAATCACAGACATATTATTAATTTTTCCTGTCCTGTTAAAAGAGAAGAATAAATAATGTAATCAGAAAGCAAACACTAAACATTTTTTATAAGTAAAAATCATATAAAATTAGAAATAAACAAGATATAAGTTCACAATTATGTAATATGCTATTTATCTTTAAAAATAAATATTAATACAGTGTATTTCACAATATCGGGAAAAGTTATGAATTTTTGCATTAGCATTTTTTCAGTTACTCTTAATTTTTAAACAAACTGGTGATATTTTAAAAATTAATTGTAATTATAAGGATTTTATACATATATATGATCTTTAAGCTCTTGTTACTAACGAAATTCATTGAAATACTCAGATAGTTGCAGGTAATAAATTTAAACTACACTGCAAAGATAAGAATTTAAATTTGATTTATTGTTATAACATTTTCAATAGTTATATAACTATACAAATAAGCATCAATGGTAACTCTGGCAAATATGTAAATATAAACTCAAAGCTAATAATAATAAAAAAAGCATAGTGATTTTATATTATGGTGTATAGTTTAATCAAATATATAAATGGCACTTAAAAGATTAACAGTCATGTGCAATGTGGGTGGGGAGTTTTTGGACTTTGCAACATCACTGGCCTTGACCCTCAAGTTGTGTAGCCAAGACAGTGAGAACTAGGAAGTTATATTTCCCGTTGATTGACCTTTTATAACAACTGATTAAGAGTCAATGTCTCCTTAATTAGTTATGTTCAAATTTTACTTTTCAAATCTTAAGAGTTCTTTGAGATTACCAATGCCTAACCGTGGAAAGGTAAACTTTCCTCCATATTAAACCTAAAAAATCAAAACTTAAAAAATTACCATTATTAGTTTGATTCCTAAATATGTTTTTTGCCATTACTCAAAAACTAGTCAAGTTAAAGTTATGCGGTTTTCACTAAATTATTTTAAATTGTAATTCGCATCTTTCCTGAAAATTTAATCAAAATCGTTAGAGCCGTTTTTGAGCAAATTTCATTTTTGTGTGTTTTTTGCCCATAAAAATAAAAAAAAATTATATTTCAGAAAAGTGAGAAAATGGTCTGGAGATATTGGCTAAATACACCTACATACCAAATTTAATAAAAATTGATCCATCCGCTTGGTCTCTAGCGAACAGAACATACACAAAGATGGACAGGCAAAAAAAATGGTTTTTTTTTCGAAAAAACCACTTTTTTGGGTTCAGGGGATCCCAAAATAGTTTTTTAGACGAACTTGTAAAAAATATGTTTTTGGATGATCACAATACTTTCTCTATGCTAAATCGTGTGGGAGAAAGTAAAAAGAGTTGTTTTTTATTCATAAATAGCTATTTATCTGTGCTTTGCTACAGAACAATTATACATTTAGTAATGTTAATTAATTGTGTTGTGTATTGGTAGTTATTTTTGCAAACTGTAAAATATTTGACTACAAAATTTAACTTCTAGGCCTAATATTAAAAGTTAATTGACTATAATTACAGCATGGTAACTTTCAAAACTGTGTATGGGCGGATGACTTCTAAGGTGAATTCCAAAGATCCGAATAACCTAAATCTTTCTCATGCTTATAATAAATTGATACCAATAATAATGGTTAAAGCCCAACTTCATAAACTAAAGGTTCTAAATTTGATCCTTTATAGATGTAAACTTGTTAGGTTTAAAAGTAGACTGTAATTTAAATTGTAACCGTCATTTGGAATTCATTTGTAGTAAAATTAGTCTGTATTTTGTTGCATTAAAAAGGCTCACTAACACATGTGGTCTGAATAATGTTTAAATGTTATGCTATGCCTAAATAAAATACCACATAACGTACAACATTGAAACTTATGGAGGGACAAGCAAATTAAACTTTGATAATAGTTTACATCTTAAGAAAGGTAGCTAACTATTACTTTCATTTTAAAACTGAAAAGTAATGAATCCTGCAAAGAATGTTTCTATGATTTAGGAGTATTGACTGTACAAGCATTGTACTCGTTTAAAGCAATTAATTATTTTTATTAAATATATTGCCAACAATATTCCTAAACTTTCAGATATACGTAAATATAATACAAGGAACAATGCAGATTTTGCTATTATGAAGCATAATAATGAAATTTAAAAAAAACCTACTGTGCAAGAGTGATATATTTTTAAAAAATACTGAAATAAATAGAAAGTGAATCACCAATATATAAATTTTAAATCAAAAGTGAAAGAATATTTAGTAAACAAATCACTATCATTTTAATGAATTATAATTTATAGATTATTACTATAATAGTAGATTTTGTACAAATAACAATTTTATAGTTACTTATGGTAACTTTAAAATTATTAGCAATAAGATAATAATCACTATAATTAATATATAGCAATAATTTAAGTTGCTGTTATAACGCCATTTATGTACATTATTTGAATGTATAATTATGAATAAAGTGAATTTTGATTTGATTCATCCCAATCAGAGGCATAACAAATTTGAAAGGAATCAGCTGATAGCCACCAGATATTCATTTGTCATTGTGTTATTAATTAATTACTTTTTCTTAGTTTGTAACAATGACTAAATTTGACTCTTCTACACACATCACACTCATTCGAAATCAATATTCGCCCATATCTTGACGATAGGCATTTTAAAAACAAATATAATACCAAGTTTCATGAAAAATAGTGCTCTCATCTTCCCTTGAAAAGCAAATAAAGGAAACATTACCAAAAGACAGACAAAGGTACAAATTTAGATAAGCCTTGATTCAGTTTCTGTTATATAAGAAATGGGTAAAAATACAAAATATATATATAGTGAAATAAAATTCTCAACTGGTAAAATACATTACACCATATAGTTTTGCATTTGTGAAAGCCTTTTCACATAAGCTTAACTCTATGTGAAAAGTATGGCTAAATAGTAAATATTTCTTATACTTTTATTTTGGCAAATTGTGTTTCTAAGCAATGCAGATACACAACTCCCATTTTATGTAAGTAGATAAAACATTATCAGGAATAATCTTTGTACTCAAATCTATATCTAAAGATTTACTTACTTATCTTATTCCACTTTATCAATTAGTTTGCACTCATTTCGTCATAAAATGGCCATTAAATAGTTTTTTCATGAGAAGGACACACAATTTTTAATTAATTATTTATCTTAGAACTTAGGCTTAAGCGGCCGGTGTCATAACTAGAATCTACAGTTTCCGGTGACAACCGCGTCAAGGTACTATCTACAATATTTACAAGATGACCAGACGTTTCGCCCATACTGTGATGTGGCATCCTCAGTGGTTTCTCTGAGACTCTATTGAGTCTATTGAGTCTCAGAGAAACCACTGAGACTCTATTGAGTCTATTGAGTCTCAGAGAAACCACTGAGGATGCCACATCACAGTATGGGCGAAACGTCTGGTCATCTTGTAAATATTGTAGATAGTACCTTAACGCGGTTGTCACCGGAAACTGTAGATTCTAATTATTTATCTATTCATTTATTGAACTATTTCTACTTTTCTTTTTTAATCCAACATTATTGCATAAGATGCTGATCCCATGCAAATTTATTGCGATTCTAATACCAAACAAAAAAGAAAATATAATTGGCAATTATTAAAATTTAAAGATTGATATAGGCTAAGGTAACAAGTTTTTTGATGTATTAATTTTATCTTACCTGGATTTTAGCTAATTTTCATGATCCGCAGAATTAGCTGCTTGCCCTTCTATTGTAGTCTAGCATCATTATCATCATCACTTTCTAATAAAAGTATCAATTGCGCTATAAAATATTATAACAAAACTGTGTCTTTTAGGCATTTTCAAGTTACATAAAAAAAAAACACAGTAAATACAGTTCTACTGTAAATAAACACCAAACGATCAAGTTGGTTGTTTCATTTCCAACTAAATCAGCTGTTATTCAAAACATATAAAAAAATGTGATAACATCTGTTCATAGTACCATTGATTATATATACCTACAATAGATATCCCATCTAACAGGAATATTTATGCCTGTAATTTGGTTAGTTAGTGAGGTCTGCAACCATGGCTGGTTTAAACTGCATTACGTTTACGTAAGGAACTGCTCTAGTACTCCACAATAAACCACAACAACAGCTGATAATTTGAGATACAAAATTTAACATTGGATGGTAAAACTATCAGTGTGTGTGTATAAAATCAATTATATTACTCACCGACAACTAAGTAAACAATCAAATAATACACAGCTGCGACTGAGGTCTGATTGTCACAGAGTAGTTTCATGTCAGTAAACAAATGGTTTAAACTTACTCTTCTTACTTTTTGATCCAACTTTACTAATTAACAAACGCAAATGCAATATATTTAAGTGCTACAAAAACACATTTCAATTTAATTTGTGTCAAAAAAAGTATTTTCTATTTACACTGTCTGTCAACCAATGGGCCTACAAACTGACTTATTCAGATATCTAAGCCTCAAATTTTACATAAACTGTCCAGAATTGTACGTGAATAAGTTGATTTTCAGTTCAGAAATGTTCTGAATTATAAACATGTGAACAGTTTCTAAAAATTGCACCATCCTATTGAGAGCATAGTTCATTTTGCTTGATATTGGAAATTACCTTAATAGTTTTTAATTTAAACAGTTAAAAAAATACAAAAAACATTATCTTTGAATGTTTTACAGGTTAATTCTCTTGGTAAAGAGGTGATTACAGAACTAGAACAAGCCATAGACAGTGTTCAGAGGAATCCCAGTGTGAAAGCTGCCGTTCTGATCTCGGGAAAACCAGGATGTTTCATAGCAGGAGCTGACATAGGCATGCTTGAAAAATGCAAGAGCTACGAGGAAGTGCGAGAAATATCTCATAATGGCCAAAAGATTCTTGATAAAGTGGAGAGCTCATCGAAACCAATAGTTGCCGCCATCATGGGATCATGTTTAGGAGGTGGTCTGGAGGTAAGTCTTGTTTTCAGTTCAGTTGTTTTTTTTTTCTAAAAGGGAACATACAGATCATAGTGGTCTTGTTATCAAAATTCATGCTGTGGAAAATTAGTCAAGATAAATATTTAATTTGGGGAGTGTCCTGCCTAAAGAAATTATCTCTAAAATTTTGCTCGTAACTAAGTTAATTGACCAAGCTTTCATCATTATCAAAAGCTTCTGGAAGTGCCAGTGGTCCGACTGGTCTGAGACGTCAAGTTGTACCTGAGATAGAGGTAGCTTGGTTTGAATTCTAGCTTTGACTGTTAGTTTTTATCAGTAATATTCACCTTGTTCTGTACTGGTTCTCCCTCCTTACCCTCTTACTCATTCTGATAAGTTCCCCACACTCATCAATAATCGATGGGGAATGGATGGAGTAAGGCTAAAAATAAGATTAGTCCCTTCTAAAAAAAAGGCACTTGAACCATTAGAAAAAGTTTTAAAATTATTATTAATTAATTAAGTGAATTTTTGTAAACAATAGGTTTCTTTCTGCTATTTAATTTAATCTACGTAATTAATACTTTTGGATCCAAATCAGAACATTGCATTACAATGATACACATTAGGATCTAATTACTATTCCCAGTTAAATGAAGTTTTTTTATTCTTCTCATTCAAACAATAGAAGCTCACATTCTTAGACAAGTGTAAACCAGAAGGACAGAGTTTTGGAAATTCATCCAATTTCCACGAATTGTGGTTTTATATAATAACTACTGCACATAATTTACAGGCTTCTAAATTATGTGCAGTAGTTATTATATAAAACCACAATTCGTGGAAATTTGTCAACAAGATTTGAAAATGAAATTTTTGTTGACCCTGTAGTAGTTACTAAGTGAGTGGTCACCTATGAGAGCGGTTCTCAAACTATGATTTGCGTACCATTAGTAGTATGTGGGACACTAGCCATAGGGCGGTGACCTACGTAATGTAGAAGCACAAATGTAGTGGAGCTGTTCCACCACTTTGTGACATGTACCACATGTTACAAACATTGTATTTTATTAAAAATTGCCTTAATTTATATCTTATATCTATCACAAAAATACATGAATCAGTTATACGGTTTCATTTATGTCTAGGGAACAACCTGCATGCCAACTTTATCGCTCGATGCGCTCAATACACCTCGGCATGTAACTTTTAACTACAAATAATAGTAGATTACTAGTATAACGTAACATCACAATATTGATTTTATTTACAAGATATCTTACACACTACTTGTGTTGCACCCCTTTATTAGTATAATTACCCAATGGTATTACTTAGCCTATTTAAACGTGTTCATTTCATTTGTGTATTTTTTTATCTGCTGAAGATTAAACTTTTAGTGTAGTATTAAAAATGCATCAATCACAGAGCATCTTTGTTATGTAGGATTAATAGTATAATGTCAAACATACAAAATAAACATGTTTATTTATTTACAAAACATCTGTTATTAATTTACTAAAATCAACCCAATGTTATCCCTGGTTTCTACCCCTTAGGAGTTTTTTATCAAGATGAAAATACTTTAGTTGTCCTATTTAAGACAAAGAAACCGTGTACAAAATATCAGCTCTCTACCTACATGGGAAGTTGGAGAATTAGTGATGAGTGAGTGAGTGAGCCAGGGCTTTGCCTTTTAGATGTATAGATGTATGAAATACTTCATATTTTTATTTTTTATAGTACTACCTAAAAGTCTCAAGCAACCGTAGATGGTGCACTACCAATAAAGTTTGGGAACTTTTGTTCTATGAGATCATTGACATGGATTTTGCAATGTTCCTAAATTACATAAGAGGTTGCCTCATTCTCATATGGTCTGTATAAGCAGTGCTTTACTGAGTTTTGACATCAGAGGCCGACTTCCAATACATTGCGTTGAACATTTAATACATACTAAAACACATTACTGCATTATTTTCAATAGTATAAACTGTGAATCAAATAAAATAATGTTAATGATTTTACAAAATCATATTCACAATTTAACAACACAGATTGTAGTAACATTGAAAGAATGAATATCACATTTTTTTTATTGTTGCGGTTTGTCTTCTTTACAGCAGCGAAGGTAGAAAAATCACAGCTTTGGTCAGTCCATGACGTAAATTGCTACCTGCATGCTTCAGATTTGTACTTGTCGAGGCAACCTCTTGTGTATACTGTAAGCCTTGGGTATTTTCTACCACCTGCTCTCATCACTAAAAAGCTAATTATTGTGCTTTTTGTTACCTTCCCAAACCATTGGCTGCATTTTTGTATACATAAATACATTAAATATTTCATTTCATCTTTGGTCAGACTACTGTAATAACTATGGAGGTAGGAGTTAGATTTCAAAATTGATTTTTAGTTTGTTATCTTAAGTTAGATGGCTTAACTTAACAGACAAACTACAATTTAAACTGTTTACCACACTTCAGATGAAATATTTAACAATAATATTACATACTTTTTTATTTTTGCAAATATTTGCATAAAATAACACAATAAATATGAGGAAAATAGGAAAATGGGGTTTTTAAGGTTATTTAGAAAGTTTTTCATTTATGTTATTTATCAAAACAGTTGGAAGAGGTTTTATGTTTTATATACTTCTCAATTGAATTTAATATTTCAATTTGTAGTTTATGACATTTAAGACAAAATATTGTCTTTTACAATGTTAGCTTTTGTATAAAAAGTTATTATACAGGGGTTATTAATGATAGTTATCTAAATGATAGTCTATCTTAAATAAAATGATAGTCTATCTTAAATAAAATGATAGTCTATCTTAAATAGTTCTTGAGTTATAAAATAATTTGTAAAAAATTTGTCTTGACCTATGGAACAATTTTTGCTGAAAAGTTTCAGATAGTTCTGGGACACCCTGTATACAGTTATTTTACAGTTCACAGTTATATACAGTTATAGTTATTATACAGTGCTGTTAAATGGTTGGTAATTAAACTTAAAAAAATCTATATTCAGGTTTGAAACTAAGCTAGAAAAAAATCTAACTTTGACTGAAAGCTGTAAGTTTTGTAGTTTCTAAGAAAATCTGCATTGCAGACCATTCTGCCAACTGTGTTAAACATTAGTTTCTTCTAAAACTTGCAGAATTTTCTTTAATCGAAATAGTAATTTAACAGCTAATCATTGGCACCTCTATATAGTTATAATATTGGTCTCTAACCCCCAATATAGTTATAATATTCCCTGATCATTTTTATTTGTATAAAAATTTCATTTACTTTTTTCTTATATTTTCACTCATTGTCTGCCTTTGCATTGTTGATAAGAACAGCTCTTCGTTTGACTTTTACTTTGCCTGTAATCTGTTTGTAATATTGGCAAGTTATTATTTATCCTTCTATCTTCATTCACCTACTATAGATTTTTTCATTTAGCAGTTGTGCCTTGTGTTTTATAGACACAGTAATAAATATACTTGCGCACGACTCACAGAAAACCTATAAAAAATGTTACCCACGGATAGTTGGTATTCTTTGTATAAATCAAGATCTCTAAACACAGTACACATATGCAATTGAGTTTGTCAAAATACTTATCAGTAATATCAGAGTTCATTCCACAAACCGCTCCAAATTGTAACATATTATCATAGTATTAGTTATAATAACAATAATAAATAAATAATTTATAACAAGGACATTTTCAATACAGTTGTTTGGCTCAGACCTTTTTTTTTGTTCCTGTTGTCTGCCGGAGTCTTTAACGTTTTTATAAATTAAAAAGTTAAACCTTAATTTATCATAAACTACTTTGTCATAAACCACTCACAAGCTTTACTCCACTTTACTTGCTGGTAATGTTCTCTGCTATAGATTACATTACCAGCAGTGTGTTAAAAAAAATTGTTAAGACTTTTTGTTGACAATACTTTCATCAATTGATAAATATTTACTAACGGTAAAATGGTGTTACAAAATTATGATCACGTGATCGATAAAAGTTAGATTCTGGAATATGGGTCATAATTAGATTTTCTCTATTGAACAAATTAGACGTTTTAATTTTGAAATCTATGCCTGATAAACATTTAACTATACTATAGCATGCTTTGGTTGTGATTGGTCTATCAGTTGGAATTGTTGGCTTAGGGTTTTGACCCATGTTTATTTAGAACAGTGATGGAGGCTTGAATTTTTGTAGTAAGGATACTAAACAGTCTGAAAAAGAATTGGCGAGTGAGTTGCAAGGTGGACAATGTTTCTCATCAGGTAATTCATTGAAGCCATAGTTAGGTTCAAACCCTGGAGCATAATCTTTAATTACATTTGACCAACCTATGTCGTCATCAGAATCAGTCAAATCTGAGTTGGCCTAGGTATGGGCATATTTACTGTATTCAGACAACCTCTGGGCTGTTATTGACATTTTGAGTTAAGTCACTATCATCGCCTTAATCAAAGTCAGTACTACTTAACAATTGAGGTCTAAACGTAAATAAATCATTTTAAAAAAGGACTTTTTCCCTGATAATACATCTTTTATCCTGATATATATTTTCCTTCATGGCATTTAGATCTAGGTAACATAAATATTATGTTATCACAAATATATTTCAATATTTACTTTGGTGACATCTCGGAATATGGGCACTGGGCTTTTTGGAACAACTGTAATCATGCAGTTATTTGGACGTTGGGATTGTAAGGGTTAATTATTATTTCCAAATGTATGACTATTTCTGAGGAAATTTGAAGGCTGTGTTATACAATTATAATACTTTGTGAACCATACAATAAAATCTAAGCAAACACTTTTGATATTGTCACGCATAAACACTATTTTTTTAATTGGAAGAAATGCTAATTTAATGATAATTGTAAAATAGGGAAATCAGTAAATGCAGTTACAAATGGTGACCAAAGTCCCTAATGGTAAATGGAATATTAATTAAATACAAAATATTGCATTTGATCAAAATTAGCTAGGAAGTTGAATGACAACTGGATTGTAGAACATTTAAATGAAACATTAAGATTACTTTTTCATGTTCATACTCCTCCAAATTAAAACTTTTTACTTAAATCTTAAAAACTGACATTCTAAGTTGTTCCAAGGTGGCGCTGGCTTGCCACTACCGAATAGCTGTGAAGAATTCCAAAACAGTCCTTGGGTTGCCTGAAGTTTTGCTAGGACTGCTGCCTGGAGGAGGGGGTACTCAACGGTTGCCCAGACTGGCCGGTGTCCTCACAGCTCTGGACCTTGAACTGTCCGGCAAGACTGTGAAAGCAGACAAGGCCAAGAAATTGAAGATAGTTGACCTGTTGGTCGATCCTTTGGGACCTGGACTTATGCCACCAGAAAAGAGGTAATTTAAGATTTGATAAAGGACTCTATTCAATCCTTTATTATAGAGCAGGAATGAATCCAGAAATAATTTTGTTCAGATATTACATTTGTTTTATTTTGACTACTAGTTTTTTCTGGATCCAATGAGCAGAACTAATTAAATACACTTGTATTTCGGTACTATTGCCAGGGTAAATCGATTGCAGAAATAAATCTTGGATATACATGTGTTTCACGGTTCTTGGCACCTAAATAATTGTTAAAAATCTTTGAGCCAACATTCTATATTTCACATAGATTATCACAATTCATTGTGTTAATTAATGTAAATGCCCATTGGTGATTTAAAATAATTATTGTTATATTTTTGTTTTTATTTTATTACGACGAGAAATACAATGTCGTATTTGGAATCTTATGCTTTTAATATCACACAATTTACAAAATTGATTAACTTTATATACTCAACTTGTGGTTGTACTTTTACCTGCATGTTATATTACAATCCAGTTGCTATGCACATGTACAGCGAAAAACAGCACTCACGCTGCAGGATCGCACTTTATCGACTTCCTGCTATTAGATAGACAGGGGGGGGGTCACGTGTCTGTGTGTGCGTCTCGCGGTTAGAATTACACCCAGCGCTGCGAGGAAATTCAGTTGTCTCTAATGCCGCCGAACCACCTTAACAGATGGTTATGCTAAATGTATTTTGATTAATATATTATAAATAAATTTAACCAATATATTTGTAGGACAATGGAATACCTGGAAGAAGTGGCAGTAGAAAATGCAAGAGCTATTGCGAATGATAAACTAAAAGTACAACGTAAAAAGTCTTTGGTAGATAGGTTGATGAACCTCGTTCTCATGACCGATTTTGGGAAGGACCAAATTTTTAAAAAAGCCCAAACCCAAGTCATGAAAGCTTCTGGAGGACTTTATCCAGCACCTCTCAAGGTAAACTTTTTAAACAATTTGAATTTTTAGTAAAATGTTCCCTTAGATGCATGATAAACATACTTCGGAAAGTTAATGATTTTTTTAAACTGAATAAAGTTAAAGTTAATACTCTAAAAAAGTAACTAGTTGAAGTTAAAAGTTAGGATGAATCGAAACTAACTGATTAAAGTTAAAGTATTAGAAAATTAACTGAAATTCAAAGTTAAAAGTTAGTTTTGGTACAGTAAAATATACATAAACAAATACTTAACCTGTATGATCTTTTATTATTTATGATATCTTAGATAAATAAGCCTATTTATAATACATTATTATATAATAATATTAATTAGACTATAGTAATTTCTACATTAATTTTTGTTTTATAACTGTCCGAAATCTTAAAAATTAAATATTTAATTTAATTTCTAAAATTGTTAACAAAAACTGACTTAAAGTTTTATATTTTTAAGCCATACTTTAAAAAATCAATAACTATCATATAGGAAATTCACGATAACAAAACCTTTTTTAATTGGCGCAGATAGTAAAAAGGCCAAATAATATCTTGAAATCTTGACTCCAGGTGGATTTTATCAGACTGGAGATGATAAGGAAGAGTCACTGATAAGAAAGTACTGATTAGCAGTAAACAAAAACTGAACAAAATATACTCACTCTATAAGTGAGTGAAAGCAGATCTATTCATACTATTTTCGATAAGCAATTACGCTTATTAGATGTTTAAAAATTTGCCATTCTGAGTGCATGTTTTATTATTACTGAAATAAGTTAATTAAAAATTATGAAAATTATCTAAATCATTAATAAAATACAAAACTAATTACCATTGATAATATTCTAGATATTAATATTAAAGATAGTATTATCATTATCTTTTCTTTTCAACGGTGCCGATAGCAAAATAATGAAAACAGAACTAAATATCGTAATTGTTACTTGAAATGTGTCCTGAAATCTTAAAGACAGTTTATTCTGTTGCGTGGTATCATATAATGGATTGATTTTACCAAGTAAGCCTACTTTAAAATAAAGGAAACGTTTGAGGAAATGTTGGTTTGATTAACCATTTAAATAGTTTTTCCCGATTACTTTTGAACAGGACAATTTAGATATGTAATTCTGTATGATCAATTAATCAAGTATTGACAGCATTAACGTCAAAATGCAACTGATTTTCCTAATTAATTATACAGATAAATGGGTAAACATGTAAAATTACTGTCTTAGAGTTTATGAAAGATAAACAAGCTTGGGACCAATACGTTGATTTAAAACAAGATAACTAAATGACTATCTCAACTTTATCCCTAAACACAAAACTAATCAAGTGAAATGATCACCCCAGAGACAGGTCAATACCACAACAATAGTATACCGGTACCCGTTTGGTCCTCCTTTTTTTATTTATAAGACAGTAAAATGTGACTAAAGGGGAGGGGGTGCGTTTTCAAAACAGTGACCTTGCTTGCCGGTGACAATTGGGGATGAGGAAATTGAGGGATGAGGAAACTTTGACCTGAGTTTTAGATACTTTCTCCCCAGTCCACATTCCACGGACCAAATGGCACCTATTATCACATTTGGAAAACTAACTGAGTTACTTTAACTGTTAGCCAAATTTTCAACTAGTTAAAGTTAGAAGTTAAACATGACCAAAACTAACGAATAAGTTAAAAAGTTAATAGAAAAAGTAACGATTAAATTTAATTGTTAATCCCAAGTATAATGATAAACATATGCAACTCTAAAATAGATTGTGCAGGAATAGCATACGTCACATGTTTACCTTTTTGCCACAGTGGAAAATAAACTCACCTAATGAACCTGATGAGGCTTCCAGTTAATGTAGTACTCATTTATGTAAAGAGATTCTTGCTTCAGAATGCAGCATAGTTATGGAAAGAAATAAAATACATATACCCTTCCACTCTTCAGATCAAAGGTGGTTCTTCCCATTGGTAAAATTGATGTTTTTAACCCTTTCCACTCAAGTGGCGGGGCAGCCCCGCCACGCAACTTACCGCACTAACTCCAATGTCGGGCCGGGCCCGACGTCTCTATAAAAACGTTCTATGATTGTATTTAGACTGACGTAGTTACATTATTGACCGCTAGGGTTGTTGTTTGATATGTGCTGCTATCTGTAGAATTTTTTCGGAACCGTTTGAGTTTAGTATCGGTAAACAAACCTCAGAAAATGTAATGTTTGTCTTCTGTGGCTGCTCTGTAAACAGCTGGCTGACTGCAACAGCTATCTGCACTCACTTTGTTCCGTCATATGTTATCGTTCGTAATGAGCTTATAAAACACATTGTTGTTGCTAGGTTATCGTTGTTGTTTTACTGTTTATTCATAATATTTTTATTTTTACGACGATGATTCCTGTCGAATAAAATGGGTGAAGACGACGGCAGTAGTATTCTACCAAATGATGGAAGTGGCGACAGAATAGTTTCGTTTTCGAACCTCAGTGATGACGGTATTACCAGCTTACTATTTGACGAGGATTTATTATCCAACTAGTTATGTGCCTAAAACATTTCTTTTCATCTTTTACATTTCCTGTATGTTCATAAGTATTTTTACCGTAGGCCTATGTGTAACCGGTATGAAAATGAAAGAGCGTTGCAAGTAGGCTATTAGATTTTGTCTGTTTATATTTTTAGCTGATAACATGTTTTGAATTATTGAAAAAAGCTTTACTTACAAATTTGGTCTAAATTATGTACCTTTTGACTGTTGCTAAGCAATAAAATAAAATTTATGGAGCAATTGTTTACTAGTTGCAGTGAAAATAATTTTTTCGGTAAAAATGTTGTTTTTCAAAAAATTCGGTTTTAGAATTATATATTTTTTTAATGTATAATTTAGTCCAAAATATTTGAAAATGACTTTTTTTTGTTTGTAAGGATACAAACAACAAAAAACAAACAACAAATACTATTCTTCCTATTTTAAATATTTCAAAAATTCTTCTTGTATCCGTTTTTTTGTTAGAAATTCAATTTTGTTCCAATAAATATATATAATTAAAAAATTTTGAAAATAAAAATATATGTTTTATTTTATATTAATCTATACTTTATTCATAGAAGAAACAAAGAAAAAATACATCAGCTTTTTGAAACTATCAGATATATGTTTTTCCCACTGAACAAATGTAGTAGGCAATCTTTGCTTAAAAGTAAATGGAGCTGATAGGGAAACTGGGTTCCCAGTAATTGGAGTGGAAAGGGTTAAACAAACCTCTGGAAAGAACCAACCAATAGATGCACTAACACCATCTGTTGATGGACGTATGATTATCAAAACTTGAGGTTATATTTTACAAGGATATTTTTTTAACTATTACATATTATATATATATATATATAGTAGAAAAGTTGTAATTCCTAGGGCTGCTATTTATAATAATGTTATAATAAAAAACAATAACTTAGCACCCTTAAATAGTTTTTTTTTTTTTATTAAATTATCACCAACCGGTTTCGGCATTTATGCCATCTTCATAGGTGAATATGTGTTTACAAAACAAATAAAATTAAGTAAAATTTTATTTAATTTTATTTGTTTTGTAAACACATATTCACCTATGAAGGTGGCATAAATGCCGAAACCGGTCGGTGATAATTTAATAAAAAAAAAACTATTTAAGGGTGCTTAGTTATTGTTTTTTATTATAACATTAATATATATATATATATATATATATATATATATATATATATATATATATATATTTTTTTCATAGCATTTTCTGGTTTCATTTTGTATTACAATTGTCTAACAAGGCTAAATGTACCAATTTTACTATTATGATTATAATTTTGGTTGAAAAAATTATTTGTACTTCATAAATATTAACAGAGGGAGTTAATAATAGCTTTAGATTTTGTGTATTCAGTTGCAAAACATGTAACAGAAATCATGCAGCCATTAATTAGTGATAAGGATGAGCATTTTTTTTCTTAGTTTTAATTTTTTTAAATATGTGCTTTGTACGCTTTCTATGTTATGTCTAGAATTAGACAAGCCTTTGTGTTGATATAGATAATTCATATAACGTGGAAAAATACAAATACTAGGCAGTCAGAATAGTTTATACAGAAAACTCCCAATTATGCACGGTGAGAAATCTGAACTAAAAGGAAATAAAATATCCGCCAAAAGAAGTGTTAAAAACATCTCTATATGAAAAATTAAGCAATTTGTTATGTTTTCAAGTATTGTAGGTTATTAAAAACGACTAGCTCTATATATTTTACTATACTGTAATTGTAGCGTGGGCGTTTACGTCTTAGGATCCAGGTACTAGGTAGCCTCATGCAACCTTTTAGCTGGGTGCCGGTATCTGCGTGAGGCAACATGACAACAATGTGGTTCAAACGCATTGGCTAATGGCTGCAGCACAGCCCGACTGTCGTAAATCGGGCCGTCTGAAGCCCAGTTCCCACAGCCAGTGTTTTCATTCCAAACACAGTTGTATGTTGATGGACTTATACAATATCTTGAGGAATAAGACGATGCATCACTGTGTAACAAATTGTTATTGAAGAAACTTCAATCACAGATAAAGAAGAAGTGTTTTAATACGAAAAAACAAAAGCGATTGACAGATTTTTTTGCAAAAAATACATAAACAAAATTTAATGTAAATAATCAACATATAGACCTATAAGGTACTGTAATTTTATTTGTACTCATTTATCATGTATTATTACATTATTATATTTTAATATAAACCACTTAAACTTTTTGTTGAGTTATTATTTAGTACCTACGACCATTTCTTAGACATATCATGCATGTTACCAATTTTATCGGCAATTTTGCAGCTTATCTGCATATACGATTATCTATGGTAATCCCGCCAGTCAATTCCGCAGATAATCGGGAGTTTACTGTATTATGAACAGTGTTATGCTGAATACTTAGAAATTTAGTACATTATTTCTATACTATGCATCAGCAAACTTACCCTAGGAGATAAACCTTAAATATTAGGCATATATTTAAGTGACATTAGATCTAAAGAGATTTACTTACTTTAAAATGTACTGTATATAATATAATAACAGAAAATTTATGTTATTAAAACATTTTCAGTGTACGTCTGAAAGAGAAATTAATTGTCTAAGTGCGAAAATTAAACATCTCTTATGAATAAAATGGGAAACATAACTTTGCTTCTGCAATACTTTGTGACTTATTACAAAATATAGACAGTGTTCTTTTAATGCTTTTTATTTATTTTTCTTCCAACAGTACAATACCAACTCTATTTAGGATTACAACAAGATAAGATGGCTTATACTATTGACAACAACAAAAAATACAAACGTGCCTACTATGGACAAATTTCCAAATAACAAAGAAAAACTTGACTAAAAATAATCTTGACTCTTAAAACGCGGAATCCGAATATATATGTGTGTGTGTGTGTGTACAATTACCTATAACACTGTATCTGTATATTTACACTAGTTGACACGGTATCTGTATATTTTCACTAGTTGATATTTATAAACTTAGATTAAATTAAATATGCAGCAGCGAGCTCTACGGTTCAAGGTCAACACTATTTTTAGGTTGTTATTCGGTTATGAATCATGTGAACTGGTTACTAGACAACGACTATAATAAATATGACGTTTTTACTAATCACTGCCATTTTCAAAGTTACCACTAGCGCTTGATGCGTGTTTATGTGGAAGGTGAAGACAGACGACACGCCGCTCAGAGCTCAGTTGCTTGTTGTTTGTTTAAAACGTAATTACTAACCTTATTTGAGTAAACAACTTTTATAATTTGCCCTTTACTTTATATTTTTTTCCAGTTTTATTTATTTAAGTTATAAATAATTTTATTTTATTATTACATAGGCTAGTTGTATTCTGTAGGATTGTAAATATTTTCACGATTTGACTAACCTGGACGATTTAGATTTTGATGAATAAAAAATGTATCTCATAGTTATATTTAATTTTGCAACCTTGCAATAAACTAGTTAAAATAGAAAAAAATATAACTTTAAAGAAAACATAAATTAAATAAATACAAACAATCGAGCGATAATTGAAAAACTACAAACAATTACTCAGTGCTTTAAGGGTTAACAATAGTTATAAATTTTACTAGTAAAAATATAATGACGCTATCTCAAACTATTTATAGAAAACACAGTTACCTCAACAAAAAATAATAGATACTATTATTAAATAGATAATATTACCGGTAATGAATACAAAATATTAGACTATATAACAAAATAAAGAAAGAAATTTGAGAGGAGCAACTATTATATTGAAGAGATGATAGAAAAGAAGAATAAATCAATGTCAGTTATTCTTCCTCTAAACATTGACAAAAACCCCATTAAAAAGTGACATTTGCAGCGGCGCATCACTCCCGAACCTCTAAATTCTTGATAAGCCACTGTTATATGCAGAAATAGTTGGCTGGAATCTGCGGCCAAAGGTAGTTCTGGGTGTTGTTCCTTTTGGGATGTAAAAGTTAATGTTAGCTAATTGCTCTGGGCAGTCCATTCTGAATGTGTCTGATTAATGTAACACCTCTGATATATTTTTCCACACAATTTTAGTAATGCTGAATTAGATATTCTCATTTTTTGAGCTTATAAACTGGTGCACATGCATTCAGTTTCTACGGATGTATTCAGTTTAATACGGATGTATAGTAAGGCCAGGAGGGCTCGTAACTCGCCGAATAGCACTGCCGGCAGTGGGAATCACAGCATTATCAGTACTAGAGTCGGCCATATCAGCATTATAAGAATAAATAAATATACCAACCACTAAACGCAATCAATTTATTTTTGTAATGAGTTGATATGTTAGTGAAAGTTTAGGATAAAACTGAACCAAATTTACATCTCTAAACAATTGAATGTTCTTTTTATTTAGATTCTTGAGGTCATACGCACTGGAGTGGATAAAGGCCCTACTGCTGGTTATGAAGCTGAACGTAAAGGATTTGCTGAATTAGCAATGACTCCACAAAGTAAAGGACTTATGTCATTGTTCAGAGGCCAAACTGAATGCAAGAAGAACAGATTTGGCGAACCCAAAAACCAACCAAAGTGAGTCTTACTTAGTCTTATCTAGGTAATTTATTTTATAAATTGACACTTATTTATTATATCGTTATCTGTAATTTAAAAATGGATTAGATTAATTTTTCCATGTTGTACTTTTTACTTTATGAACAATAATAATTTTAAAATTTGTATTCATTAAATAACTTTCAATTATATATCTAATGTTGATTAAATAATGGTTCATGAAATTGTATTCTTTTAAATATAATCAAATGAAATAATTTTGTGCAAAACTTGCTCCCAGCCACATTTCTTACTAGTACCATAAATTCTTTAACTTGACCCAAAATATATTTTAATAATACAGTCATTTTCAGTAATAATATACTAAAATCATTAGTAAAAACATGAATAATATATACACTATTGTAAAATCTAAAATTCTTAGGAATTTTTTTATTACATTTATTTTCAGAGTTTTGCTTATGTTATACTATAAAAATGGTAACATAAAAAATTCCTGTAACCAGCTTGAAAGAATGAAAATATATTTTAACGGTGTATAACAATCTTAATAGTCATGTAATAGATATTATATATCCCATTTCTCAATTCAATTTGTTAAACCCTTTGTGCGCTGAAAATGGTTATAGCAGGTTTGCTCTACTTTTAGTGTTATTGGTATTGTTGGTGTGGCTTCAAACTTTTTTGAAAGTTCCTCGTTGTCCACTGTTTCACATTGAGATAGTGGATGAAATTAGTTATCCCACTGCTTCTTTTACCAATTTTAGCCGCTCTGTGCAGTCAGCTATTTATTTAGATAGCAAATACTGTCATTTATCTCAGGTGATTTTCTTTCAGATACTAGCTATCATTTTGTTTGTTTTTTATTGCTTTTTGTTATGAGTGGTTGTGACTCTTTCTATGTTCTAATTAATATTTATTATTCTGGACTGGAAACAGTAGCACTTGTTAATTTTTTTAAGAATAGTAATTTTGTTTTAGTTTTGTACAGTGTTTTTTTAGCTATACTTTTGTCTTAAATGCACTCAAATTATTATTGTTTTTATACAATAATGTTTTTTATTGTAATTTATTATTATAATACTTTTTTTACCAATCTAAAATGATTTTCTGTAACAAACTCGTCAAGGTGCTATTAACACTATAAGTAAGTGTTATCCATGCTGCAATGTGGCGTCCTCAATGGTATCACAGGAACAGTCTTTCTTTTACAGCACCTTAATGCGTTTGTTAACTAAAAAATCTAGATTCTAACGCTGGCTGCTTAAGCCAAAGATTTAAGAACCATAAATTATTGACTGATATTTTCTTATAATAAATGTTATGAAAATACATATTTATGTTCTTCTATTCTAGTTAACTAATATAAAACAAAACAAATCTCAAAAAATGGTCTAGTTTTTAGTTAGAATACTAGTACTATTCTAAACCAGCAAATAAAGAGTAGAAAAATACCGACACGTGGCTGAGCAATTGAAAGTTTATTAACACTTGGGAAGCTAAAACCCTTAATTAAACATACTAATAGAAACTTCTATATTTGCATTAGTAATTTGATTAGTTAGTGAGGTCCACCACTACTGCTAGTTTAACACTTTTGCTGCAGCCGTGCCTGATCGAGAATCCTTGTCCTTTGTTTGCTTATAAATTCAGTATTGAGGTAGCATCTGTGAAGGAAAGATGTTTTTGTCCGTAGCGAGTCTAATAACTTTGTATATGTTTTGGTTTCAGTTTTTGATTTTTTTAGTTCGTAAGTGTAAATAGTAATATTGTAAACAATGTTTAGCACCTGATGTAAGATTACCGACTATAGCAGCTGCAGCAAGTGTTAAACTGCATTACAATAGCGCTCCATCACTAGACCCTAAAACAATTGATAAGTAAATACATAAATTTTAACATTGGATGAAAAGTCTACCTGGTTGAATATGATGTGTTATAGGACAATTGGAATATTGGGTGCAGGTCTGATGGGAGCAGGCATCGCACAAGTGTCAGTGGATAAGGGCTACAACGTTATTCTGAAGGATGCCACAGATGCGGGACTTATGAGAGGTGTGGGCCAGGTGTACTCAGGACTAGAAACTGCCGTGAAAAGGAAGAAAATTGATGCGTAAGTAACCTAAACTTTAACTATAGTAAAAGTATTCTCAAGATGGTATCAGTTAGGGAGAATTTGAACACAATATTTCTGTTTTTACTTTTTGTCTTAACACATTAGTAATAGACATACATTTTATCTTGAATTTGAGGCAAGGTCTCCAGAATCCCTGAATTCCTCGTCAAGTAAACTATTTGGAAATTTTTACAATGGTCAACATAAAATGCTGAATATTTTATTGGAATTTCATTGTGAATCTTGAAGTAATCCAGTTATTCTCCCTTCATATTTGTTCTATCTTCCAGTGTTAAAAGACAATATTTTTCAACAATAATAAGTATTTTGTATAGGTAAGGAAATGGTTTTAATATAATAAAAACAAACAGTGCCTACTTTTTAATGTATTTGAATTCAATTCTATTATACTGATTTTCAAATTGATAATATTTGTTGTGCTGAAGTTTGTTTTATATTTCCGTCCTCTGTTTAATTCATTACTATTGCAATAGAAACATATACTATTTTAATTACATTACAGTTATACTAGAACCAAATATTTCAACTTTAGATTATTAAAGTCACAGCACAGGGAAGAAAGAAAGAGTTCACATACAATAGTAAGCTGAATGTGTGTGAAGTAGTCAGTTCTTCAGTTAGACCTTGTCATTACCTCCTTTTATTCCCTCAAAAACTTCTGGGGTGAATGTAGTAATTAGTACAGTAGAACTTCGATTAACCGTCACTCGTTTATCCGTCAGTCTTTGTTAACCGTCAGGGGTAAAATTTAAAATAGCGATTTTAAATACTGTGCCGCGAAGCAACTGCGCGAATACACACAAATGTCCATTGCCGTCCGGTAGCGACTGCACGTCTATTGCCGCCAAGACGATGATGAAGACTTAAGTCAGGAGCCAAAACCTTTATTAATTTTTTATTAATATTTTAATAGTAGAATAATTAATATTTTATTAATTATTCTACTCAGAAGTAGAAACAATGCTGAAAAATGTATAGATTGGTTCGAGCTGCAAGAGGAAGCTAATGACACTCAGCTTCTACTTCTCCGCAAGATTCGTAGCATTGCCGCTCAAAAAGCTAGAGCTTCTAAAAAACAGAAGAAGATTGACTTTTTTAAGGCTTAGGCCAATTTTTACATACAGGTGCTGTATTGTAAAATTGTTAACAGTACTGCATACATTAATTACAAATTTTGACAAAGTATAAAAATATATGTTGTACTGTATATTTTTTGTAATACATACTATAGGCCATACTGTATTATTTTTTGTGCAATACAAACTTCTTTATTATTCATTGTAAACGTTTTAATTTATACTTTTATTCCTTTTTCCACCTTAAAATATAGTTTTTTAATGAGTTTACTACATAAAACGTACCATTTTGGTCATTTTAAAGACGATTTTCTGTTATCCGTCTATTCTATTATCCGTCACCATCCCGGTCCCGACAGTGACGGTTAATAGAAGTTCTACTGTACTACAGATTTATAAAGATGTACTGTAGTTATAATCTTTTGATAACTGCCTCTGAGGCGTTTGCTGCGGCCATAAGAAAGCAAGCAACCTTTTCTTTCTTTTTTTCTCTGTGGCCTCAATCAACTTTTGGATTAATAGACTTCTTGGATGAAGGAATATGAATGAAAATATTATGTTGAGAAAGCATTTTATGTTTTTCAAAATAAATTAAATATGTCTTGATTGCTTATTATTGAACCTAATGAGCTTCTAAATAAGGTTTCAGCAAATAAAATCGCTCAAAGATTTCCTATGTTTAAGCATAGACTATCCGCATGTCTTCACACAAAATTTTAAAAAGAATAGTGAAAAAAAACAGTCCTTTTTTTTGTTTTATTGAATTTAAATAATTTTTGTTCAAGACTGCAAATGGTCTTAAGTTAGGTTTAGCAAAATAATGTATGTTTAGGCAAGGCAAATTCATTTCAATTAATAAATAGTTTAAATGGGGGCTCTACTTACCAACAGAAATTTTTTCAAATTATAAATTTATTTATTTTTGTTTTTTAATGAGCCCCATGTAAACAAATGTTAACTCAGAAGGAATTTTAGTAGTAGAATATCTTGTTGTACAGTAGAACCATAGTTTTTCTAGGTCTACACTTTTTTTTTGTTTGGTTCAGAAGATGCCGTATCCAAAACTGAATTTCCTTCTGGGTGAAAATTTTTAAATGCTGTTTCATAAACGACACAATGTTTTTCCATAAAATGAATCACAACTTGTGTCCAATAATCCAGTTATTCTCCCTTCATATTTGTTCTATCTTCCAGTGTTAAAAGACAATATTTTTCAACAATAATAAGTATTTTGTATAGGTAAGGAAATGGTTTTAATATAATAAAAACAAACAGTGCCTACTTTTTAATGTATTTGAATTCAATAAATTCAATTCTATTATACTGATTTTCAAATTGATAATATTTGTTGTGCTGAAGTTTGTTTTATATTTCCGTCCTCTGTTTAATTCATTACTATTGCAATAGAAACATATACAGATTTATAAAGATGTACGGTAGTTATAATCTTTTGATAACTGCCTCTGAGGCGTTTGCTGCGGCCATAAGAAAGCAAGCAACCTTTTCTTTCTTTTTTTCTCTGTGGCCACAATTAATAAATAGTTTAATTGGGGGCTCTACTTACCAACAGAAATTTTTTCAAATTTTAAATTTATTTATTTTTGTTTTTTAATGAGCCCCATGTAAACAAATGTTAACTCGGAAGGAATTTTAGTAGTAGAATTTCCTTCCTTCTAAGTTAGTTGTGTCCAATAAGTTAGTTAATTGACAAGTATTTCCAAAACTATACCATTTTATTTTCTCCTATATGCATTAGCACAGAGAAAGTTTTGTGATCGTAAAAAAAATGTTTACAAGTTGGTCTAAAAATCCATTTTAGGGTCCCCTGAACCTAAAAAAGTGGTATTTAGAAAAAAAATTTTGGTGTATGTCTATGTGTATGTGCAGTTCGCTGGAGACCCAAACGGATGGATCAATTTTTATGAAATTTGATATGAACTTGTATTTAGCCAATATTTCCAAACAATTTTTTCACTTTTTTGAAATTTTTTTGTTTTTTAATTCTTATGGTAAAAAACATACAAAAATTGAATTTTATCAAAAACTGCTCTATCGATTTTAATTAAATTTTCAGGAAAAAAGTTAATTACGATTTAAAATATTTTGTAAAAACCGCATGCCTAGATAACTTGACTAGTTCTTTAGTTATGGCAAAAAACATGTTTTGGAATCAAACTGGTAATTTTCAAAGTTTAGATTTTTTAGTGTTCAGTATGGGAGAAAGTTCGTGCCAATGCTTTGGAACCATTTATTTTAGTTTGTATATGTGTCATCTACTATTCTCTTAAAATTGCCCAAATCAACTATGCTTATTATGAGGAACTGCATCTACCAAAATATTCCTCAGTAAAGATCAGGAATAGTAAGGATGTCTGGATAGTGGAAAGTCAAATTAAAACAAATATTCTGTGGACATTGTGACAGCGCTTATATATTTATATTAACTTCACTGCATTTTCTTTTGTTGCATATCCTCTTACAAAGGTTAAAATATCAAAGTACAAAAAATAGTTGCATTGGTGGTTCGGTTTATGTATTTAAGTAGTTTATATGAGAGTATGCATCCTGTAAAAATATAGTATTCCGTATTGATTATCTTGAATTTAAAAGAAAAATTTTGCAAATGAAAACGAAACTTAACCTTGTAGCTCCTTTGTATTTACAATGTCAGCCCTTACTACAAAAAAAGTGCATACAATACTTTATTGGACATAAGGCGGTCTGCGTCTTGATATGATAATAATTCAATTAATTAATATGGTAATACTTTTTGAGAGTGATCAGCTGATAATCACTGGCTGTTCATTTGTCATTGGGCTAATAATTAACGACACTTTCTAAGGAATAGTCGGCCTAAGTTTGTAACAATGACTAAATTCGCTCATCTACACTCATCACACTCATTCAAAATCCATATTCGCACATATCTTGACGATCGGCGTCTTATGAATAAATAAATGTTATGTTGTCAGTTTGTCTCATTTATGTCGTGTCTGTGTTTTGTTTTTGTTTCTCGTATTGAAGGGAAATAAGTAACAATCGTAAAAAAATATGAAATTGAATAAAGTAAATGTCTAACATTTTCTTACTCTAAATGATCACTTGAATTTAGTCACGCAATATTATCCTATATCAAACTTTTTGTCATGCAAATCACTAGTCTGGTGAAAATATGGGAAGGTTGGGAGAATCAAGCAAGGTCAGTACAAACACCTCTTGGCTTTGAAATGAGAGCGCCATGCCACTGCTTTACAGTGGGGGGGGGGGGGGATTAAGCTGTTTCCTTTTCTCACTTTTCGCTACTGACAACTGCCATTTCTCAGCTAAGTCAATGGTTACACTAATTGGACTATACTGTATTATATGTAGTAAAATTCAGCACATTAGCCTATTTTAATTCATTACAGAGTTTTGTCTTCAAGCTCACTTTTGTATAACCACATAAATCTTAATACGTACTGTCAAATTGTTAGCCATATACACGAAATTGATAAGTCATCACAACCCCCAAAAAAACAAAATTTTTCTAAATCCGGTCCAGCTGTCCACCATATAAGTCTGGATATCTGAGAGTCTACCATATCAGTAATAAGGAGCAATTATTCAGACCATATCATGCTATTATGTTTACCATCCGTATGAACTATCAAATAAGCAAAGTTTTTGTGAGCAAACTTCCTGCTGAGTGGAGCATTAAGGAATTTAACATTCAGCAAACCAAATATTTGTAACTGTATTATCAGTCTTCTTCAGTCACATATCATACATTTGTTATTACACTTTATGTAGTATAACTTTATTTACAGACTGACAAGAGACAGGTTCATGGCCAACCTAGATGCGACCCTTGATTACAACAAATTTAAGAATGCTGATATTGTTATCGAAGCTGTTTTTGAAGATTTAAAAATAAAACATAAAGTTGTTGAAGAATTGGAGCGAGTTATCCCTCCTCATTGTATCATTGCAACAAATACTAGCGCCATTCCAATCACTAAGATTGCTGCAGCCAGCAAAAGCCCAGAAAAGGTATTCAATAATATTTATTTCCGAATATAAATTGTGTTTAAAATATTTTACAATCTTATATTTAATTTTATAGTCAACTATTTATTATATTACAAAACTTAAATTCAAAGTTTATAATTATTAATTTGAACACTTACAGGGTGTGTCTAGGTTTTTCAGTCAAGCCAAGACTTGAGTTCAAGACCCGTATTGGTTCTGTACTGATAAGAATATGATATCTACGAATAATGTTAAACTAAAATTTGTGATGTTTGATTTTTAAATAAATTATTGAATAGCAAGTAACATCATAACAGATATTAGGCAATAAATAAAGTTAATTTGATACAAATTTAATTGTAAAAATAATCACAATAAAAATTGAAAAATAATAATCACGTTATGCTTCTAACTTTTTATACTTATAGAAAAAAGTAAAAAATGTAATATAAGGCAATAATTCAAATTAAATTGTGTATTTAGAGGATGATCTTGCTTCCTCATCTATTCTTTAACCATCATCTCAACTTTATTTGGTAAAAGTGGTAGTCTTTACCAAATCCACATTACTTACTATTTCCCATAATTGGAAGTTAGGGTACAAGATTAATTTTGAGACGATAACGATAAGGAATACATCGTAATTCTAGATTGTACATGTAGACAAAGAATGGTCTACAAATAGGACAGGTAGTTAAAGATTCTGCTTGCATAAATTCAATTCTAAACTAATGAAACTAAATTGAGCCAAAGTCTTTGACTTCATTTGTTTCAAATATTAGACATTTCATCTGCAAACGCAAAGCTGAAAACTATGTTGAATTAGTGATCAAATTTTTGGATGTAACTTGGGCATCAATATGCATTATTTCTGTAATCAAGCAGATTGTTTTCTAAAAATATTTAGGAAATACTAGTGAGGAATATAAGATTTCACCTGGATATTAGAGCTATGGAGGATTGTCATGAAGGAAGGTAGGTTACTGCTGAAGTTAAAAAAGGAACTGTTTAAAAATATATATTCGAAAAGGACCATCCAAGGTGACCCAGTATGATCGTGTTCAATTTTACTTGGAGCGATTGTTTTCCCATCATTGTTCCGGAATGAGTGCTTTACCTTTTAAATCCCACCGCCACAATGTAGCGGCCTAGCTTATGCACGCTATCTTCCTGCCAACGCATCATGTTGAGTTTGTCCATTTTCGCAAATATTTATTGACGGAATGTCAGTAAACAACATCGGCAGTCTTTGGGATAGTTTGGCATTGTGTTAACATGGGTTTTTGATTACCCCTCAGATTTTGGATGGAAATATTTCTCAAGTTTATTTACTATTTGTAATCACATAATGAGGAAAGTGACAATCTGGAAGACTCATTTTTACAACAAAATATAAGTGACAACAGTAATTATACTTATAATTTTAGGGAACTTATCGTGATGTTTCTATGGATGATGGTTTAGGCTACATTGAATGTAACACCTCTGCCTCTGTCCCTTTTAGTAACAATACTACACTCAGCATAACAACCAGACTCATTTATTCAGTATTGAAACCATTATAATTTAAGTTTGTTTCAAATGTTTTCCTGAGAGATCTTTTCTGCATTTGACATTGGTTACAAGCATTGATATGATTAACATCGCTAAATGTATCATGTCATTTAGATTTATGTAACATCTTTATATTTCATAAAAAATATGTCTACATCTACTATGTAAAATGATAAATTTAAATTATATTAAATTGCTTAGTAACATAGAAACATAGTTAAGGATTTTGCCAGAAGGTTGAAAAACCTGGGGCAGCAGGGTACTCTATGAGACGGAAAACTCGGGATTCAAAGGGTTAGTTGCAAGATAGCTGATTTATTCTTTGGTTACTATAAAATTATTGATGTATAATTGTTTTTAGGTTGTTGGTATGCATTATTTCTCACCAGTTGACAAGATGCAGCTTCTGGAGATCATAGCCACAGATAAAACATCAACAGATACTGCCGCTACTGCTGTAGCTGTGGGATTAAAGCAAGGTAAAATTGTAATAACAGTGAAGGACGGTCCAGGCTTCTACACCACTCGAATCCTCACACCTATGGTCTCTGAGGCTATACGAATTATGCAAGTAAGTAAATGTTAGACCCATATCTACAAACTCAGTATATGTAATGTACATTATATTGCTTAGTAGCGAAGGTTCTTATGCTTTTTAGTATATACTGTTGGTGCGGAAATTATGTGTACCCGAAGTTGAAGGTTGTTTAATAAGTAATTAGGAAGTGTTTGGAAAATCCAATCATAACATTGTTTTTCTTGTTTAATTTTATATTATGACATATGTATTTTTTTAATTTTATTATAAGTTTTGATAGTTTTTATCCTAGTTGAATAAAAAAGTACTGTAATTTTAACTAGTTTTCACTGTGCATCAACTTAACACTTTTGTACAATATGATACAAGCTGCTAATGTATCATATTTGTATTTAATACATGGTCGATGGGAGTGTTTTCTAACAGTTTTATAAATTTCAGGATTTCAACGTATTAAGAAAAAAGTTCTTATCAATTTCCTGAAATCTTTTCTTGGATTCAAGATGTTTAAAAATTAAATACTTGATAATGATGTAATCCTAACAGAGTATATAATTACGATATATTACTTTTATATTCATAAGTAAATGCAGTGATTTTAAATTGATTTAAATCAATGCATATACTTATGCATATAAAAGTAATACTTCGTACCAAAACATAACATTTACTTAGATACTACTTTGTTAATGTTACAAGTTATTAGTTTCATACCTGAGGATTGCTGGAGGAGAACTAAGGACACTTGGAATATTCACTTAAAGTGAACTCTAAATCTGCAGTTCATGGCATACGCAATATACTCATGGTTGAACAACATGTGAATTTGCATTGAATTCATGTTAAAATGTGCAAATTTATCACATGCCTTAGCCACAAATTTTAAGCAATAGCCTTTTTATCTCTGTTTTTAAGTACCTATCTATAGTTTAGTGATAGTAAATAAGTAATTAAGTATGCAATTCAGTATTAAGTATTCAGCTTGTGAGTTAGCTGAAAATCAGACCAACACTAAGTGGTTCGGATTCCACGTAAAGCTGTAGGACCCTTAATTGCCTATTGGGTATTGGACTATTAATAAGTAGCTCTTTCTGAGGAATAATCTACCTTAGTAACAATGACTACGCTTGTTCATCTACACTCATTCATTCGCCTATATCTTGACGATCAGCATCTTGCTAATTAATAAAGAACATCATCATTAGTTTTATTAGAAAATAACACAATAAAACCTTGTTTTGTACTACTTCTAAACCTGATTAGTAAGATTGACTATATTTGGTAAGACAAGGCATTTCTGAAAAAGATGATAGAATAAGAACTACATTATATCTTCTGTACGTTCATACAAACACAACGTTTCGACAGGTATAACAAACTCCTACCGTCTTCAGGTGTACTTACTAACTTAGCCTACATCTAAAACAAATTTTTTTTCCTTAACCCATACTAAATCAGAAAAGACTTAATACTACATGCTTGATACTAAAGATTACTGTTGAAAGTCAAAAGTTCTCAAAAAACTATCACACATAACATAATTATACAAAATATAATACACAATATGAAATGCAAAATATGAAATCCGTCAACAAAACACAGAGCAAGTTATTAAATAGACCAAATACTCAATGACATACAAAAATAAATGCAAAATATGAAAAAAATCAACATAGCATAGATCAGGTTATTAAACAGACAAAATATTCAATGAGACATGAAATAAATGCAAAAATATGAAAAATTCAACAAAACATAGAGCAGGTTATTAAATAGACAAAATATTCAACTTATTCAACCAGTTGTTATTCAACTTATTCCCCCCAATCCTAATGAGGCGGGGAAGAAGTCCTCGCACCACTACACTCACAAGATCAACTCGCCATGACCGTCAAAGACGACTGAATCCTTGCGGTAAGCCGATCCGTGATTAATGGTGGGGGGTAGCCTCCTCCAAGCGATGCCTAGGTGGACTGTGCAAGGTGATTGGGGGAGGGGTGTTGTAATCATCCCTGTTTTTTTTTTTTTTTTTTTAACAATTCTGTTGTGTTTGAAAGTATGTTTTTGTTTGATATTTCTTTATGATGAGCCTCTAAGCTAGTGTTCCGAGGGACAAGGTAAAAAACTCCCTCCAAGCTCCAAGGCGTCAGGGCGGGGGCCTGATGGATGTTGTGTGTAAAATATTCATGTTTTGTGTCCTACCTTTATTGTTGTGGATGTTCTGGGACATGCCTCCAAGCTAGAATCCCGGGGACACGGCAAATGATGCTCCCTGCTAGCGGATTTAGGGACACCGGCGTCTCAGTTTCACCAAGATTCAGTTCGTCTTTGATGGTCTTGGAATTGGTCGGTAGCGTAGTTGGTTCAACCCCAGCTTCATGTGCTAAAGGTTCTCAGTTCGATTCCAATCAGAGTCAATACATTTTGAGAAGGATCAGCTAATCACCGGCTGTTCATTTGTCATTGGGCTATTAATTAATTACACTTTCTAAGGTCAATTACACTTTATCTGAAGGTCAAGATATGGCCTTAGTTTGTAACAATGACTACATTCGCTCATCACACTCATTCGAAATCCATATTCGCCCATATCTTGATAATCGGCGTCTTATGAGTAAATAAAAAAATAATAAATAAATTTAAAAAAATAAGTTGTCTATTTAATAACCTGCTCTATATTTTGTTGAATTTTTGTTTCATATTTTTGCGTTTACTTTGTTTCTCATTGAATATTTTGTCTGTTTAGTAACCTGATCTATGCTCTGTTGATTTTTTCATATTTTGAATTTATTTTTGTAGGTCACTAAGTATTTGGTCTATTTAATAACTGCTCTGTGTTTTGTTGACTGATTTCATATTTTGCATTTCTTTTTTATTTCATATTGTGTATTATATTTTGTATAATTATGTTGTGTGATAGTTTTTAAGAACTTTTGACTTTCAACAGTAATCTTTAGTATCTAGCAAGTAGTTCCCTTGCTACCCGTCAATTACCCGTCATTAGGCAACCCATGTTTATTAACACTTTGAAGCCTAAGCCCGAAGATAGATCGGGCGACGCAAACTGGCGTACTCGCCGACGCCCGAGAATAGCTCGGGCGCCCATATTTAATTCATTATATCTTTATTATCGGCATATAATCGGGTTTAGGTCATCTGAATATGTCTTTTAGTTATCTGTTATTATATTTTATCGGTCTATTAATTTTTTTTATCTACATCTGGCCTTGGATAAATAATTATCGTAACAGCTGACGTGAGACTTGGAATGAGCGCGCGCCGAGCGGTATTGTTTATGTCAGCATTGTTTATGTTGTTATATTTTGCTATTATATGTTATTATATTAGCTTATATTATATTATTATATTAGCTTATATTATTTAGCTTATATTATATTATTATATTTAGCTTATATTAGCTTATATTATATTTAGCTTATATGTTATTATATTTATATTATTATATGTTATTATATTTAGCTATTTTTTGTTTTACATATTTTTGTACTTATTTGTAGCTTCTGTAAAAAATAAAAAAATGTACAACACCTACAAATGTACAAGTTTTGCCCATCATTGAAAAGAGAATTTTCTCCCCTTTACAAAGATATATAATATAACCTTTTTATGAAATTTATAAGGCATTTACAATTTTTTTAATGTGAACATAAAACCCCCAGGATTCCATGCCAAACGGAGTATTAAGGGCCCAGGCTTCAAAGTGTCAAGGTAAAAATATATGCAAAAGACATTCAGCATAAACAGTTTCAATTATTTATAGCCTTTAATTTTTCACTACTTCCGTAAACCAAAACCAATATTTATAAAATAAACATTACATTTGTGGAAGGATGTCTTAGTTCAATATTGTAACCAACTAGGAATAGTGAGCCCAGCGCCACAGGGGAAATAGCTGTCTAGTAGTTTGAAGTGGCGTTAGAAGCACATACACGTACAGTGACATACAGTATGGGTCTATCATAAAGACCCATACTAATTAAGTCTTTTCTGATTTAGTATGGGTTAAGGGGAAAAAATTGTTTTAGATGTAGGCTAAGTTAGTATGTACACCTGAAGACGGCAGGAGTTTGTTGTTATACCTGTCGAAACGTTGCGTTTGCTTTTAACACTCAAAGCATTGGAAATCTCCAAATATTATCTACAAATCATGAATAATCCAATTATAATAAATAACTTTTAAACAAAAGTTCATACAGTTGCACTTCATTTTAAGTCAATTATATAAGAATCAAAAATGTTATTCAATTGATGAAACATTTCAATTATGAAAACAAAATTATTTGTTGTATTTAAAGGGGTTTTGTCTGCTCAAAAGCAGCCATTAGAAATTTGTGATAACAAGAGATCTGTTTGTTAGAATATTATCTGCAAAATTAATTGGTCAAGAGAGTTTAATTGTAACTGTACTATTATGTTTGTGATAGTTAGTTTTATGTTTATTTGATGTTAATATATTTTCTTTTTATAAAGGAAGGAGTTGATCCAAAAGATCTTGACAAGATGTCAAAGAAATTTGGTTTCCCTGTGGGAGCGGCAACTCTCTCAGATGAAGTGGGCCTTGATGTCGGTGCTCACATTGCTCAAGACTTAGGTGCCATCTTTGGAGAGCGATTTGTGGGTGGTAACATTAACGTGCTCAAAGATATGGTTTCCGCTGGATTCCTTGGTAAAAACTCATTTCTTACTAACCTTATATCTTTAGGACATATTTCATTTAAAAGCAAACATTTCATTCTGTTAAGGGATCACATATTTTGTATTAATAACTTATGTTTGTGGGGTGGTGGCCGTTCATGAATAAATGTCCGAATATTGGAATTGGCCGATGGCTGTAGATTTTGAAATATTATAATTTAGTTAGGCCAACCCACACAGTATTAAGGAAACGGGCTAGACAATTTTACTAAAATAAAATTCAAGCGATTGTTAAACCACGAGAGTGCCGTTGTATGAGATCCTTAATTACATCATCACAGCCAGCTTTGTTTAAATAATTTAATAGAAAAATAAAATATCCCACCCATAAATTAATTATATTAATTTATTAAATTTACAATACTAATTAGCTGGCTATGAGATGGTGCCTAGGAGTGCCAATGATATATTAAATATAATGCAAATGCTGTGAAAACATACTAAATAGCTAACTCCTCATATAAGATTAAATTAGACCCCCTCCCCTGCAATTAAAATTTAGCCCATAATTTTGAAGTCCCCCAAAAAGATTAAATATTATAATTAATTAAAATTTAAAACTTAGCCGATCTGGTGGACAGCGGAGGTCTTCTGTCATGGACGGACTCCGATGCACTGCCCAAACTTGAAATGTCCAATTCCCCCTCCCCTCAAGACCTTACTGGTCAGCTGTCACCTTACTGGTCTGCCACAACCTCCCCCCCCATTAGAAAATTTGGTGGTTTGAGAGGAATAAGTGATATGGGTGATGAGGGAGAGTTATGGATTGAGTGAGTGGGCTCTGGAGTCAAGTCCAAGCCCGCGAGGAAGGTGGTCATGATACCCTCAATGCAGCCACGTAGCCTTGTGCCACCTAGGCTCAGTGTCCTCCGCATTTGGTGGGGCTCAGTATCCGAGGCTGTGAGTTGTCTCTGTAGTGCCCCAGCAGTGCCATTGCGTTGGATAAATTTAAGCTATGGATAGTAACATGTGTCCCCTAGCTTGGTGTTGCAGGATGTCGTACAGTTTTCTTTTTTTATAATTATTATTTCTTCTACACTGTATAATCGAGAATGAATAGAGAACAATTTTAAAATGAACTTAAAACTACCTATTCTAATTTTGTTGTATGGGTGCGTGTCCGTGATAGCCTTGTTTGCCAGCTTTTCATTCTATATATGTTCTTTTTTAAGTGGCTATCTGTTGACTCTGAAGAACATTGAAAATATGATTCACTCTGCGTTTCTCCACTCAGTGGTGTCGAATAAAACTTGTTAGCATATGTAGCTCTTCTTAGCGTGAGAGATCCAATGGATAAATTTTCAAATAATGTTTAGCAGAGATATTCAAGGACTTTAACTGTGCATTTTTAATAAGTCCTATTCAGCTGGAGTCACCTTCGTGAACAACTTCAGGTTGATGGTTGAAGAGTTTGGAGAGTTCCCTGAGGCAGTGGGCATGTGACATGGTGGCCTGCTCTCTTGCCCCATCTGATCTTGATGGTAGGTTGTGGGCATATGGCGGATTGTTGGTAAGTCGCCCCTACTCAGTCCGGGGCGACCACTTCGGTCATTGGTCGTTCACTCGCTATCCCAAGCTTTCAAAGAGTCGTGGATCACTCCTCATGCATTATAGCTTCCTTGTAGCAAGGCTGAAGTTTAGAACTCATATGGTTGTAGCTTATGAACTGGTTCAAAGAAGTGCTATCAATTGAATTGTCATTATCTGCAGTTAGTCTCGGGCTAGCGATTGGTGATGCTAGCTTACATCACTGACAGGCAACCGTAATTTAACGTAAAATCCCCGCGCGATTAAGCTAATACTTATTATCTACTGATGGAATTGATAACAAAAAAATATGAATGCATAAATAAAGCCAAAGTTATCTGAGAAAAAATCTAAGTATTGTTCGCTGTTACTTAGATGAAATTACTTTAACCATTTATTAATAAGCTAGGTAATAAGCTAAATAATTGCTATGTATAAATTGGGAAATGAGTATACTAATGATTTGTAATGACTCATTAGTGTGATACATGTTACTTATACTTTTGTTCAAAATTAATTAAAACTGCTGAATTTATTGACCAAACGGATCACTGCCGAGTTTGACTGAACTGATGAGTGTAATTATGAGAAATAAAGAAATGTAAATGTGACATAAAAACGTGTGATAACAAAACTTATAATCATTAAGCTGTTACAGGTTTGATTAGAGAAGGGCGCCACTTGCAACTGCCCTTATTAAAATGTAATAACAATATTGGAGAGGGTTGACACTCACTTTTCCCCTTTAAGATTGTTTGCAAATAACATTTGTTCAAAGATGGGTGACGGCAGGGATAGGTTGGAGCTGGAATTGTAGTACACCTTTGAAACTTTCCTTTCTATTCTGTCTAACCCCATTGTTCGAATATACCAGCATGCATCTCGCAGCTGTCCCTTTGAGTTGGGCACAACAATACAAACTGATAAGACAACACGACAATAGACGGCCGGCCTCCATCGCCGCTATCAAACTATCTTCACGTACATTAAAAAACCTTAATTGTTTGCATATATTACCATTAAAAACAAAATATACCCTTAACCCAAAAAGTATAAATACAAGTATGATAACATATTTATATATTCTAATAATTAACATGTATACAATATATTGTTCTGTCGTATTTCTAGAATCGAATGGATACTTCCAGGATAATGTATTTAAATTACTATCCTGCTTTTTCTTGTCCCCCTTATGCTTATAATCTTCTTTATCTATACTTAATCTATATTTAATCAATCCTTAGCCTAGTTAAATCTACAGTTGAAGTGATAGAAAATGGAGATAGGAAAGAGATAGATAGTGTAGTGTATTGCGATCGATTAAATTATTGAATACTGAGTGAGTGTTTATGAGTTAAACTGTGTATGGGTGTAAGATCTGCAGCTATCCTGAGGTGCATGCACACACTTCAAGCCTTACAGGCCAGAGTGTCTCTGACGAGCCATATAAACAAAAGTAAAAGTTTAAAAAATGTAAAAAAAATATTGTTAGGCTTTTGTTTACACTATCTACTTTTTAAAGACATTTATTACTGACTTTTAGTTATCACAAAAAAATTAACTCGCCATTGACAAGGCGCTGAACAGCTTACCTCAGAAGAATGTGTGAATGTAAATGGGTAAAAGGGCGTCGGCATGTCCGCTACCTGTAGACGCAACCTACGCTCTAAAAAGGTGTGCGGACCGCATGGTGACTGGAGATGTCGGCTGAAGAAGTAATCAATGCAGAAAAGAAGAAAAAGGGAAAATAAACCTACACTTTCATGGCTTTCAATACCGTGTCATAAAAAATCTTTTCAGTTGTGAGACATGGGCTGTTGTTACTACTTTCCCTGTCGACAGTCTGACTAGCTTGACCGACACAGGGGATGTAAATTTTTCAATTACACTGGGTTTTGACCATTGAGGCATTAATTTGCTATTTATATTTTCTCCTGCCGTGGACTGGGGATGTAATTTATACATAACCCAATCACTAGGTTTAAATGGGTTAGGTTGCCAGTCTCTTTTGTAATATGCTTCGCAACTCTGTCTCGCACGTTGGAGTGCATCAAGCGCTTGTCTCCAACGCTCTTTGGTGGATACCTGACCATTGTGCGGAGCCAAACTATCCAAGTTCTGTGCAAGCTGAAGAGGATGGGCAATTTCTCTTCCCAAGAACAAGCTGGCAGGCGTAGCACCTGTGCTATCATGCCGGGAAGAGGTAAAGGCTACCTGGAACCAATGCAGGTTCTGGTCCCATGTTTGGTGGTCGGTGTGATGATAGATACGCATGGCTACCTTAAGGTTCTTGTTAACTCTCTCAACATTATTGGAGCTTGGTTGGTATGGTGATAAAAATATGTGCTTTATCCTTAAGCTCAAGCACATATCCGCCATTGCGTGTGAGATTTAATTTTCCCTATTTTTATTTTTACAAACATTTGGTGGCGGTAAATTGTTCTTAAAAAATTGAACTAAGATCCTATTATTTAAATGTATCCTGTCCAGTGTGAGTGATCGAGGATACACAGTGTGAAACAAGGTTTCGGAATACAAAAGGCACTGTAGAGAAAGAACTATTGTTGTTGGAGTAGATAAGGTCTGTAAATAAGCATTGAACTGATTTAATCTACTGAGTACTTGGCTGTCCCGCCATGCCTTAGGAAAAATTGTTAAATCTAAAATTATTATTTTTTCCGCTGTCTGTGGCTTTTTAATATGTCTTAAGAGTGAAATAAACTGCATTTTTATACTAGAAAGGGCCTGACTTGAAAACAAGTAATTTGCTGCTATCCAAATTAATATAACCTGATGAGGATTTAAAGTATTAGGATTTTTCTTGAGAATGTACTTAATGTCACTAATTTTTGCACCAGTCAGAACAATTTTTACCTTCAACATTAACTCTATCAGAACTCGTACTAATGTAAAAACTCAAGTGAATCGTCTAATATCTGCCATGAATTCATTTCCCAAAATCAATTTCGTTGTAACGAGACGGGGCAGGGGAAGTATAATCAAAATTTAAAATCGAAAGGCCGCTCTATGATAAGAGAATAAACAGTTAAAAATCAGTGTGACTTATATCACTATTGGGTTGTTTCCCTTTTAGAACTATTGTTGCTTGGGGGAGAGTTGTCAGGGGAAAACCGGTTCTGCTCTTGATAGATGAATAAGTTTCAGGGTCACGATAGCAATGAACTTATATTGTTTGAGGTGAATCATGTATATAAACTAAATCAGATATATGTAAACGTGATATATATATATATATATATATATATATATATATATATATATATATATATATATATATATATATATATATATATATACACACTATAGTAAATAAAATATATGGTAAACTTAATTAACATTGTAAGGTGAATTACCTCCCTCATGACCTAGGTCACGCAGACTTCCCAAGTGAATGAATATATTCAGCTTAACTATCACACAATTTATTCACATTTTTTTTGCATTGTTCTAATTTTATGTTTTTTTTTTAATTTTCTGATTTTTTGGTATTTTCTTTATATTTATTTTTGAGCATTATTGTTTACTTTCCAAGTCCTTCCATCTCTCTTTTAAATAGTAAACTTTATTCTTATGATGCTTAATAAAATAAAATGCACACCACATTGGCTTGAAAACAAGCATGTTTAAAGTCTCAGATATTCATTATGTTACTTTGAACCCAGGTTCTGAGGTGTAAATACACTGTGAGTTTATTTCAAATAGAATTAAGAAATCATTTATTTCAAATAACTCTGCAATCAATGCTTGAGTCAAAACTAAATTAAGATGTATAATTTAACTGAAAGAATTTTTTTAATTACTAATACACTATTATTTTTGCTAGGCTAAGTTGGAATTAATTAAATCTTCAACTACTGACTGATTATTGAAGTTACTAAGCTATTTTGGAAAGATGTAATAACCCCATTTGCTTTGAAAAACGTTATTAAAATTAGAGTCCCCTTTTATATATTTATATTATAAATATATATTATATTTTATTAACCCCTTTTAATAAAATTAGAGTTTTCAGTGGCACACTGTCAGACAAAATGATTGGCACTCTCAAACTTAGATATTTTGCATACAAGGTTCGAATACTCTATGATATTACTTAAATGATTAATAGAAATGTACAATTAAATTACTGATGAAAACCCTTTTATCGTGATCTTGGACAGGTTTAGAAATTCATGATCTGCCTGGCCGTCTCACCGATACTGTGCATCCACTAAATAAATCCCTTTACCTTTTTAAATAGAAAATATCGAACAAGAAAAAAAATTTTTTTGACGCTGTTTAAATACTAAATAAAAATATTCAACATTTAAAAACTAAGTTGAATGTTGCCACATGTCGTGCATTCACTGCTGACGACATGCATGATTCGTGAATATTCCTGTCTGGCACCAAATGACGCGTGGCTTGCCTGTCTGTCTGGACATTGCACAAACTGTTTGAAGCATGAAATTTGAACTACTTAATATCACAAATTGGTTGAAATTAAAAATTAATTATTTTTGATCAGGATTAAATTTAAAAAAATTTTATTATTTGGCTGTAAGTTCATTCTTTAAAGCTCTGCTAGCAATAACTGTGGGGTGGTGGCCATTCGTGAATAAATTTCGGAATATTGAAATTGGTCGATGGCCGTGAATCTTAAAATATTATAATTCAGTTAGGCCAACCCACACTGTGTTAAGGAAACGATTAGACAATTTTATTGAAATAAAATTAAAGCGATTATTAAACCATGAGAGTGCTGTTGTATGAGATCCTTAATTACAGTCAGCTTTGTTTAAATGCAATTGACTCTCTTTATAACGATATGCAAGGGACCAAGCGATTTCATCGTTATAGAGAGAGATCGTTATAAAGAGAGAAACATTTTTCTTACCAAACCTATGGGAAATATTCTGTACAGCAGAGTAATGAAGGTTTAATAATAAGAGGTAGTAGAATACTGTAATAAAATTTATATATAAATATCTTAACAAACAGTAATTATCAATAAAATGTAAAATTATACTGTATACGTAACATTTAACTAAACTGTACGCATTACTGTACATACGAACCAACATTTTAATGAAAGAAGTCTTGGTTTGCCGTTTTTTTGTCTTCCATAGCAATGATCTAACTTTATCTTGCAAGCATGAAACAGCCACTGGATCGTCTTCGTGGTGAGTGAAGAACTTGTGGAGGATTTTAGCTGCTTCCAATGCCCATTCAGGAGTTGGGACTGGTTCTGGCTCTGGATCGAATTCCTCTTGGTCACTGTCTTCATCTTCATTCACTCGTACTGCATTGAGGATATCTTCATCTGAAGCTCTAGCCCGTTGTAGCCACTGCTTGGTCAACGGTTTCATAATTCTGCAGATCTTCTGGCTCATAAACTGTGGGAAGCTGTAACTGTTGAGCCCAAACCGCTAAAGGCAAGTCATCATTGCCATCGCCATCACAGTCATCTTCTCTCGCAGCATGCTCCACCCATCCTGCATGCTTAAAGGAGTGCTTAATCATCTTGTCTGACACGTCTTCCCATGCTCTGGTGATCATCTGCACTGCATCTAAGATAGTGGCCTTAAAATTTCCATCTGACTCTACCAATTCCATTAAAAGCCTTCTTCTGTAGTGACTTTTAAGGCTTTTTATGACACTTTGGTCCATTGGTTGAAGGACACTTGTGGTGTTGGCTGGTTGGTAAAAAATGAAGTTCTATGTTTTGAAGATCGGCTATTGCAGGATGTGCAGGGCAGTTATCTACAAGAAGCAAAACTTTTCCCCCCCTTTTTTTTTAACTCAATCCCATTTTCTTATTTCTTCTTCAAAAATTTGAGAAGTCATCCATGCACTCTTGTTGGCTTTGTAAGTCACAGGCAGACGCTTAATGTTTTTAAAAGAACGTGGATTTTGTGATTTTCCTATCACTAAAAGTTTTCTTTTCACTATACCAGTCATGTTAGCTAAAACTAAAACTGTGATTCTTTCCTTTGATAATTTCCCTCCAATACACTTTTCTGACTTGAATTTCAGAGTATTGTTTGGTGTCAGTTTGTAAAACAACCCAGTTTCGTCAGCATTGAAAGTGTCTTCTGCTACATACCTATTCTTCAGATCAGGCCACACTTTCTCTAACCAGCCGTGAGTGATGTTGCTATCAACATCACGAGCCTCTCCACTGATCTATCCGTAGTTGATGTCGTGACGCTGTTTCTACTTACTCAACCAGCCTTCAGATGCTTCGAAATCTTCAATTCCTAGCTCTTGTCCATAAAACTCTGCCTTTGCTTTGATCAGAGGTCCAGAAAGTGGAATGTGGTTCATGCGTTGCTGTTGAAACCACTGAAGAACAGCTCTATCTATATCTTCGTACTGTGGTTTACACATTTTTTTCTTGTTGCCTTCTTGTTTCTCAGCGTCAAGCCACTTGTCCCTACCTTTCCAAATTGTAGCCACTGTAGACTGGGAAAGCCCGGTGCGTTTAACATGAGTCTGCTTCTCACCTTTTTCTATTGCTCTAATTAAAGCCACCTTTTCCTCAACTGTAAGCACTTTATGCTTTTTTGAAAGCATATTCAAACAGACACAAAAATACAAATGTAAACACTAAACGTACAGTACTAATAGCCACTAACAAGTGACGGTCGAGATCCGATGTAAGCAGCAAAACAAACTGAACTCGCACCCCCCCCACACCACTCCCTTTTCACATCACAACAGAATACAGTAGCCTACAATGGAATGCTCTCGTGACGCGCCAGGCAAACAATGGGGGTGAGTCAGGGGGTTGAATGAACCTGTGAGTGTTTGTTTACTGCAATCGCTAAGAAACTAGTATGTATTTCTACTGCATATTCTACTGAAAACATCGTTATAGATACAAGTGATATCATTATATGGAGAGAATAAATACATTGGCCTTATGGCAGACCAAACAAACTTTTACAAATCCATCATTATAGAGGAATTATCGTTATAGGGAGAATCGTTATAAAGAGAGACTACTGTAATTTAATAGAAAAATAAAATATCCCACCCATAAATTAACTAATTTAATAGAAAAATAAAATATCCCACCCTTAAATTAACTATATTTTTTTAATTTACTATGCTAATTAGTTGGTTAACCTCTTAACGACCACGCTCGCGTATATGCGAGCAACACAATGTCCCACCCGTGGGCCACGCTCGCATATACGCGAGCGTGTGTATACTGTCCGCGCAGAAATTATGGATACTCGAGTTCACGATACCATATCTCCGAAACGGTCCGTTCGATTTTAACGAAAGACCTATCAAATTAAAGGAAATATTGTCAATTTTTATACTACGAAGTTTCGATTTTTTTAGTAGCTTTTTATAATTTATAAGACGGAAAAAGTGGAAAATATCAGCATTTTTCACAATCTTTTTGGAAATCTCAACTTAAGGCAATTATTACAAAATATCTATTAAACGTATCAGCTTCAAATTTTAATAGCTTATATGAAGGTTACTTACAAACACTTTTGTAGAGTTTCATAATTTTAACGTTATTATTTTTTATGTTCTTGTAAATTTTGTAAACCTTTGTTAACTTTGTTATCTTGGGTTTAAAATTCCCGCTCAAAACAGTGTTTTGACTATCAATTGATTGTATGAACGAAAAATATAGTGTCTACAGAATATGATGTAATAGTGATTTGTGATGAATTTATATTTGTTAAACGTTTTTATTCCCGCGCGAGGGGCTGGTACGCAGGGAAACGCGCCGGGGATGGATCGGGTTCTCCCACAAAACGAGTGTGATGTTGCCGTTCGGTGCACACAGAGGTTAATGACAGGGTGAAGTTTGCTAGTTTATGGGAAGGTTGGTCTGAGTCACCAACCCGTTCTATAGCATTCCGGCAACATCGCACTCATTTTGTGGGAGAACCCGAGCCATCCCCGGCGCGTTTCCCTGCGTACCAGCCCCTCGCGCGGGAATAAAAACGTTTAACAAATATAAATTCATCACAAATCACTATTACATCATATTCTGTAGACACTATATTTTTCGTTCATACAATCAATTGATAGTCAAAACACTGTTTTGAGCGGGAATTTTAAACCCAAGATAACAAAGTTAACAAAGGTTTACAAAATTTACAAGAACATAAACAATAATAACGTTAAAATTATGAAACTCTACAAAAGTGTTTGTAAGTAACCTTCATATAAGCTATTAAAATTTGAAGCTGATACGTTTAATAGATATTTTGTAATAATTGCCTTAAGTTGAGATTTCCAAAAAGATTGTGAAAAATGCCGATATTTTCCACTTTTTCCGTCTTATAAATTATAAAAAGCTACGTAAAAAATCGAAACTTCGTAGTATAAAAATTGACAATATTTCCTTTAATTTGATAGGTCTTTCGTTAAAATCGAACGGACCGTTTCAGAGATATGGTATCGTGAACTCGAGTATCCATAATTTCTGCGCGGACAGTAGGGATCGTATTTCCGGGTGCTGCGGTGTCATAGACGATCGTATTACTTCGTGTTTGGTACGGAACTATTCGGGAAACTTCGGCCTTTCTCGTAGTCTATTTTGTTTCTGACTCAGGGTGGCTACATCACTACATGCATTTAATTTCTGAGTCGCACCAGCTGACATAACTTCTGTTGTGCTGTTTGCCGCCAATGCATTGTAGCTGAATGTAAACTAAGTGAAATGGCGGAACGTAAACTATGTGTTGATGAAATCCACGAGTATTTTAGTCGTGATGACTTAGGTGAACTATCTGATAACGGTGAAAGTGATTTCATTTCGGACAGTTCTTCTTCAACAGTGAACAGTTCCATAAATGAAGTAAATGAAAACGTTATTCCAAGCCAGTCTGGAGATGGACTTACATCTATTTCAGGGGCATGCCCAATATATTTGATGAAGGAGTATAAATAACAGAAATGTAACTTTTAGGCCTGCCTATTGGAAGGTTTGACGAAATCAATGACATACTTAGGCCTTCCAATGACATCCAAAAGGTGGTCGTCCTTCGAATGGAGAAACACCCCTTAGACTCACCCAGAGACATTTCTTACTGCCCATACCACCCACTCCAAAAAATCAAAAACTTCGAAGATATTGCCATGTGTGTGGTAATTCGAACTGAAGCCAAAACGGAGGAAGGACACACAATTCATGTGTTGGGAATGTGACGTCCTTCTTTGCGTTTTTCTTTGTACGGTTGAATACCACACCCACTGTCAATTTTAGAGCAAATTTATCAAATAAAATTAGATTTTTAGTGAATATAATGTTTCGTAACATTATAAACAACCATTTTATAAGTACTCTTACTGTATGTTCATTTTAAAAATAAATATGTTTTTATTATTATTGCTTTATTACCTAAATAAGTACCTAAAAAGTAAAGTTTATTTTTATAAAATATGGTAACTTTCACTCTTCAAAACATAAAAATTTGAAAGATTTAAATAAAATACTTTATTTATTCAAGGTTTAAATACAAACATTTGTTTAAAAACTTATTTTTTCTTTAAAAAAAACTGGTCTAGGGAGGTGTACAGCTGATCAAGAACTCAGCTGTTAAAGGGTTAAGAGATGGTGCCTAGAACTGCCAATGATATTTTAAATATAATGCAAATGCTGTTGAAAAAATACTAAATAGCTAACTCCTCATATAAGATTAAATTAGACGCCCCTCCCCAACAATTATTCCTTATTTTAGCTTTTTGCTAAATGTTATGTCCTTGTTTGAGCAATTTATTTTTGTGCAGGTCGTAAATCTGGTAAAGGCTACTTTGTCTACATGAAAGGTACCAAAAACAGGCAAGTAAACGAAGGTGCTATTAATATCTTAAAGAAATACCACCTCACTCCGCCAAGCCCACAAACTGAGGAAGATATGCAGCTCAGAATGGTGTCTAGGTTTGTAAACGAGGCTGCTCTGTGTCTACAAGAAGGAATTCTGAACGGACCGGTCAGTAATTATTCCAGTTTTCTAATCAATTTACCATTTTTCTTTGTAAATTTTAATCATATCAAACTACAAGGTTAGGAGCAGTTATTGTAAATAGCCTTGAAGAAGCCTATAGTTGATAGATAATTATACATTTTATATTTCATCTAATTAAATAAAATAAAAAACTTGATGAAGTGGGTCAATAACGGGCTACTTTGTTGCAACAGATACTTTTATTTGCACTATTTCACAGGTTTTTCTCTTCTTTTTCTAGTTTGACGGTTATTTTCATGCTGAACATGAATCTTCAAACACTTCTGTGGCAATTATTCCCTCAAAATATGCTAAAACTACTGTGGTTTGTGCATCGAACCAAATGCACACTGATTATATCAGCAACAACTAACCTGTAAAAATAAACTTCTATACATTTTCACGGGGAAACAGCCAGTAGATTGTACCGAAGGCTCTAACCTCCATTTGAAACCAGATCTATAAATATTGTAAAGGATCTGTTTAAAAATTGTATTACATTTTGGTCTGAAATAATATAATTTTATCACAGAACCAACAATATACTTATGTGTTGGTAAAATTACTGTGAAATGAAAAAAAGAATGTTTCAAAATAGATAATTGAAATTTCTAGCTTATTTTCAGTAAAAAGATTAGTTTAAGTACAAAAAGTTTTCTGCATTACAAAATTATCTCCCTTATATATATATTATATATATATATATATATATATATAAAACTAATCTTTAACCATTTTGAATAAAACATTTTACTTTTGTTTGGCAAATGGAAAGTACAAGTGAAGTGAAGTTCAAGTGAAAGTGGAACTCTTTGCAGATAGCCAAGGAAGGGGAGTCCCTGAAAGAAATTGTTGGCACTTGCAGCATGGGTAAAGTCTATATGGATGCACTGGTTAAATATGGTGCTGATATTGATAATATATATAGTCAGGCAACAAAGTCGAGATACAAACCTATTATTTTAGTAGCAGGGACCAATAATACATTTAAAAAATCTCCTCAAATCATCTTTAATAAACTGGAAACTAAACTCAAGTGTTTCAATTATTCAAAACCAATCTGTATAACTACATTATCATCTTGCTTTGATCTGCAGCCGAACGACAAAGTTCACTATGACATATGACTAGCCAATAACTATATAAGAGAACTTGTTTCAAGACTCAATAATGTGAACCTGATTGATTTTAATTACGTCCAAAGATATCATTTTACTTGTTATGGAATGTATTTAAATTACAAAGGAAAGAAGAAGCTCGTATGTAGTGAAGGAAAATGCATTGAATATAACATATACCAATATGGCAGGTCATTGAACAACATGGAAATAACAAACGACTGGATTTGCCCATAGCATATCCAATGACTTTGAAGATCCACGCCACATGTTAGCTGGAGTAGCGCTTGTTTTTAAACAGTCTTTCGGCAGACCTGTAGACTCTCATCGTCTCACAACCCACCTAGTTCTTCAAAACAGGAAAAACTGTGCATCGATATGCAGCCTTATCACATAGGCAAGATATTTCAATAAGCCAATCAGACAGGACCATGATATTGCGTTTAAAGATGTAATTCAGGATTTTAAAAGGAAAGGTCTGAAACATTTGGTCTGCTCCCCGATCGGCTGTGTGCAGGACAACGTAGACCTCATCAACTTTGCCATAAACATCTTTATATTTTAAAAATGTACACATTCTATTGTTACAGTTGTGTCACAATTTCCAGAATCCAACTGAACACTTAGAAATTGACTGCACTATGTGGAATTTCAAACCGAATTGAAAAAACTGTTGAATATTAACTTTAATTAGCCTTCAGCACCCTCCAAAGTCTTGGAAGCGACTAAGATGGACAGCACAAAGCAATATGCCAACGCCAACATAAAATGACCAATCAACTTCACCACTAAAGTTGATCAAAAATAAAAGTGCTAGAATAGTGCCTGGCATACTCACATTTAGTGAGAAGCTAAAATTAAAGCAGAGTATTTATGTTGGTGAAACAAGTGTAGTTTTAAATTCAAGAATTGTACATAGTAATGAAGAAAATTATAGTATAATTGATTCTAGTAATGATATAAGTGTAGGTTTTTAATTCAAGAATTTTAAATTGTACTATAGAAGGTTGTAACTTAAATGTTTCTAATAGTTTACATAGGAGTTTGAATGGTTTTGTAGGAACAAATGATTTTTTAGGCAGATTTAACATCACAATTAAATAACTTTGTGTAAATAACTGTGTGATCATGTAATTTAAATCCTTTGTGTACGCCATGCACGGAGAACCAATCATCTGCTAGCTTCAATGTGTTATTCCTGAATATTCATGGGTTAAAGGATAATGTTTCTGTATGGGAAAGTTTCTTGATAGATATGAATCTTTCAGCAGTCTGTTTAACAGAGCATTGGTTACAAAAGACATAATTAGTATATTGGAGAGATAGGACATTAGCAAACTTACCTTAGAAGACAAGTTCACTAACACCAGAGTAGTAGTAACATACACAAAAGAATCACATGAATTATCAGTGCCACTATCACTTTCTTCAGGTGAGGAGAGGGGGAGAGGGAGAGAGAGGGGGGGAGAGAGAGAGCTTCCACTATTACTGGGTAGGTGGCATTGGTGGGGGTTGTACATCCATAGAGCAACACTCAGATATGAAGTTTGCTGATGGGGAAGGGGTTGAAGGGAAGTGGTCTATCTTATGTTCAGATTAGGTAGGGCACAGGATTTTGTTATCCATTGGTGTGCTAATTCCATCCTTCGGAGTTGGGAACTATTGGCATGGGAAGGAAGGGATCTGATTACTTTAGTGGTGTAACACTTAAAAATTTTGGCTATGGAGAAGAGTATGGGCTGAGATAGGTTTTTCAGGATTTTGGTAAGTCCGGTGGAATCATAGGAGAGGTTTCCAGGTATCTTGTAGATTAAGGAGGTAGTGGAGCTGGTAAAAGATGTGGCTGGAAGATGAATAGGGCAGGTTTTGCAAGCTTTCTTGTTACAAGAATTAAAACCGGGTGGTTGCTGGTCTTTAGGACAGGTCAAGATGTTGGGATCAAGTAACTTAGGATGGACCAGGATTTGGCGGAGGTTTTTGTTTTGTCTGAAAGTTACAGCAGGCGGTTTTTCAAGGAGATCTTTGATGTGGGGGGAAGCTTTTAAGTAGGAGTGTGCGAGTACTCGAAACTTTGAGTATTTGATAGAGTATTTTACTACTCGAACTCGGCTTGAAGTTTCTGAAACTACTCGAAGTTCGATCGGGTAGTATTTCACGAAATATCATATTTACATCTTAATTTAGTTTGAAGAGTAAACAGTTTTATAAGTTATCAATAAAAAATGTTTGTGTTTTATTTAACCCTTAATCATAAGTTATCAGTTTGGTACGCGTAATTACGAACCAAGCAATACGCCTAAGAACAGGTAGTACAGGTACTAGTCGAACAGGTAGTACTAGTCAAATAAACTAGTCGACGTAGTGAATGAGTTCGTTCATTATGATTTGAACTAGTTCAATTCAAAGTGAACAACAGAGCTGGGAAGGTAGCGATCACTGTAAATAGTTACCGTAGTAGTGATCACACATGTTGGTTGTCGAGCCTACTAGTCACTTGTAACCTAACCTAAAATAGCATGAATAAAACAGAAGTGCTGGTTAGTGTCTTTATGACCCAAGAAAGGGGACAAGAGATTCAAGGGTCAAGAGGGTTCAAGATGCTCAAAAAGACCTCTTACCGATACAAATCTAATAGTTTGTACGCCGTGGAAATTATGCATTTTTTCGTTAATATAATAATACTGTTCAATCAAAAGGGTCTAGAGAACGGGTCACTTTACATCCCAATAATCAAACTTCCCATCTTTTCTAGATGAAAGTTCATCTCGGTTGTAGTATACATACGTGCAAGGAACCGTTCAGCTCCTTTTCAGAACTGAAATTATCGTATATTTCTTGCGAGTCGATTGATGTCTATTTTGTTTTTTAATCTGAGCAGGAAATCGTTCAATGATTTGACGTGAGAAAATACCGTATTATATCATATAAAATATGGTAATGACATTCTAGCAGTGTGTGACACATTATTGATTTACTTTCCGTCAAATAAAATATATATATATACGTGGCGAACGTATATTAATTATTATTTCGAAAACCCCTTGGATCGCCAAAACTGTGTGTAATATTTGCGCGTACAATATTTTTTCCTGTCAAATTGTGAACAGTTTTCTGACTAGGTTAGACAATAACACAGTTGGAGTAAAAGGTACGATAATTTTGATTCGTAAACTCACTGAACGGTTTCCTGTTCACATTGGCGTTGATGTCGATGTAAACTGTAAAACAATCACGAATCAACCCAAGTGAGGGAGAAACATGTTGGAAGACCTTTTCTAATCAAAATACAACGAATTTAGAGATTCGGAAAATAATGTTTATTGAACCGAAGCCTTATCAAACGTCTCGTTTTTTATTCATAAGTTTATAATTTAGCTGGCTAAAATCTTCACTGTATCACTAGTTGGCACAGTTGCACTAACTGGCACTTAGCTGATATTTCAGACTACATCTGTCGCCAATATCGGCTAGACCTATTATATTTAGCCGACTACGTCTATGATTTTCATTTGTTACGCCAGGTTTTCATGAATTTCTTGATATGACAAATATTTATCTATTTTCAGTGTAGCCTCATGTATCGAAGTAGTTTCAAGTTGCACTTATTTCATTACCAATCATAATTTAAAAACTAAAATTAGAGGAAATGATACGTTTTGCACGGGTGGCTAGTCTATAGGGTAGGGAGCGTTTAGTATTGTTGGGGTGACAGCTGGTATAGTTAAAGTATTGTTTATTGGTAGGTTTGATATGAATATCAGTTTGAAGGACACCGTCCTCCAATCCAATTTCAACATCAAGGAAAACTGCGTTCAGAAGAGGATTGCCAGGTGAAATTCAGGGATGAAGTTTTGTAGGATTTGAAGAAAAGTTTCAAGATTGGTTTTAGAGTCAGTCCAGATCATGAAAATACCATTGATGAAATGGAGCCAGTAGAGGGGTTGGACGGGTTGTTTTTGAAGGAAAGTCTTCTTCAATTTCCCCATGAACAGGTTGGCATAGGAAGGGACGATGCGGGTACCCATAGCAATATCCTTGATCTGGAGGTAGTTGATGCCAGAACTTTGGAAGTTTTTTTTCAAGGACTAATTGAGTCAGCTGAACTAGGAAGGAAGTGCTAGGTTTGGTGTTTGGAGGGCGTGTATTGAGGAAATACTCAATAGCATCCAAGCTATGAGCGTGGGGTATATTGGTGTACAGTGAAGTGGCATCAATGGTAACCAGTTTGGTGTAAGGGGTAGAGGTTGGGGAAGATTGGAAAGAAGACTAAGGAAATTATTAGTATCCTGGACATGGGAAGGAAGTTGTCGTACTAGAGGTTGGAGTTTGTCATTGACAAAGGCAGAGATACGTTCGGTAAGAGAATTATAGCTGGCCACAATAGGCCTACCAGTGGGAGGGATAGTGCCTTTGTGGATTTTTGGTAGGATATAAAATTGAGGTGGAATAAAACCAGAGCATTTGGCTGGCGGAAGTTAGGTTTTGGTGTTTAACATGATGGAGGAGATTTTTCAGTTCTTGGTTGTGTTTTTCGGTTGGGTCGAAGTCAAGTTTTTTGTAGGTGGAGGAATCGGACAACTGGAGGTTAATTTCATTGATATAATCAGATTTGTTAAGAATAACAGTGGTGGAACCTTTATCAGAAGGAAGGATCATTATGTTGTCATTGGATTTTAGGGACTTTATAGCTCCGCGTTCAGCGATGGTAAGGTTCTGCTTTAAGGAGTTGGGAGAAAAACTGAGGACCTGATACTTTTTGGAGGATGAAGTTAAGGTAAAGTTCAATTGGATGGTCATGAGGTAATGGTGGTGGGTCAAAGCTGGAGGGAGGTTTGAAGCGTGTTAGGCAGGTTCCTAGGATTAGGGTTGAAGGTGTTGTTCTCAAAAACCATCTTCAACTTCAGGTTATGGCCAAAGGAAATAACATCAGACACTAAGGAGAACTAGTCTAGGTGAGAAGTAGGAGTGAAAGTAAGGCCTTTTGACCAAATGCTCAGTTCGGGTTCGGAGAGGGTATGGTTTGAGAGGTTATACACGGAATTGTTGGAAGTATTGAATCCGTTGGTTTGACACTTGGGGGGGGGGGAAGGGTTAATATAGTTGGTAGAGGAGTTGGTACATAGTTTTTTGGGAAGAACAGGGAGTTGGCCAAAGGGTGGGGGTATATTAAGAAGGTCAGCTAGGTTAGGTTTTGGGCCTATAAGAGGATAGATAGGTGGATTCAATGTTAGGCCTAATTTGAAGGAATCCAACTGTTTGGAGGGTTTGTAAGTAGAGTTTGGAAAGTTTTTTTAGTTTGGTTTGGTTGAGTTTGGTTAGCAGGTTGTTGGCAGTGGTAATAGTATTGGTAAGTTCATTGATAAGATGGGGATTGGTGGATATGATCAGTTCATAGCAGGCAAGTAGCCTAGTAACAGTGTTATTATGTTCTTCTTTGTACAGTTTAAGGATGATTTTAAGGATGTGAAGGGAGTGACCATTAGATATTTCCAGAATTTTGTTGTGCATGTAGGAAGGCATAGCAGATATGGCAGGTTTAGAGGTTAGGCCTGGAAAATTTGGCCAGATGGAAGGAATGGTTTGTTAATTGTTTAAGCCAGCACTTTGGAATATTCATGATAGAAGAGGACAGGAAGGCAGGATACAACACAAATGGAAAACAAGAAGAAGAAAAGGAGAAATGTGACTTTACAATTTTAGGTTAGGTTAAAGGGCACTAGGCAAGGAATTAGTGTATTGGAAAGATAGGACATCAGAAAACTTACCTTAGAAGACAAGTTTACTAACACCAGAGTAGTAGTAATATATAAAAAGAATCACATAATCACACGAATTTTCAGCGCCACTGACACTTTCTTCAGGTGGAGAGAGTGAGAGGGAGGGAGAGAGCTTCCACTATTGCTGGGTAGGTGGCAGTTGTGGGGGTGTTTGGTTTAAATTATTATAAAGTTGTTACCAAGATAAATAACGTTAAATGAAATCAGGGTAAATATAAACAGGGTTGGTTTTCGTTTTCAACTGAATTAGCTGCTATGAGAGAAAGGCTCTTTTTTTATAGGGAATGCTCAGTTAATTGAAGCAATACAAATTTGCACCTTTTGCACTCCATTTATTTTCCCACACTGCCAAATCCATTTAATTGTTTACATTTGTGCATATGTTTCTTATATATAGTTACAATGACCTATTATGTAAGCAGGTACTAAGTGTTATATACCAAACTATTCAGTATAATCTGGTGAACATTTTAATGTAATTTATGTACTTTTTACTAAGATATATAAATATAAAAAATTCAAACATTTTTTTATTTCTGATATTTTGATTAAGTTTTAGAGTCAGTTTTTTTTAAAATTTAATTTGGCATAAACATCATTAAAACAAGCATTTAATTCTAAGACAGAAAAACGCTAATTTGTTTGGTTTCTAAAACATATTATAGTTTCCACATGCTACTTTATAAAACATTAAAAAGTGTTTGTACGTTTGCTAATTATAATTTTTTAGAATACTTAAGATTCATGTTATGTATATCACAATTTTTTAACTGCTGCAGTTCTGTTTTGTAGTCACACTTGACATATATGCAAATAGTACTGATACTGATAACAGTATTTAGTTCAAATACAAATAAATATATAAAACCGTAAACATTCGTCAAACATAGCTTGAATATTTGTGTCATCTAAACTATCTCTTCTTGTAGACGCCATAATAATAGCTGTACATTTAAGTCAAGCCTGAAGTAATAATAAAAAACATAACGGCTGAGTAAACAGAAAGTTATTTTAAAAAAAATTGATTACAGGTTGAAGGAGATATTGGTGCTGTGTTCGGACTGGGATTCCCCCCATTCACAGGAGGTCCTTTCCGTTGGGTGGATGTGTATGGTGCTGGCAAACTAGTGGATAAGATGAACAAGTTCCGGGATCAATATGGCATTGCTTTTACTCCTTGTCAGTTGCTGGTGGACCACTCTAAGGAGCCATCCAAGAAATTCTATCCGAATTAATATTTTCAAGACTGATCAAAATATGTAAAAAGGTAATCTAGAAATCTTGTTATTAGTACAATTAATAATTTGTATGTGTTATTATTAGAGAGCACTGAGCATTTTGGTAAAAAGTGTAGTAAAGTATTATAGCATGGTAAACCAAAGACAAAAAACACAAAAACTGAAATGCGATGTGACTATAGATTCTATTATTAAATAAAGTACCCATCTATATCCATTATTGTTTTTATTTTGCTGCAAGTGTGGAGCTAAGTTTTATAAGGACCTATATGAGCAAGCCAAGGCATTTCTGAATGATTGAAAACCATATCAAATGCCGACGTAGTATATTAACATCTGGTGGGCTGCACTCGTGAGAAGTACTACGTGTGGCCCCTAGATGGCTGCACGGTTGCGCACTGTGTTCCTTCACTACACATTCGTAGTAAATCAAATTAATTGTTACGTCGTCAGTAGTTTTCGTGGTTTAGTATCAAAGCCCCTTGCCACGCCTGTCACATTATACATTTCCTCTCAAACCCCCGTCAACCGTCGTCAACTGTAGTGTAAAGTTGACACAGATAATTATTATAAATTTAAGTAATAAAGTCAGTTTCTAGACTTTGTATAAGTAATGTGCAAATCATCTTATTAGACCCTATTACATAAAACTATTAATTTTATACTCGATTGCATATTAAAACTTATTTTTCTCCACTTTGTAAACCTATTTATTTGTCACATTAAATTAAATATCTAAGGGCCTCGGTATGTGCAATTTGTGCACCCATTATGTATTCCGATTGAATATGAATTACTTGTTTAATAGTTTAATTTGCCTTAACTCCAATTTAAATCAATATATTTTAAACTTAACCTTCTAAACCTCTAAGATAGCAAATTTTAATAAATCATCACAAAATTCTTAAAACATTACCTTTTTTATCACTAACATTTATTTCACTTTAAAAAGTGCACAAATATAAAAACTAGTAAATAAAAGTAAGCTTAGATTTTTGTTAGTAGTCAGCTGTGTTCAAAAGTAATTGTTATGTGGATAAAATCGTTGTCAGAACATGGTATAAATAAGTAGTTTGTAAATAACGGAAATGTAAACATTGTAAACAATGTGTATTAGTTAACCTCAAAATACAACTTTATGGCGAAGGTTTGAACTAATAAAAATCTAACTTTACAGTATGATAACAAATCTTATTCATCACACGAAGCAAATTTGTAATTGGTGCTTGATTATTTTGAAAACGGTCTGCTACGCCTTGCTTCTTAAACACAATCGCGCACCGTAAAGTCCCACTTTCGCTCGTTGTAATGAAAACTACTAATTTTATAAGAGATTATGAAATATACAAACAAGATTGTAGCTTTGATTATATTATGGTGAAGGTATGTGAAGAAAGTAGTTACAACAATCATAGGGCTAGTAATATATGTATTTTATTTGTCAGTAAATAATTTATCTCATTGCATATTGTCTGTGACTTAGTAACATTTCCATCGAGTAAGTCTTACATACTCTGTCTTGGTTTAAACACTACACAATTGTGAAAGTAAACAATACATTTATTATTAAAAAAAAGGAAAATATAATTTTTGTTCCAAAATTAATTAACATAAAAGTTTAATTTTACAAAAAATACGTAAGGATATAACAGTTTTAGGGGTTTTAGGTAATAATGCGAATTTAACTTGTCATTCTTAAAATGAATCGGGCGGAAAATTTAAGTATGGTAGGCATTGATATGATAAACTCTCAAAATTTTTAAAAACTACTATTACAACTTAAAAGTATTGTCCTAAGTTTTTAATGTTTGCTTGAAAACCAAAGAAACCCGTAGTAGATATATTGCAAATAAATAAAAGAAAAATAGGAAGACAATACTTTTTCCACACACTACGTGTCAAATTCAAATGATACTGTAAACATAAATTACAAAATTAACTAGAAAGAATAATGTAAACCTAACAAGAAGAAGATCAGTTAAATGAACCATTTATAGTTTGGTTGAAATGAAAATATTAAAAAAATATCGAATTGATGCTTACAACTAGCGCGAAACATACACATATTATTAGTAAATACACCCCACATTAGGCCTACACAAAACATTTAACTTAATATATGATGGTCAAAATAAATGTTTTAAGAAATACAATGCTAAATAACAAATGTATGAACGTAATTACAATACAGTGGTTTTTTTACAAAACAAAGAACTGGTGATTAAATAAAAAAATATATACAGCAGAAAAATTATGATTTACTGATTTGTACAAACGTAATTGTAACGCAATGTTTTAATATTATTCACAGAAAATTAACTAGAATACATAAAGAGTCAAAACAATATGATACAAAAATACCGAGGCTAATAATTTCTGTACAAACATAATAATAATACTGCACACTCTTTTTACAATACTAAACAACATATACAAAAAATATACATATAGATGATTATAATTAAATGACAAAGAGGAACATTACTCTAAAGGCGTATCTAAAAAAGTAATAGTAACACAATATTTACTTCAAATGCAAGCTGAAAGATACCAAGATGGAAAAAAGTTAATTACAGAAAAATATAAACCTATTACAATCAACTTTGTAAAAAAGTTGTCGACTTAATTCTACTTCTACACGACACAACAGATGGAGATAGATGATAAAATCAGATTTTGGAATAATACCGATACTTATCATTTGCGTTCAAACGTAATTATTACGTACACTACTTTAACGTTGCGTAAAATAAAAACCGAAAATATACATAGATTAGCAAAACTTAATTACAGAGAACCATTATTGTTATCAATTATGTACAAAATAATAATTATAATACAATAGTGACACTATATACAAATAAGAAAGTCGACAGTAAAACTAAATAACAAAAAATACAACCCTATATTTACGTAGATGAAATAAACATTGTTGTAGTGTACTAATGTAATATATAACAATATTTTACACAATACAAATAATAGCAGGCCTTCCACTTGTCCTACTTTTCCTACTTTTCCTACTTTTTCAAAAAATGTCCTACTTTGTCCTACTTTTTCAGCAATGTCCTACTTTTCCTACTTTTTTTGAAATTTCAGGAATAATCCACTATTTTACCCCAAAAATACAGATTTGCTTGGAATTTTTAGCCTGTTTTTTAAAAATAAATTAAATATTACATATACACTATAATTCGGAGGCTTCAAAGTAAAGCCATGGTAAAACCATGCAATTTGGATGATGGGTTTTAGGATTTATAGTGTGATGTGTGGAATTTTGTATCTATTTTGCTCTTTGTGCGTTCCCGACGATGTGTTTTTTTGTATGTGGGACTGTGTTAAGGATTCTGAACCTACCCGACCCTAAAGGTAAGCCTTTTTCTTCTAAAATACTCACTATGTACCGTATGTAAGACCAAGGATCATTTTATTTTTTATATTAATAGGCAGTTTTAAAAAGATTTATTGTATTTGTAAAATAAGAAGTGGGTGGATGGAGGGCGTTTAGGCTTCTAAGGTGGGTTGGAAGCCTGCTCATCAGATAGGATTTAATTGACAAGAGCTGCTTGTGAATTAATTCCTGTCTGATGAACTTACACCAATAAAAGGCTAATAAAATAATTGTATTCTGTGTAAAAATCCTTCTCAACTAAACGGTTTACATACATTTTTGCAATTTATAAGTAGCAAAGCTACCTTTCAAATCTTGGCATTTTATAACTTGATGTGTTTTATATATATTAGCCTTATATTGTGTTTTATATATATATTAGCCTTATAGTGTATTTTATATATATATATTATTATTTTCAATGGTTTTATGCTTATTTTCTAATGTGTTTAATTTGTTTCAGGCAGTAAGATGATGGAATAGTTTATAGTACAAAAAATGCCACGGGAAACACATTTCAAAGAAGACTGGCTTTTGAGCCAAGATTCTAACAAGCATCTTATGTCTTTGTGGTGCAAGAAAGGCAAAAATGACTTTGAAGTGCATTGCAAGATATGTAATCATTATTTTTCCTGTGCAAATAGAGGCAAAGACCAACTAATTAAGCACAGTGAAACTAAAAAACATTATTCAAAAGCGAATGTTGCATTCTCTGCTCGGCAAACTGTTTTCACAGTGACAGAAAGCGGTAGTGTCGCAACAACATCAGTGCTAAAGGAAAGTGCGGTTACTTTGGAGGATCCTATTCGTGCGGAGTTAATATGGGCTTTCAAGCTAGCCCAATCAAACTTTTCTTTTGCTTCTTGTGATGGTCTTCATGAAGTGTTTACATTAATGTTTGGTGAAAGTGCCAAGAACTTTAACATGGACAAAACCAAAGCTTCATATTTGATTTCCTTTGGATTGGGTCCTTTCTTAGTTAAAGAACTAACCAGGGATATTAGAGAGTCAAACAACTTTTATACTTTGTGCCTCGATGAGACGACTACAACTCAAGTTAAAAAACAACTTGACCTCTACGTAAGGTATTGGTCACCACAGCAGGTAGCAGAACCAGTCCAATGTCGGTATTTAACTTCGATATTTTTGGGCCATGCTGAAGCAGAAACCATGTTTGATGCAATCATCAAATCATCTGAAATTGAAGGTGTCTCAATTTCAAAAGCTATTATGGTGTCAATGGATGGTCCTAATGTGAACAAGTCCCTTTTTACCAAACTTAACTCACAGGTTAAATCTTTAGGTTCCCCAGGTCTAGTGGACATTGGACCTTGTTCTCTCCACAAAGTCCACAATGCTTTTGGAAGTGGACTTCGTGACCATCCATTTTCACTGATAGATGAATTTGCAACTGACATCTTCAAATTTTTCAAACTGTCTGCTGCAAGAAGAGAAGATTACAAGAAAAGTCAAGAGCTAATGCAAGTAGAAGAACATTTTTTTTGTCAGTATGTAAATAGCAGATGGTTGAGTATTGGTCCAGTCTTGAAAAGACTTATCGAACAGCATGAGGCACTGAAACATTATTTTTTCAAGTTTTTGCCACAAAACCAAAGTTCAAAGAGTCTCGACAAGAATTATAAGTACCAAAGAATCTGCTCTGCTTTGAAGAATAACATTCTTCTTCCTCTAATGCAGTTTTTGCTTCATATCAGTGCTGTATTTTCTAAGTTTCTGACAATGTTTCAATCTGAACAACCATTGGTTCATGTACTGTATGATGAAATGAACCATTTAATGAAGACTCTTTTGAGAAAATTTATCAAAGCTGAAGAAATTGAAAAACACAAAAACAACATCAGTCACATAGAGGTAAAAAAATCAAACTTGCTTGAGTTTAAAGACTTAGAAGTTGGAAGTGAAGCTAAAAAAACTCTACTTTCATTAAAGATCCTTGACAAAGAAAAGTCTGAGTTTTACCAAGCTATAAGTTCTTTTTTTATTACTGTGACCAACAAGCTAATGAAAGATCTGCCCATCGACAACAAAATACTGAAAAATATGCAGTGCCTGCATGGGTTGGCAAGAAAAGAAGAAAAAAGCTATGACATGTTCAAACGGATAATCACCCAAGTACCACATGGTCTGACAGAGGAAAAAATTGATAGACTTAAAGAGGAATGGTTAGGATACCAATCAGATTTGGATGTAGCAGAAGATTGGTATATCCAATCGAAGACACAGACTGAGGTCAAGTACATGAGGGTGGATTCCTACTGGAATAAAGTTTTTCAACTAAAGACATCAACTGGTAAACCCAGATATCCTCAGCTAGCTAGTTATTTGCCCTCACTTCTAACACTAGCACATGGAAATGCAGATGTTGAGAGAGGGTTTTCTATGAACAATAATATTGTGACCAATGAAAGGAAGGCACTCAATGAGCATACCATAATTGGCTTGAGAGTTGTAAAAGATTTTGTAAGAGTCAATGGCAAAGTAGAAAATATTAAAATAACAAAGAGAATGGTAGATGCAGCTAAAGGGGCAAGCTCCAAGTACAAAGAGTATTTAGCTCAAAGAAAAGATGAAGAAGTAAGGAAACAGAAGGAATCTGCTGAACAAAAAGAAAAAGAGGCATCTAAAGAAAAAGAGATAAAAGCAAGAAATGAGATCAAAGCTGCTGAAAATCTTCTAGAAGAAGGCAAGAAGAAGCTCCAGTTGGCTATGAAAAGGAAAGACTTTGCAGAAGTGTCATTAGCCTCAGAGATGATTGACATTTCAACCAAACGATTAAAAACAGCTAATGAACTTTTGATACATAAATAATGGTTTAGTTTCCTTTCTCTAAGTATTTTTTAAATACTACATTATGAAAAAATATAAATAAGTTATGTATTTCTATTCTTTTGTAGTAAAAGAGAAAATAAATTATAAAGAGCGGGGACATGCATGAATTTTGGGTTGAAATAATTTTTTAAAGTGTTATTTCTATTTATTTATCTCATAAATTTAACATTCATTTGTGAGTCATTAGGTAAGACCTAATTTATTAGTCATAAATTTAGATTAATGCCCGTTTGAACTAATCTTAGTATATTGTAGGTTCAAATGAGAACAAAACTACTTCATAGTCTTGGATTTAGTTTTCAGTATTATTTTTGCTTCGATAAATTCAGCTGTTTTAGCTCTCAATTCATGCATGCGGAACGAGGGGGGTCCCCGTATGGAATACAATTAATAAATAATAATAATACAACGCTAAGTGTGACTGTTGCGCCTTTCGTTAAATGTCCTACTTTTTTCATTAAAATGTCCTACTTTTTTTCTCAGACCTAGTGGAAGGCCTGTAATAGTTGAACAATTTTAATTACCAACAAACAAGATGCCATACAATTTTAAGGAAACACAATTAAAATATATAATTGTTACTTTACATAGTTTAAAATATACATACTCATACTCTGTTGGACTTAACATGGAATTTAAAGTGGGTTAGTAATTAATAGTTGGTATATAACGAATGGGTATGACGTACTTACTGCTCAGAGCATGTTTCTAGAGTGGCTTGCTGGTGAGTCGAGGGGGCAGGACTGAAGGGCGTGGTAGATGATGATGGTGCCATCTCAATATCTTCAGTGTCGGAAGCGGCAAAGTCATCGGCGTCATCATCATCGTCGTCTTCATCTTCGATTTCTACAGCTCCTTCAGCTACTTGCGCAGGTTTTATTGACTCCTCTGCCATTTCTTCATCTTCTTCGCCTTCAGTTTCATTTGCCGGCTCAGAATCGGAAGTGTTTGCAATACCTAAATGGTCGTAATCGACTTCACAATTTCCTGTTTCCGGAGGCTTCATTAGCAAAATATGAATCTGTACCTCAGTGATTGTCTGAACCGTAAGGTCGATGGATTCCTTTCATAGCCGCACCTTTGGCGAACAATCGAAAATTCATTTTCTAATGCGTCTTGAGTTAGTCGATTGGTGAGCAAAAAATTACAGTTTTCCTTCTTTAAGTCCCCCAAAACTGTAGAACACTTGTGATCGTGTGAACAAATCCATGAAAACAAGGTGGTCTGACTGATCCCCTCTTGGACTTCTTGACCCGCTTCCAGGAGTTAATCCACGGCAGCGCTTTATTCAGCCTCTCCTGAACCAAGTTTCCAGTATCTGAGGAAGAGATCGCACAACGCATAGGATTAGTATCAAATTGAACTCAACTATTAAGACAGTCGTAAATGTCATTTAATTCTCCCACAAATGTTGCTGTTTGGAGAGCTTCCTCGGGCAGCTGGCCGGTTTCCACTGCAGTAATCATGGCCACCTTTACAGAGAGACTGAATATCTATGTAGCTAGCCTAACTTTCACTTTGTCAAATGAGTTAGGATTCATATGTTTAGGTCCTAGCTTACACAGTGAACGAGCTTTCATACCCCTTGCTGAATCGAGGTCGTACATCTGCTGAATGTGTTCCCAACTTGCACGCCCACCATCAAATTCAATGTCTGATTTCATAATAGTATTCCTCACTGATTTAATCAAATGTGGAGCGTCATAGATGAAAAAAATCTTTTTTCCATTGATACTCTTAAATGGAGCGGAAGATGTTATACCCAGGCGTTTAACAGCATTCCTGTTGTTAGCCCCTCATCACACAGAACTGCACAGACTGTCAAGCCAATGGCATTAACCGAGTCAATACACTCTTGTATTATCGCAGCCATTTGGCTTTCCTTACAGTTTGATGTAATGTAATATGTCAGGGGCATTTTCTATTTAACCAGGAGGCCACGAACTAGAAAAAGAACAGCATGCGTTCCCAATTTATTTGTCCTGCCAAGAGGTCCCAGATCTTCAAAGCCTTCGATTACATCTCTTTTTTCATTGTATTCAAGAGACTTTTTTATCGACATTTCGTCGAACATTAGCACCATTTGTTTCTCCTTGTCATTCATTCTTCTTACTTTTGGTTTCAATATTTCAATTACTTTTGGACCAAGTGGTCCTCCGACAAACCTGGTGCAAGATTACTGACTTGCAAACAATGTGGAATTGTTTTTTTTGCCGGCAAATTAAATTCTTCGATGTCCCTTAAATTGTTCTAAAGCGCAGGTGACCTGTAAAACCCCATCGCCAGTTGTTTCTCATCTTCTTTCCACTGTGTTCCTGTTTTGTGTATCATCTGCATGCGAAGTAACGTTTTAAAATGATTACTTCTAATAGTTTGTGATGCGGCAGAACATAGTTTATCTTTTTTTTTTTTTTTTTCTTTTCAGTGCTGCAACCTTCTCAAGCTCATTGTAGTTCTGTGCTGATACAATTTGTATTTTGTCAGAGCCTTTTTAAGTTTGACTTTACGGAGTGTGTCATCAGTATTCATTTTATACGGCGTTGACTGACAGGTCTTAATCTTAATTGGTTTTGGAGTTTGTGGTGGTGTACTACATGTTTCCATTGCTTCAGGTGTTGTAGAAAATAAAGTTGAAGGTATTTCTGTAAAGTGATGCGCTGGTGTTGCAATCATACTTGTAGTAGTTGAACAACAGGGTGAAAAGGTGGCAGATAGGTACTTGTCGTTGTTGTTGATGTCGTCAGTGGCATAGTAGGGCGGTGAGGACGTTCCCAGCACTGTTGGCACAGCATCTTTCTCAAGTGTTGTCCGCAAGTCACTTGTGAAACAAGAACGCGTAAAATGCTGATCACATACATGCCGGTACTGCAGTTGTGCGTAAGTCAAATCAGAAAGGGCCTCGTTTGCACAATTTAGCACCCACTGTTCACAAATATCTTCTCTCTTGATAGGAAACATGAAAAATATTGTCAGAGTTGCCCCTTTTGTTCGCTCCACAAGAAGCGAATTCGCACTTTCGGCCTGGTGGTTTATACACGTAAGAAATTTAAACAAATAGAACTAGAAAAACAATATCTACACATATTTTTAACTACGATAAAGAGTAAGTAAAAAAATAAAATGTAAGGAACAAGTACGCATAAGAAAGTTTACACGCATTTTAAAGAAAAACCAATTAGGCTAACAAACAATTTTATCACAGCTCATACACTTCCAAGACTGGTCTTCGAACTGTTGACAACCACTGTGGCAACAACAAACAACACCTCCCCCATTCAAGGACAAATAAAGCCATAGATCATAGTTCTCCAGAAGTGTCAGAGGTGGTCTGCCCAAAAGATGCATTTCAGGTGTGGCACTTGAATCTTCTTAGAAACTCACTGAACACCCTTATTTGACAATTATACATTCATAGCTATTATTACTATCGGTAATGGTGCCAGCCGTAGTCGCTTCTACAATTAAGCAAATGAAATTATTTTAAAATAATGGTCCAAATTATGGCCATGTTGCAGCATTCTTGCCACCCAGCATTCATATTGTTCCACTGTTTACAAGCTATTGAATAAAAAGATTGATAGTTTAACTAAACAGGTCTCATATTCTTAATATGCAAAATGTAAAACACAACTCTATATAAATCTGGTTTCAGTAGCGTTTTCACAGGAATAATAGTCTACCAAAGCTTATTTGTAATTACTGGTTATCATACGTAATAACAACATCATAGACAGATTTTTTAGATCACCTTACCATTCCTCGGCTGCAAGTACACAGTTTCATAAATTTGGCTCCTATGTCGAATATTGTCATTGATTTATTAAGTGATGGCACAGTTGTTTTTATTGCCATTGTTTAAAATATAAATAAATAACCAGGCAGACATATTGACATCACAATTGTTTGTCGCACCCTGAAAAGGGGTTTTGAATCTCCCTCTTTGTAAGCTCAGTTCTTAGCCAATTGTAGCTATTTTGGTCTCATTAAATTTGTTAGGAGCTATTTAAGTCCTTATATTTTTCAAATTGTAATTGTAATGAAATAAAATAATTAGTATTTAATCGGTAAAGTTGTCAAAATAAAAAGGTTTTTAGCGCTCTGGCATAAACAATAAATTCTTTGAGAAAATAATAAAAAGTAGATAGACGGGAATCTGAAAAGTTCAAAAGTGTCATGATTCAGTAAAAAGTATAAAAACAACGATGTAAGATAATCAGACAGACGCAAAAGGCATCACTGCACGCGTAATCCCACCATGCACAATCCGTTAGGCCAATAATTTTTTTTTTACTGTACATATGTATTTTTGTAAACCATTTTCTTATGAATAAATTAATTTTACTTTGCAATATTCTTCCACAAGAGCCTATATTAGTTCACGTCTACAATGGAGGGGGGGGGCTGTAGAGAGCATCTATAAGTAACAAAATCAAGGTATATACTAAACACATAAATTATAAACATTTTAGTATTTCTTCAATTCATCTTTGAACGTTTGAATCAAATCATTGATGAGAGCTCGAGATGCGGTTGTGCTCGGGTAGTCAACTCAACTCAGTTGGTGAGCCCTGTGTGTGACCTTTAACTTCCTATCCTGGAGCGGAAATAACAAATTACCAGCGCATATACTTTCCTTATCTTACATCACATGATCAGGTTGTCAAAACATACTATCCTTACAAATAAATAATAATTTCTACAACGTAATATTTACATTTGAAAGCAACAAACGAATTTCCATTTTTTCGTCACACTATGGAAATGTAAATAAATTACTTATATGTAAACAAGTAAGTCAATTATATTGTTTTTTGTGTGGTAGACCAACTAATTAGAATCGATAATTACTTCATACCGAGCAATAAATTGGAACTCAGGGGTTGGGAGTATAATAATTTATGGCCATATTCCATGAAAACATAGATACAAACGAAGAGTATTCTAAATCAATTATTGCCTTTTATAGGATTCTGAGTGTTATAAACCTCCATATTTTTGTAATGCACTCGCTTACATGGGTATATTGAGGGCTAAAAAGTTAGTAATTTATTAATACGGTACTGAGACTATTTCACCAATGTGTATTAGAAGGATGATTTGTAGTAATTAATTAAATGATTAAATGTTCAAGTCTCTAAATATAAAATCGAGGAACTTCTTTTCACATTATAATACAATTCTAAGTATTATTTGCTGAATTATTTTGCTTTGCTTTGTTTATTTAAGTTACATAAAACTTCGATTATTTCACAGTGAATTTTGTTTGGTTTTGGCAGCAACCAAAGACTCTATAAATATTGCGCCTATTTTAAAATAAAAATGTTTACAGTTATAATACTGCACTGTATAAAACAGGTAAATTTCAAAACCAGTTTTATATCTATGGTATATATGTTACTATTCATAATACTTGTCTATTCATGTGTATTTTATTGTAACAAGTAATCAAATATCACGGATGAAGGGTAATAAATAAAAACGATGACGTGTGACTTAAGTCAACCATTAATTTTTCTTGACTTCAAACAGTCGGATAATATTCCACATTACATTACGACAGGCGCAGCGCCGGTTGGTAATGAGCCAGAGTACGGCCAATTTCAGCTGTTGTCCACTCGAAGCAGCACTGCGCATTAAACAATTCTGCCATAGTCCCAACACGTTCCGCTAGAGATCGCTAGCATTGGCTCTCAAGGCTAAACCTCCTTGCTCATCTAGGTTCGTAGAATCAATGGTTTTATCTTAAATTGAGGTTCGTGGACTCTAGTTTTAAACTGATAGGCAATTTCCTTTCTTCTGAGTTGAGAGTTTTGCAGATTGTTGCGAGTGATCTGATCACCCTGATAGTGAAATAGTTATCAAAACTCCGTTTGTGGCCTATACTATATAATAAAACAGGTTTCTATGGGTTATTGACTCTGCAGTCATGTCTATATCCATTCTTTTCTAGAGAGTTTCATTAGTTAGGCCTACAAATTATATTGTAGTTGTTACATATAATATTAATGGAAGCCAATTTTATATATCACATTTTGATAATATAACAAATTCCAGTAATTTGTACATCAGCTACATTGTAATTAATTATTCATCCCAATTTTTAGTGTTGACTACTCAAACTCTTCCTTCACAACAAATGAATGGACACAATTATATCTGCAAAATCAATATCTGTGAAAACCCGGAATTATTCTGCAGTGTGGGCCACAGAATGTTAATAACTATTTCACTATTGAAGTAGTCAGATCACTTTCAACAAACTGCAACAAGTCTCAGCTCAGAAGAAAGAAAATCACCCATTGTATTAGCAAATCTACAGTCTCTAAACCACAATTTAAGAGACATTTTACATAGGAATATAAGTGTTGTATAGGAATTAATTGCTAACATATTTATATATAAAATAAGAGGAAGAAGGGTAGATGTATGAGTAGATGCAATCACAGTGCAAGTCAGCTAGGAATAAATACCAACAAATGGTGAAATGGTAAACAAGGAATATCAGAGTAGCGCTGTTTACAGTCAGCTGATAATGTTATGTAAAAATATAAGTATATTAGAGAGATAGGACATCAGCGAACTTACCTTAAAAGACAAGTTCACTAACATCAGAGTAGTAGTCACAAACAGTGAACTTGTCTTTTAAGGTTAGTTTGCTGATGTCCTATCTCTCTAATATACTAATTCCTGGCCTAGTGCCCTTTAACCTAACCCAAAATACACTTAAAGTAAAAATTATATTCATATTTTTTGTCTGCAGACAGACAAAGAAATCGAGAAAACATTAAACAATAGTCAATTGAAGTCATATTCCTATATACAACAATAAATATCAAAGAGACTATTTATTGCTGCCTGGCCCACAAAGAGTTAAATTTGGGCTTCATCATCATCTTACACCTCAAATCTAATCTTTTAATATTGCATTTTTCTTTTTTTTTTTTCAGATGTTGCTGTTTTATGTCCGTGTAGCGCAATGTGCTTTTGTTCCATTCGATATACAAAAGTGTGCCTCTACAATTTGTATTTTTCTATTTAATCTTCTAATAAAACTATTATTGTTACAAACTTTTAAAATAAATTTATATTGTTACATTTTATTCTTGTACGTCCTTTCAAAATTCTAATTACATAATTACATTTTTTAATTACGACTCCCTTAGCCTTTGATAAGCAGTTTCCGACATATGCATAGTTAAGCAGAATTTAATATGAGTGAAAGTTAGTCTATTTTTTATTGGCAACTCTGATATAGCTGGAAGATCACACAGGTGACAGTCTAGCCGTGCTGACTGATCAAGGATAACTTTGTTTTGGTTTTCATCGTACTATTTGTACTTCAATTGTTCCATGTGCCAAGTTGAGTCGTCAAGAGATGGGCGTTATTTAACGAAACGTTATCTATAACAGGTTACACGAAATACCTTATTGTTTTTGCACTCCCAGTCATGATAAGCTTACAACGAACTTTATATAACTGTAACACATGGTGGTAATGGAAAGTAAATATAACGTGCTGAGAAGAAAGCGGAACTGTAACTGAACAACGCATGAAACTTAAGACTTGTAGTTTACAGTTAAATTATCGATAACAGAACAAACTTTGAGCAGTAATTCTGTAATGGGCAAGCAAAGCCGCAACGACCGTAGCTCATTATCGACATCGTAACGTAACTTAAGGCATAACCTCAACCACATAATAAACTTACTTGATCTCTGCTTGAACTTCATAACCTTTGGTAACTTAGAACGTTATCTAGACCAGCCGTAATGAGGCTTCGAGCCGTTAAGTAACGTCAGGCCATAACAGAAACAGAATAACTGTCTGGAACATCAACGGGTCGAGAATATCAGGTTACAAAACTAACAGATTATTATAACACGTTATCAGAACATAATAGAATTACGTAACAGGTTATCGAAAAAGTAACTGTAATTCCCATCTCTAGTGTAAACGTCAACAAAAACTCAAAACAAAATGGATGCAAATCGAATCCAATTCTAGCAGTCCATTTTCTATTGGAACTCATCGAGTTGGCGATGGTAGTAGCTACATTAATCGTCATTTTATTAGTCACGGTGCTGGACGAAACTGTTCCGGGCATTCTATCTCAAATTATTATAGCTTTTCAATTTCAATAGTTTACGTTCCATGTGTAGTTTATGTTACAGATTGAACGCGATTTAATTAAATATGTCCGAAATTGTCAGTCTTAGAATAGTTTTAGTCATGAACTTTTTAATTTTGGACTTCAAATAAATTTGAAACGGTTCAATAACTAATTCTTTGTGATCAGTTATCATGTTTTGGCAATTCGGAACAGCTTATTTGGTCGTGCCTTCTTTATAAATAACAAGAATACTTTTCGCCGTAATCGCTGTGGCCGTACGATCGAGACTTGTGTGCGTGAATCACAAATCTGAATACATCGCGAGAACATATCAGGTTATGAATACGATATTATGATCATATTTTAAATACAGTTGCTTACATAAAATGATTATCTTTATAATCTATTACAAACAAATGAGACTTTTGTTTTGATTATAGCGTTTTATGCTCAAAGATATGGCATAACTCTACTCAATTTTTCCGTTTTTTTTTTAAATCTCGAGTCGAATTTTAATTAAGACAAGAATAAGTCAAAATCTAAATATAATTCTACTAAATAAACTAGCTTTTTTAACAAGTAGTACTGGAGAAAAACAATCTTTTATTTGATTAGAGATGTTTCAATCATTGACTTTGAGATTAGACAATATATACAGGGTGTTACAAAAAAGTTAAGCTGGCTATGCATTTTCAGATTCTATTTGTAATTTCAAGCTAAAAAATAAGAATATTTATCAATTATTTCCGCTTTGTTTAGCAGCTAGACGTCATTTTGTATTTTTTTAATAAAACAATTTATATATTTGTTGTTACCTTTACGATTGTTACAAACTCGGTAAATAGGTTCATGTTAGAACGTAGTGTTTAATAAAAAAATATTTTAAAACTATTTCGATTATTTTGAAAATGACGGTGGCCATTTTGATTTATTTTAACAAACGTCTAAAAACCATTGGTTTTATAACAATCGAGTAAGACACAAAACAGTTTTTAAATAACTTTACCTTTCCAATGATACCCTCATTTGTAAAAATTAGTAAAGAAATAATTTCATGAACTAACATTAATTCACATGCAAGCTAAATGGCTACTAATTTAACAGTATTTTAACTGCATGTAAATTAAAGTTAGTTCATAAATTTGTTACTTCTTAACTAATTTTTACAAATGAGATCATTGGAAAGATAGAGTAGTTAAAAACTGTTTAGTGTCTTACACAATTTTTATAAAACCAGTGGTTTTTAAATATTTGTTAAAATAAAAACAAAATGGCCGTAATTTTGAAAATAATCAAGAAAGTTTTAAAATATTTTTTATCAAATACTACCTTCTAACATGAACCCATTTAATGAGTTTTGTAACAATCGTAAAGATAATAGCAAAGATATAGATTGTTTTATGAAAAAAACCAAATGGCGTTTTATGAAAAAAACCAAATGGCGTCTAGCTGCTAAACAAAGCGGAAATTAAAAAAATCTTCTTCATTTTTAGCTTAGAATCACACATAGAATCTGAAAATGCATAGCCAGCCTAACCTTTCTGTACCACCCTGTGTATCATCTCATGTATAAGGGTTCTTGCCTAACAAAGGCTGTACCTTGGATTCGTTTCTCAGGCAATGAAGCTTCTGTGAGAATGTAGAGCCAGCTGCATTGTTGTTGTGGAGAATCAAGCTGTTCAGTGATTCTCCAGTGTCAAACTGTCTTACTGTTCACAATGTGCTCGTTGCATTGTATCCAAGTGTCTTGTGTCGCGCCACATGTTCTGGTTCCGCTAAACTTTCTCGCATTCTAACAACTCCTTCCAAGCTTCAATGCTCACACCAAACAACCTATAATATACACTCATGAATTGATAAAACACTAACATATAACATAATTACGTTAAACACATAGAAACATTTGTCGTAAATGATTTGATGTCACTGAAATTTTTTAGTGAGGATAGAGAAAAGAAAACACCTTTCTCCTCTCTATAGATAAACATAACTTACATCTAGGGATGGACGGGTCTCGAAATTTCGGGAATTCCCCGGGAAATTATAATTCTCGTCCTGCGAGAAGGAAATTTTGTTACGATCGGGAATTCCATTCGAGAGTTTTTCAATTATTATTCTAAGAGGTAACCAACTAAATAGTTCGATCTCAACAACACGGTTATAATCGACATTCATGGTCAAGTTCGGATTTTTTCAATCAATATAAATTAAAGTGAAAGGATAATAAAATTATGATAGACTTGTGTCTTGATTACCGTGGAATGTAATTTATTGCGTATACTGTGGCAGTGAAGTTACGTAGTGACTGACGACTGACAGTCGGAGTCGACAGTTGGGGTCGAACGTAAATGTGACGTTCTCACGACCCGTTCATTTGACAAGGCTCATCTAAAGTGAACGAGATATCCGGATCACGATGCTAAAAAAACTATTTAAAGTCGAACAAGTTACCGAGATCTATGATCCAACTAAACAAATCTAGTATAGGACAGAACTGTTGACCGAAACCCAAATGATAATGAACAAAAACTGAGTGGGCCTATATTTCATTGTTTGTTCGTGTCAGTAACGTAAAATCATTCAATCAAACTGCTCCCGAGAACAGGTCACTTTACTGTCCAACAAAACAACAAATCTTCCTTCTCATGGCAAAAGTCCATTTCTCTCATGTTGTACGTACAATGAACCGTTCTGCTCGTTTCCGAATTGAAATTATCGTATATTTCTCGTGAGGTGATTGTGATCCCTTTTGGTGTTTAATCTGAGTAGGGAATCATCCAATGATTTGACAGAAGAAAATATCGTATCATATCATATAAAATATCGTGATGGCGTTAAGTATCGTGCGACGTAACAATATTTATTTATTTTCAATTGAATAAAAATAAGTAGATATATCCGTAGCGAATGTCAATTAATAATTTGTTTGTGAACACTTTAGATCGCCAAATGTGCACGTAACATTTACAGGGATACGATATTTTCTTCTGTCAAACTGTCGATCGGTTTCCTGACTAGGTTAGAAAGTAACACAGATGGAGTGTAAAATGTATTACAATACGATAATTTTGATTTGTAAACTCAGTGAACGGTTCCCTGATCATAATTGTTACTACTACGTCGATGTTAAATGCAAAACAATTCAATCCAAATCTCTTCTGATTATAAAACGGTCGGATTTAGCAATACGGAACATAATTTTTATTGAGCCGAAACTATCATACTTCTTGTGTTCATTTCATAAATTTATAATTTAGCTGCACAAATCGTCTTTGTATCACCAGTTGCCAGTTTGCATTTAGCTGATATTTCAGATTGCATCTCGTCTGCTAGGCATACATTTGCCGATTACGTATACCGTTGTCACTCCAATACGTCAGAAATTCCTCGTGATGAAAAGATTATCTTTCTATGTATCGAAGTAGTTTCGAGTTGCACACATTCATTACCAATCATAATTTATTAAAAATAATTGATCGTAAACGACTTTTAAATTTATATTTAGGTGCACAATTATTAAATTATTACTATCGATCCATTAAACTACCGGTATTTTGGCATCTAGATTTACAAATTTGATTATATTTCACAGCTTATTTCCGGTTTATTATAACCACGTTATTACTGAATAAAATAACTACAGATCCACTTTTTATGGCGTATACAAAATCAAATTTTTGTTGAAAAGAGACAATTTTGAAAGCAATCGACTGTGTTTGGCGATGACTGAATCGTAGAATCACTTGATCCAGCTTTTGCCCAAAAGCTTCGCTACCGTGATCGGAACTACCAGATAAACCGTCTGTGTGATTACTGTAGTTGACAATCACAGAGAAGAAATAGAAGTTGCTTTCTTATGACTACAGCGGCAGTTATTAATAGAATTAAAACAAATGCACTCTCTACAATTGTCAATACACGTGCAGTAATAATTACTAAGTTTATGCGTGAGGATTTAGGGGGGGGGGATAATGAAGGGACTGCCATGATGCTGGCTCTGTGTGCAACTTCAGTTCCTAGTTATAATGTAGTTCAGTTAATTAATTGAAGAATTCACCCATGTCTAGTTTTTATGATGATTTTAATTAAAATTGGCATGTAATATGTAACTACCATTCTTTTATTTCGCTTGTTACAATTTTAATTCAGTTATATCAAATTAGATTGCTTTGTTTATTAAGTGTGTAATCTGTTATTGTTTAGTCTAAACCTGTTTGATTTTTTTCTGTTTTGTGGATAGCAGGCAAAAAATATAAAAGATTTAATAAAATAAGGAGTACATTAAAAAAATAAAATAAATGTGCCTTAACATTAATGGTTGAATTTCCTACTAGATCACGTACCAATAAATTATTATTACTATAAAATGTATCGGTTTATTTTTTATCTACTAAGTTTGAAAATTAATGTATAATAAGCTGGGAAAAATTCCCTCCGAAAATTTCTCGAAATTTGGGAGGAAATTAATTTCCCTCCCGTTTCCCTCCCGAAATTTGGGAGGAAATAAATTTCCCTCTCGTTTCCCTCCCGAACCTAAAAATCTCCTCTCGTCCATCCCTACTTACATCTATAATAAATTTCATAAATTGATTTGAGGAAGAATGAAAGTTTAAAACTAAGCCAATATTCACAACAAATATATTACAGTTTGACAATACTTTTTCTAAACCATAAATCACAGATAGTATGATAAATATTATTTACTTATCAGAATTAGTAATAATGTTAGGGTTCAAGAACGCTAGCTGATTCAATAAGGCAATGGCAACCACAACCTGAAGGACACACAGACTCTGAGCGAAACCAATCCTGCATGTGTCTGGCATGACCACCGTGTCCACAGACTAAACAGCTGCTCATTGATCCTGAAATTAAGAAACATGATTAGTACTTGGCTAAGCAATAAATTTAAGTTTATTTTTAAGAACAAGATAAAATAATGAGGCGAATGATCAATGTAGAGGTTAGATTTAGAGGATTCTGACACTCCAAAATAGGATAAAAAACAGAAGCACCACCATACTCAAGTAAATTTTTGATGAGATCAGCTGATAAACACTGGAGGTTCATTTGTAATTGGGGTGTCAATTAATGACATTTTCTTAGGGTAAAATCAAATCACTTTATTGCCAAAAACACAATAAAATTTGGTACAGGCAAACGTCTTAACCTAGGTAACATGTAATCATCATTAGCTGATATAACAAATGCCCATGATAAAAACAATTTCAATACAAGTTACATCAGTTGCAGTTCAGATTAATACAGTTTATCATGTAAAATTCATCTATAGAATATAAACAATGTTTATGTAAAATAGATTTTATGGTAGTTTTGAACTGTGTATCTGAAAGGGCTTTAATTTCAGTTGGAAGAAAATCTAAGAGTTTTATACTATTAAAATAGAAGCTTTTATATGTTTTACTATACAAGATAGAATTATTAATAAGAGCATGTCCATTACGAGTACAATAATTATGTAAGGATGTGTGATCCCTGTGATCTTTTAAATTATTTTTAATAAACAACAAACATTGAAAATCAAACTGAAAACACAGTTAAAAATTTAAAGTTTAAAAAGAGAGGCCTACATTGAGTATCCTTTTTAACACCTGCCAGTGTTCTGAGGGCCATTTTTTGCAGTGTGAAAATACGTTTTGTGGAAGAGTGATGGGCCCAAAGAATGTTACAGTAAAACAGATGGATATGTGCATAGTATATATCCTTTAAAGATTCTAAATTTTTACGGCCTTGGAGTTGTCTGATCATAAAGACTCCTATAGACATCTTTTTAGCTATATGATCGGTTTGAGAGTTCCATCCAAGACCAGATTCTAATTTTACAACTAAAAAGGTGACAACAGAGTTAAAGTGTCCAGGTTTAAAAGAGACATGGATGTCTTGAGTCTTGTTTTCATTAAGATGAATTCCATTGGCTGAGCACCAGCTTTTAATAAATATCATATTTTTGTCTTGTAGGGCATTATTTTCACTAGAGCAGTTAGTGGTGACAGATAATGCCAAGTCATCAGCAAAAAGATAGCTCTTTACTTGATCACTACTAATATTATATGGTAGATCATTTATATAAATTATAAGGAGCAGTGGCCCCAGAATAGATCCTTGAGGGTCAGTAGGCCTTAGTTTAAAACAAGGACTACATTCGCTCATCTACATTCTAAATCCATATTCACCCGTATCTTGATGTTCAGCGTCTTAAGAATAATAAATAAGGTTATAAATGTGAATTTATCATCTGAAAGAAACTTAAAAGTATGACTGGAGCAATATTTATTGCTCTGGTTCTACTAGCATTTTATAAAACGACGGCACCCTTTAGGTAAATAAATTGAATCATACGGCACTATTCCCACAGGCGCACCTTTTTACAGGAAGTGCTTAACTGAATGGCGCTAATGTATTGAGTACAGTATTTATTTTACTCGGCATATGCTGGCCTTCAAAAGTCGCTATATCCCAAGAAATGTCAGGATTATAACTTACCTTACCTTACCTCCTTGGCCACTGAAACCTAAGAAGGTTTTTGGCCTCGCCAACAACTGCTGCCGGTCTTCTGCTAAGACAAGGGATGATCCTTTTGCACCTGGTCTCTCCACCTCAATTTCGGTCTTCCTAAGGGGTGAGTGCCACGTGGTTGTCCATCAGTAACCTTCTTAAGTAAAGACTTTCTTCTCCTCTTCTTTCTACATGGCCTGCCCTTCTTAGTATCCTACTCTTTACTGTAGCAACAATGTCCGGATCTTTGTACAATTCTCGGAGCTTTCGGATTTTCCTAATCCAACCTTCCTCCTTTATGGGTCCAAAAATCCTCCTCAATATCTTGTTTTCAAATACCATTAGCTTGTTTTCATTTTTCTTCGTAAGTTTTCATGATTCAGAGCCATGTAAAAGTACTGGTTGAATTAGTTTGGTATATTCTTAGCTGGTGTTTATAGACACTATTTTAGAACTTATAATTTTTTATAAACTCCAGAAGCATTTGGTTGCTGCAATAATCCTCTTCTCTATTTCAATACTTCTTTCATTATTCCAGTTTAATGAGACTCCTAGGTATTTGAATTCAGGTGCTCTTTCACAGGTCAGATTATTGACCCTAAGAGGTTCATCTCTTTCATTTTGGATTATTCCTACTTTTAGGTATTTTGACTTCTCTTCACTTATCTTAAGACCAATCTTATTAGCTTCCTTTATTATAATTTTTGTCAATTTACCTAGGTCTTCTTTTGATTCTGCAATAAGTGCTACATCATCAACAAATGCATTTACTTTTGATCCTAGGTTTACTCCTGCCTGTACATTTTTTGTACTTTTTAAGGTTTCGTCTATTGCAATATTAATTAATATTGGAGAAAGGCCATCTCCTTATCTCACTCCTGAAAGGGGTCGGAAGGTTTCAGAGTATTCGTTTTCAATTTTAACTTTACTTTTGGATCCCTCAACACACATCTTTATCAATCTAATAAGCTTGATGCCAATTTTCTGCATGGTTTCCCAAGTTTATGTCTTTTTATGGTATCATAAGCTTTTACAAAATCAATGAACAGGATGCAGAACTCTTTATCATATTCCCAATACTCTGATATTATCTCTCTGTCACATAAATTTGGTCTGTTGTTGAACATCGTTTGATGAAACCTCTCTGATGGTCGTCAATGAATTCTTCTGTTAAGTAGAATCATAGGCAATATTTTGTATGTAGAGTTAAGTAAGAATATTGCTCTGAAGTTGCTGCATGATTCTTTGGCTCCCTTTTTGTGGATCGGGATGATCACAGATTCACTCCATTCAATGGGCTTTTCTTAATTTTTCAATATTTTATTAATCAGTTCATGTATTTCGTTCATGCATTATTACCACAATGTTTTTAAGTTTCCATGGCCATTTCGTCCTCTCCAGACGCTTTTCTGTTTTTTAAGTTTTGAATTGCTTCTTTAACTTCTTGTAGGGACTCTTGTAAAAGAGGTTGTACATTTTGATAAATTGTTACTTCTTCATTGTTGTTATCATCTTCTCCTTTTAGCAGGTCTTCAAAATATTCCTTCCATATCTACACAACCTTTGATTTTTCTATTGTTTTATTTCCATTGTTGTCTTTTACACCTGTTGTTTTAGGTATGTATTCTTTCTGAAAATGTCCTCCTGTTGCCTAAAAGTCTTTTGTATTGTTGTTGCATTTATCATTTTCTGCCTTAGCAAGTTGGTTATGGATATAGATCCTTTTCTCTATTCTTATTGCTTTTGTTACTTCTTTGTTTGTTTTTCTATACTCATTAAGATTTTCTTCTGTTGGTCTATTAAGTAGATTCGTTTTCCCTCTTTTCCACATTTCTATTTCCTCTTCACACTTTTTACTAAGCAAAGGTTTCCCATTGCAATCACTTTTCCTAAAATCAATGAATTCTTCTGCTGTTTCTTTGATCAGGTTCTTGATTTTCTTCCATTTTTCATTTACACTTGATACTTCATTTCCTGTATCATTTTCTTTTAGAACTTGAATTCTACTGTTGAGTGTAACAGCTTACCACAGATATGTTCCTAAATTTACTTCTTGACCTAATTATACACAGCCTCAAAATTCATGGGTGATTCTATATTAGTTTTCTTTATTGCCACTCCCACGCCTGCTACATGTCTCCCATAATCTCTTCTACTGTAATATATTGTATAACTTTTTGTATTTACTTTTCCAAACAGAGGCCAACGTACTTCTTGGGGAGTCACTATGTCCATATTGTACTTTTCCAATTCATCATTTAGAATATCAACTGCTCCTGTTATTGCTAGGGTTCTAATATTCCATGTGCCGAATCTGAAATCCTTATTTGGTAGCATGGGTCTTTTACCAGAAATTTCAATTCTCTCCAAGGCTACTTGTTGATGCTTCACAACTGTAACTTTTTTACAAGGTAGGGTAGTTGGCCATATGCTCAACCCCCAACATGAATGGAGGACCGCATCTACTTTTGGTCAGCGGATCCATCGGACCTAGCCAGGAGGACTGCCTTAGCAGATCCACCGACTTTCCCCCTATCCGCCATCCAGGGGACAGGTTAGGTTAGGTGTATACGCTGAAGTAGTACAGCACACGGAAAATAATAGAAGATTATAACTAGCGAATTGAAAATAATAGCCAGAAGGTGGAGCCCTCTTTTTACAGATAAATTATTGGATATTAACCTAATACTATTTTCTATAGTTCTGTTAATATTTTATTAATTTCAACAATAACACAAGAAATAATGAAGTTACTGTCGGTGCAGAAATTATGTGCACCCAAGTTTGAAGGTTGTTTACTAAGAAACTAAAAGGCTTATGAAAACCCCCAATCACACCATTGTTTTCCTCATTTAATTTTGCATTATGACAGATGCATTTTTAAATTTCATTTTGTTTCTAATTTTTATTTTATTTGGAACCAAAGTACCGGAATTCTAACTAGTTTTCATTGTACATAAAATTTACCCCGTTATTACTCAAAAACCCATTACTGTATTGTTTTTATATTTTATTATATGGTTGGTAGTAATGTTTTCTATAAGTTTTATCAATTTTAGAATTTCAACATTTAAAAGAAAAACAATTTTTAGTTTGAAAATAAAATTTTGAGGAAAATCTATGGACCAATTTATGCGGGAGGAGAGTGGAAGTGAAGACACAACAGAGAAATTTATAAGGATCCAGATGTAGTCCGTGAATATAAATATAGAAGGAAAAGATGGCCTGGACACGTTTTGAGGATGTTAACAATCTAAAACAAGTAATAAAAAAGAAACCCGGAAGGAAGAAGACCGAGAGGAAGGCCACGGCTAAAATGGTGGAATCAGTGAAGGCAGGTCTAGAGAGATTAGGAGCGACCAAAGAAGATGCAGGGGATTGAGAAAGATGGAGCGGCTTTGTTGGTGCGGCCAAATATCTACTTAGATATGAGTGGCCCTGGGAGTAAGTAAGTAAGAAAAAGTTGTTATTGATTCCCTGGCTCATTGTTTTCTTGGCTTCTAGATATCATTAAATTAATTACTTGGTCTTGTTGTAATCCTTATGACTTGTATTGTTACGATACACTATTACTATATAGGTAAGTAAATGTAATGATTTTTTACTAATTTTAAATAAGTTTAAAGTTATTTTAAACACTGCATTTACTTACACATATACAAGTAATGTAACATAACAATACATGTCATAAGGATTACAGCAAGTCCAAGTAATTAATTTTACGACCTATAGAAGTGAAGAAAACAATGTTTCAAGGAATTGACAACAGCTATTTTCTTGAAAAATAAAACATTATAAAACTTATAGAAAGAAAACATTCCTATCAACCACGTATTAAAATATAAATACGATACATTAACAGGTTTTTTAGTAATAACAGGGAAAATTTTATGTACAGTGAATACTAATTAAAATTCCAGTACTTTTTTATTCTAACTAGAATAACATTTTTAAATGCATATATCATGATGTAAAACTAAACAAGGAAAACGATGCTGTGATTGAAGTGTTCATAGGCCTCTTAGTTATTAGTATATTAGAGAGATAGGACATCAGAAAACTTGCCTTAAAAGACAAGTTCACTAGTGTAAACCGCATCAAAATAGTCTGATGACATTTTAGGCGGTGTTGCCATATCGTTTCTGAGAATCACCAGACCACATGTATTATCTACGACAAGTATGCATAAGTTAAATACTGTCAATTTAATTAGCCTTATGTTTACAAACAACTGTATGATCATATTTAAAGACCTCTAGAACATAGTGGTAAAATTAACTATTGTATGTGTTAATCCTGTAATTGTTTATAGCATTATAATATTTTATATTCTGTAGAAAGTACTATTAAATAATCTTTATCAAATGAAATAGCTGTTTTTATCCGTAATTATTATCACTAAATATATATAACCAAAACGTCTTCATTATAGCTAAAACACGGTAACTATTTAGAAAAGACGTCAGGTATCACGACAAGACTGCGCAGTAGACTGTGACATCATATGGGCGAAATCAGCTAGTTTGTTTATTCTAATAAATACTGGTAACTAAATTCACCAATTACATAGAAGCATTCAGCTGAATAGTTAAGCAAGTTATTTACCACTTATCAGCTGGAATTGTAATTATGGGAGTTAGAATAGTATTTTTGTGTTTATTTTTGCAATTTCGCCAATGTGACGTCATTGGAGATGTGCGTGATACCTACCATCTTCTTTTCTATGTACCGTGGTTTATAATAACAAATTATAGTGTTTGTTTACTGCATTGTTTTCAATGAATTTATATTTGAAAACATTGCTGGGCGAGGAGGGGGGCTTCACATGCCACATCTATCATCAGACTATTTTGGTGCGGATTACCACCAGAGTAGTAGTAAACAAACACAAAAGAATCATATTATCAGAAATTTCCTGTACCACTGGCAAGTAGACTATCTCACGCTCGCTCACTCACTCCTTCCCTCCCCCCCCCCACTGGTATAGAAAATTTGTGATAATGCAATTCTAAGTAACTCTTGTGTTAGTGAACTTGTCTTCTAAGGTAAGTTTTCTGATGTCCTATCTCTCCAATATACTAATTCCTGGCACATTGCCCTTAAACCTAACCTAAAATTAGTTTCTTAGTAAACAACTTTTAAACTCGGGTGCACATAATTTCTGCACCGACAGTAGTTCAAATGAAAGGCTTACCTCTGACAGAGAGGTGGCAGATGATGCACTGCAGAGCTGGTCTTTTACAAGAGGTACAGTGAGCGTCCTGCCCAGATTTGCGGCAATGCTGGCAGTCTGCTTTCAGTTCAATACCTCGGTGGGGTTCAGGTACTGTCGACATGTATTTCAGGACCTTCACAAGTAATGTAAACAAACTTATGGTTAGGTTCTTTTATATGTAAATAGAGATTTCATTAAACAGCCGATACACAATCTAAAATTTATACAGTAGCCTCACAAGACGAATATATTTTGGTCATTTAAAAAGAAATTATGATAGATTTTGTAGAAGTGAAATCTCAAAACAATTCAAATAATAGTGTATATTAGAATAAATATAACACTCAACTATCAAGGATTTAATCATCAAACCGACTAAACTGAGGTTAATTGTTATCAAATGGTATATTTTTATTAAAACTTCTTCAATATCTTATGGAAAGAATTATACTTAGGCCTTTTTCAAGACAACGCTCTAGCTAACACTACCTATCCTACAATCATTGTCATCATAACTATTGTCTTGGTTTCTATCAATAACACTTTATTCGAATGATACTTGCATATCATTCATAGCAATTGTCAATATCTATGCTGCTTGATTTGAATGGTAATAGTTGATATTGAAAATATTTCTATTTCTCAAATGACACATCAAACAGAGTAATTGGTTCAGTTTTAAGTGAAACTTATGATATTGTATGCAACAAGAAGAGAATAACACAGAAAGGAAATCCCCTTTAACAGTGTGTAAGTGCAGTGAAGCCAAGTCCGCCATTTTAGATAGATGTGTAAAGGACGGATCACGTCCCGCTGATTCCGTCCAACACAGTGTTGCGGATTCAAATACACTGTCCTTTCACTTTCTTATACACAAGTAAAAATTTTGAAATTTAACATACTTGATTTAAATCTTAAAGTTTTTTATCATAATGAGCTAAACAAGAAAAAACAATAATTTTTAATAATAGTTATGATTAATTTTAAAGTAAACCTATGTTTGTGTTTCTTAAATAGTGACTAAAATTTTCAACATGCGTAGTTTTTAAATGTTTTGGTCAAAGATAAAGTTATAGATTATGAGTTGAACCATCATTTTTATTCAAAAATAGTTTTCTCATAATTTTCAGTTTAAGACAGCGGCCTGAGCATATTATGCGCTCTGTGAGGCTAAATCTGTGCCGCCGCTTGAAAACAATGTACTTATTGTCATACAAACAGCTGTTTCTTATCATCAATAGGCTACACAACCACATAATGCATGAATATTATTATGTTTTATAGTACTCATTTTGATAGTATTACTTTTGATAGTACTCATTTAGAAAAATAATTCATTGTTGTGAAATAATGTAAACAGTTGCAGTATACTTAAAGTCTTAGTTTTATATTTGTATGTTTATATAATTCGCAACTCATTTAAAAGTACAATAGAAGTAAATAATTCATCCTGAATGGTATATAACTCAGATATAATCAAAAAAAGACAACAGCAGTAATTTTATAGTGACAGCAAATGTATTCATGATGAGACAGATCTGTTTAGATAATATCTATTTTTTTGACATGAAATAACATATATTGCCATAAGGTCATTTTATAATACAGTAAACACTGTATCCGCAGGTTTCACTTATCCGTGAACTTTGCCTGAGAGCCTAAAAAATCTTTTTTAATGCGAAAATAAAAATAACATGACTCAACAACTCATGACGCAAATTGATATTTGTTCGCATGAGTGGTTGCTTTATTATCACCATTATTTCATGGAACCTTAAAAGTGCACCTGCCAGATGACTTACTCCCCCTTCCACTCTACTCCACCATGCCTCCGTTACCACTGTCACTCCACACGTCTGTCACTTACTCCTTCCTAGTCTTTCTGCGTCGTCTGTTTATATGACCTAAAAGATCATGCCTACAGTAGTTCATTGCTTGACTGTGTGTTTTATTATTGTTGTTTTAATTGTTTATAGTTTTTCTTTTTTATTATTATAAGTGCGAGTTATTGATAGAAAATTGTTTCCAACATTCATCTATGATGTCTCAGATTGAGAAGAGGAAACATATCATGCTGTACTTGGTTGAAAAATTTAAAATTCTTGATACACTGTAAGTTAATAAGGTTGCCTCGGTCACTAGGAAGTTTAAATTGAATAAGTCGAGCGTTCGTGGAATTCGGAAAAGCGAGTTAAAAATCAGAGGTAGCGTGAAAGAAAGTTGACTTCTCTGTGCCAAAACTGCTTCTGTTTCTCGAGACGTGAGGGTTGAAAATTCTGAAAATGCATTGAGCATATGTATAGAAGATCAGACCAAAAAAAGAGTTTCTCTAAGCTCCCACATCATCAAAGAAAAATCTAAACAACTACACAACTACTTTTCGGGGGAGAGGATAGCGAGATTCCACATCAGCACAATTCCTAGCTAATAAGGCTTCGTTTCAACCTTCATAATGTGAAGCTCGTTGGGGAGTCAACTTCTGCAGACCACAAAGCGGCAGAAGAATTTCCAGCAAAGTTCAAAGCAGTCTTAGAAAAAGAAGAGTTCTGTGTTGAACAAGTGTTCAATGCCGATGAAAGTGGTCTCTTTTGGAAAAGGATGCCTTCCAGGAAATTTTTGTCACGGCCGGAAAAAACAGCACCGGGCTTCAAGACTGCTAAGGATCACATAGTAACCTTGTTATTCTGTGCCAATGCTAGTGGATTCATGATTAAGACTATGCTTGTTTATAAGTCACAGAATCCAAGAGCTCTAAAAGAAAAAGCTACGAATCACCTACCAGTTTTTTGGAGGTCTAACAAAAAGCTTCGGTCACTGCAGATTTGTTTCGCGATTGGTTCACCAACTGGTGAACAATTTTATTTTGGGCAAAAAATATAAATGTAAAGGAATAAGCAAAATTTTGTTTAAATCTATTTCGTACTTTTTGCAATTCATTTTTCATTGAAAAACACATACAGTAAGACAGGAAAGAGAATGAGAGACCTCTGTTTGCTTTACATTTTTTGTTTCATTCCACCCAAAGAACAAAATCCTAAAGTTTGTGTAAATAGTTTTGTTACACCCTGTTTGTATTACAATCAGGCACGATAAAACACTATCAAAAATATAAGGCCAATTTTTAGTTTACAGTTCGTAATAGAAAATTGTTTCAAATAAAGTAATTTACTGTCTATATTGTCCAGTATTAAGGCTACGGCCACACTTGGCGACCTGGTCGCCGCGACCTGGTCGTCGCGACAAAAGAAAAATATGGATAACGTTAAATTAAATGAAGATGGCCACACCAAGCGACCTGCGACCCGCGACCGCCAGCGACAGCAAAACGAACGCGTCCGGGAGCGTTTTCTGGTCGCGGCGACAGATACGCTCCCCATGTTATCATACGGAACCGGCCACACTCGGCGACAAGTCACTATATGTCGCTCCTTCACACACCCAGTTTCTGCTGTGTTTATATTGTCCAGTTTTGTTTCGACAGTGGTCCTGCACAGTTGGAAAATATGCCATTTGAAACATATATATTTATAAATGAAATTAGCGTGCGTAGACCTCTATGGGATGTAGCCCCAAAGGAATACAGCAACAGGGATGTGAAATATAAGTTATGGGTTGAAGTGGCTGCGGTAGTTGTCGAGAACTGGGATCAACTATCCAATGAGGAAAAAATTAACAAAGTGAGATTAAATTTGATGACTATACGGCTATATTTATCTATTTATAAGTTAATTTGTATTTGACTCATGCCAATGCTTACTCTAAGTCTAAAGGTAATAAAGAAAATTATGATTGATTGATTCAAACTTGACTAATATCTAATATTATTGAAACTTACAATATCATTAGGGCATAGGTAATAAACATAAACTTTTAATTGTTTACACAAAAACATTTTATTCAATACATGAACATTAGTTAAACAAACAAACAGCATAAACTCAATTTTGAATAAACATTAATTACAATTTAATAAACGCAATATTTTTTCTTAAACATATATTTTCTCACATGCTGTTATTTTTCTTTTAAATCATGTTGTACTGCTATGATAAACATCCTGCTGGAGATATATAATAATCCGCAAAGGTATCACGGATTATTTTTGAAATAGAACATGATCCACCGGTACCAATGACCGCAATGTCTTCCAAGGACAAGAGGATCCTCAAACTGGTAACCATCTCTAACCCAAACAAAATTATGTAAAACACAGGCAGCTAGTACAATTTGTTCCACATATAGTGGATCCAAAGCAATAGGTGTATGGAACACTCTCCACTGGTTTCCAAGTATACCAAAGGCACATTCAACATAGCGACGACCCGTCGATAGCCTATAATTGAACACTCTTTTTTTACGTTAAGATTTTTTTCTAGCATAGGGTCTTAGGACATGTTTGCTCATAGAAAAAGCTTCATCGGCAAGAATAACATATGGTAGGGAAACTGAATTCTCCAAATTAGGCAATGGTTTGTTGTCTGGTACATTTAACTCATCGCTGACTAACATTCTATGCAAGGTGGACTGCCGGAATATATTCGAATCAGCTGATTTCCCGTAGTGCCCCGCATCAACTACAGTAAAGCAATAGTTTGCATCTGCTAAAGCCATCAGAACAATAGAAAAAAACTGTTTGTAATTAAAAAACAATGACCCACTTTCTTCAGATTTCATCACACTAATTTGTTTACCATCCAGTGCCCCTATACAGTTAGGGAAATTAGCTCTGGTTTCAAATTCCTCGGCAATATTTTGTCTCCATCATCCCTAAGCAATGTCATTATGGTGTGAAACTAACCATGTTTCAAACGAACTGAATTCAGGGGATGAACTCCAAATCTGCGTGTCCTCTTTTTTCTTCAGTCGCACGGCAATAACTAGCAACAGGTCCTCCTCACTCATTGGAGCCATCCTGACAACTGAATTTTGTCGTTGGTCGTTCAAGTGTGGCACCTCCCGCGACCAGGTCGCGAATAAAAATAGTCGCGACGACCAGGTCGCGGCGACCAGGTCGCCAAGTGTGGCCGTAGCCTAACAAATAAAATCATGTTGTTACTAACCCTGCTGATAAAATTATTCTAATACATTATTTTTTTAGCGAAACAGGCCAAGTTTACTGTCGATTTAATTTTTTAGGCTAAATAAATAAAATATTAATTATATTGTGCTTAATTTCCTCACAAGTGTTTGTTAAAGGTTTAATCTACACAAACTCATGAATTTTAAAAACAACAATTGTTAATGAAATGTATATGACAAGAGCATCAGTGTAAGGTCAGCGATGATTTATATCTTCTGTTTTTATAAGAATGTAGACCAGAAGCGTGCGGTACTAGGGTGACTCATTCCTCCCTACCGCCATCTTAGCTAGACAGGCCGGCTTCACTCGCAGCAGGCCTATTGCCCCTCTATGTTATTCTATGCTTGCTGATTTGTATGATTATAAAAAATGCTACTAAGTATTTTCACCTATACAGTAGGTGTCATTATGAAATGTCCCTAGTTCTTTTACTCTTTGTAAATAATGAATGCATGAATTATAGTGGGGAGATATGCCAATTACTACAGCCCCCTCACCTGCTTAGACGAGCCTATTTTTCACCTCCTTTTGCGAAAGACCATTGGCTTAATGTTATGTTCAAACCGGGAATCGAACTTGGAGCAGCAAACTAGCAACTTAGCCATGTAGCTACAGCCACTTGTTGTAAAACAGTTTTTATGTAATATTTTTTTAACTTTCATACTGCAAAAATTGTATAAATTCTCTTTAGCAACTGCAAGTTGAAAAAATGTAGATGTGATACATTTTCAACAATTAATTTGAGAGATAGGATAGCACCATTCACATGAAAAAACAAGTCCACTAGCACAGTATACAAGAAATCAAAAATAGGCATAGCACGAAGTGAGGAGAGAAAATCGCTTTTCATTTGAAGAACATGCCAATGGAATAAAAATTTGTGTTATGTTTGTTTTTGTTTTCTTTTGAATTGTGTATATCGACCTGTTTTTATAAGTAAGTGCTGCTATCCTGTTTATTAGACTTATGTATAAGAGTTTATTAGACTGAGATATGTATAGGAGTTTATTAGACTAAGATATGTATAGGAGTTTATTAGACTGAGATATGTATAGGAGTTTATTAGACTAAGATATGTATAAGAGTTTATTAGACTAGGATATGTATGAGTTTATTAGACTGTGATATGTATAGGAGTTTATTAGACTGAGATATGTATAGGAGTTTATTAGACTAAGATATGTATGAGTTTATTAGACTGAGATATGTATAGGAGTTTATTAGACTGTGATATGTATAAGAGTTATTAGACTGAGATATGTATAGGAGTTTATTAGACTGCGATATGTATAGGAGTTTATTAGACTAAGATATGTATAAGAGTTTATTAGACTGAGATATGTATAGGAGTTTATTAGACTGTGATATGTATATGAGTTTATTAGACTAAGATATGTATAGGAGTTTATTAGACTAAGATATGTATAGGAGTTAATTAGACTGAGATATGTATAGGAGTTTATTAGACTGAGATATGTATAGGAGTTTATTAGACTGTTATATGTATAGGAGTTTATTAGACTAAGATATGTATAAGAGTTTATTAGACTGCGATATGTATAGGAGTAATAATTGTGACAAACCTAGAGTGTACATGTAGGTCTATATATAATCACAGTGTGTCTATACTTTGTGGTTAGTATGATACTCACCTGCGATCGAGCATCCAACAGTTTCCATCTATATAGCACCTCAGCATAAGCACGTTTATATTCATCATAAACATGGGTGTTGTATTCATCCATTCTAAAACAAACATTTTCGTTAGAACAATACTGTACGTTAAATTATTGTAAATTAAAAGGTAACTGAAAATATATGAGCTATACAAAATGATTAGATTGATGTTCCTAAAAAATGCACTATACTTACTATGGTCAATTACATGTTTAATCTTATAGATTGATATTCAATATTAATACGAAACCTAGAAGTAAATAAGATTCCAAAAAAACAAAAAGAAAAGAAACATAGTTCAAAGCTTATCTTTAACATTGTGCATAATTTAATTAAGTAAATATTAATTAATTTTTACACGTCATACATTTTCCAGAACTCTTACTTTCCTATTTTTGATGAATAAATTGGTATACTAATTCCTGGCCTAGTATAGGCTTTTAACCTATACTAGGCCAGATTTAGTATAGGCCCTTAAACCTAACCTAAAAATAATGAATAAATTGGTAAGCTCTATCAATCATGATACATAAGTATAAAAAATGATTGAAATAATACTCAACAATGGGATTAGTATTCTTGTATGTGTTAGTAATGTTGTTCTTTTCAATTACCCCATCAGTTAATATAGTTAATGTTATATTGAACTTTTAGTGAAAATTTAATTTTTAAATAAACATTTGTTAGTTGCATAACTTATTCCCTTTGAAAGCCATAATTGGTACAGACCAGCTGACTACTCTAACAATCAAAAGCTGTACTAGGTAAGGCTTTTGAGTTATGTTGAATTAATCTCGATAAATTGGGTTCAAGCCTTGTTCTGTGCCTGTAAGGTAGTTAAAGCTACTGTAATACCTGAGAAATTTAAAGCACAAACATATTACTTAACCGGTTTATTTCATAACTGATTAGTATTTTGCAAAATGCTAAGTGAGAGTTATTTTTTATAGTGATTGTCTGAAGTAGTTTTATTATTATTATTTGGTAATATTATTTAGAAAGTAAATCACTGTGTAAGGGAGAGAAAGGAGCCTGATTATTGGATAAGAGAGTTTGGAAGTACAGTAAACCTCGTTTTATCCGGACTAATGTGGCGGTATCCTAATCTGGATACATACAAATCCGGATAACAAAATATAAGATAAAAATTGGGTAAATATTGGTAAAAGACACCTACATGGGACAATAGGCAATGCACACTTCACAGAGGCACGCAGATGGTCTGGCCTTGCTTCATTTCCGTGAGAATATTTTGGGAACTGAAAGAACACCCAATAAAAATACGGCTCCATTGATAAAATTGATCAGTCAGTGTTTTTATATAAATTAGCAACAAAAAGCTGAATTTTAAGTTGCAATCCATACAATAGCCTACATTTTGTTGGTTATTCTTGTCACTAAGATGGTCTGGACAATGAAAAATATCTGGATATGTAGGTCATATGAATAAACCAGCTTTATACTATATAAAATAGCATTTATTAACATTTGCTGTCACACTAGAAAGTATTTATTTAGCACTATTCAGTATTTTGTGTATTCACAGAAACCATGTCTGCATGTATCCATGTCTATGATACTACACAAGCAACGTGACAGTAATGAGTTTATCGCAGGTGCTGCCATGAGAGAACTGAATACTGTCAAGGCCTATCATGATTTTGCTTTTGCTTCCAATCTACTTTTTTGCAATTCCTTATACCAATGAAAATAAATTCTAACCTACTCAGTCCTTGTGACTGGTTAGTAGGTATTAATTTGACATATTTACGACAAGAAAGATTTAATAGCTAGGTGTAAAAGAGAACTTTATCGTCCTAACCTCACCAATCCTTATAAATATTTTTACTGTAAGAATAAAAACATTTTTAATTTCATTCCAATAAATTAAGGAAACAATAGAGAAACAAAACTAACACATGGAACAAATGTCGAAGATGGCTATGTTACACAAAGTTGGCCCAATAACATCATACTTCAATTTTTCGACAACACTTCAGTTTTTATAACTACAAACTGTAGCGTCCTATGATTCAAAACTAAGAACGTTAATTAATATTTGAAGAAATAAAGCTAACTTCTTAACTATTGATGTGTTGGGACATTTTCAGCTAGGTGCTTTTAGTGCTCTATATATATGTGTGTGTGCGTTGGGCCACTGTACATGTATTGGCGGGCGGGTGGGTCATGACCACTGTACGTGTATGGGTGGGTATGCGTGCGTGTGCATGTGTGTGTGTTTTTGTTGAGAGTTGGCTGTTCTTTGTCAAGTTAAAAATTATAAATTTAGTAACATTAAAAATAAGATTGTAGAGAGAGCCAATGGGTATCAGCAGCAATCAGGAAGGCAAAGGGATATGTGTTAACATTTCTGAACTGCATGAGTGGAACTAAAGATATTATGCTAAAATGTATCTTCTAAAAAAAATCCTGAATTAAAGTAATACTATAAAATCAACTTACTCAAGAGAACGATCAATCTCTGTATGTACAGAGAAATGTTCAACTACATTGTTGGACAGGCGACAATCGTCAAGAGATTCTGACCAAGAGTTTGACCGGTTCTGTTTTAATACAGAAAAATTCCATCCCTGGAGAGATGTGTCTACTTGGTGAATAGTATGGTATGGCGAGCCTCCAGGCTGGAAAAATCAATTATAACTTTAATACACATGCGTTACAGAAACAATACCTTACATGTTTATAACAAAAATTTAATTTATATGTTTTTTCATTCGAACGAATGTTGACTATTCGGCTAAATTGTTGATTATTCTTTTGAATTTCAACAGGCAATAAATTTAAACACTTAAATTAGTTTTATTTCATAATAAATTATGAAAAAATATGTACGTTATTGTTAATTCCATTGAGTCTATTTGAAAATATAGCTTTTTAAAACATTTTTTTTAATCAACCAATACAATATAACAAATAAATAGTATGATTTTAAGTACAACATTATAAATAAATTGGTTTTCTTAAATTAATAGTGGATTTGAAGTGTAAAGCATATATAAAATATTTGTAGCATCATCGTTAAATATATATTATTTATATTTATATTATTTTTCATTATACAGTAATTTAAGATCATTATTTAATCTAAACTTCTTCAATAATATAATTTCCTTTTTAATCATTAAAAATATGCGATTTCATGATCAACCAATTATTTCTCATACTTACAATAATTATTTTATATGTATATTTGTTAAATAATTAGGTGATACCTATATAATTTAATATGTGAGAAAATATAAGTTTTTGAAATTTAAAAAACAGTTATTTTTATTTTAATATTAATACATAAATTAAAGTGCATAATCTGGTCAAATGATATATAAATATTTACATTCCCAAGTATTAAAAAACATTTGATGAAAAAAACAAAGTCATATAAAATTAATATTAAAAACAAAGAAGATATAAGAAGATGCTGCAAAAACAAAAAGAAATGATTTAGCATCAATTTCAAACCGAAAGTCACAGCACCGTTTCAAGCAAAACACCCACCAGTTTTCTTTCAACAGACACCAGTTTATGAATGATCAATTAATAGAAGTAGCTCAAATGGCCTAAATGTAAATGTTTATATATATATATATTGTCGGAAAAAAATCATAAAATAGCAATATTAAATGATTTTATCTGATTTGTAGCTAACTCATGTACAGTATATACTGATATGAATGTAAAATGCAGTGAAGAATAACATGATGAAAGAGAGCGTAATACGGAAGAGAACTATAATCATGTGTCATATTTATTATGACACATAACTTGGATAGTTAACAATCCAACTTGGTTACTTTCATTAATAATATAAAGAAATCAACTCTTTATAATATATAAGACTAACTAAAATATGAGTGAATATTAATCATTAGGTCATACGAAAATATCTTCCAAAAAGGTTGACAAGAAAAACGTCTGTTAAAATAATGTTTTAAATCTACAACAAAATTGTTATTCGAATAAAAATGAAAACAAGAGTAAAACAAATAAGCTAGTGCAGGAAACAGACATGCGGCTACAGGGAGTGTTGTAGGATACATTACCTTGAGCCACCATCTCCCAGTAGCCACCCGCTACAACGGAAACAATAATTCATTATCAATTGTTTCGCCATAGTTTTCAAGGCATTTTTAAGAAGAAAGTAGGCTAAATGGGTTAGGTTAAACGTCTGAAATTAACTGATTTTCCCCAAATAAAAATAAATCAATGCTTTTTCTGGCATATTCAGACATGGTATTTACTCTCGCCACGACACGAGATGAAGTATACTTTGTAAAGCATTACTTAATCTACCCATTAAGTACTTCATCTACGAAATTAAGACGAGGATGACAAAATTTAATCTACAAGCATATGTATGTAGTCTACATTAGTATGTAGTAACTTACAGCCAGTGACAGATATTTTTTATGAGGGAATCGTCTACTATGCCCAGGTGTGTCACTTAATTTTACGTACTGGACATATGAAGTCAATCCTACATCCAAGTCTAAATTGATAAGATTAAATAAATAATGCTACATATTATAATATAATATTACCTCTGGAACTGTGGTGTTGTCTGAAATACCCGAGGAAATGTTTTGTTTTCATCCCAACAGTTCTAAGAAGTGATCTAAAGCCCCTAGCTGTTTTTATTTGTCTCTCTTACAGTCAGTGCATACATGCAATTGTATACTCATAATTTCCTGAATAAAATCTGTCTTAAGATGATTGTTTTCAGAGAGGCTTATATTATATTGTTTTACAAACTTTTATTATTTTTTTATCGTTATAAACTGTGTATTTAGTGTTTTTTCCAACTGAGGTTTTCTCAAAATGACAAATGAACAAAATTAGGCAACTTTAAAAAAAAATGTTTCAAAGGAGAGTTGATGGTCCAACTATTTGATCCTCCCAGATTCAAATAAGATGCCATTTGTGCAAAAATGATAATAAAACTAATTATATAGTACAAGAATAGCCTTAAGATGGCCATTTGTCAAACTGTCAAGCCACTGCTGCAAAGTCGACATCCTGTAGTAGCACTGCAATTTTAACGTTAGTGGGCCAAAACATGCTTTTCTACTTCAACTGTACAGTTCATGTTTATTAATAATGAGTTATTGTGAACACTTAAAGATTATTTAAGGTCTATTCTAGTGGACCATAAGTTGATATTACAAGGTTTTTAATGTAAAATCAGCAATAATTTAACATATTTAACCATGGAAAATTATTAAAATACAAAATTTTGTACAGTAACCAACTTATGGTCCACTAGAATAGATCTTCATCTTTCCAATGACACTTAAATTAATTATTAAGATAAGATTATTATGAACCAATTCGTTGAAATAGAAATCCATGCTTTTGGCATTTTTTGTGGAGAGAAACAGCCCCCTTAAGTTAAGCTAAATTTCGGTAAGTAACTTTTAAAAGTTTTTAAGAGGTTACTTTTTTACAAATAAAGAGAAAAAAAATACTTCCCTGAGTAATGGGGTTTTGTCTATTACTGTAATTAAGTCTATTAAGTAATTTATGCACCATTAAATAGCACTTATTACAATGTTGTTATTATTTTTATAATATTTTTTTACAAACATTTTACGCAAAGTTGATATATGTGCACATACATCAAATCGTGTAGAATTTTTTAAATACCTTTTATTCTTTATTTATTACTTTATTATTTATTGCCTTTATTATTAATTACTTTATCAGGAACTAAAAACTACTTAAATACCGTTGAAAAAATGTAACAGAATATTAGATATATAACAAAATATGAGTCTGCGAGACCAGGCGCCAACACTTTGGTTACAACTCAGTGTGCTCCTGTTCTACGGTAAAGAATGAGTGAGATTTTTTGGTTGTTAAAATAAAGTAAAATTTCAATTATAACACATATTTACCCCTCTGAAAAGAACAATAATTCAAATTATCAACTTTTTGAACTAAACATTTATAAATTGGAGAGACACTGTATCAAATGAATATTAATAAATACATTATAGTTGTAAAATAAGAAAGAATAGAAAGAAGCACCGCAAACCAAGATACAGCAAAAAGAGTGTAATCAGCTTATTTTGAAACCCACAATGATTCTTGTGTCAATGAAAGTAAATTTAGTCAAGTTGGGGACTGACTCTTTGGCTTCAATTGACAAAAATATCAGCTTTTAGACGGCTACACCAACAATTTGTAAAACCACCACCTTATTGTGTGGATGCCAACAGGCTACAACAACATTAATGTATGTTAACTGACACTTAAACGATCACACTGTTAAGAGTGGTCACATTTTTTAAAATAAACAAAATTAAAGAATAAAATTTTAAGCCAGTTAACGTTTTACAACCTATGTAACTTAACCAAGAATTATAATACAATGTGTGGGATGTTTTCAATGATGATCAAATGTTATGACACTGTGATTCACTAACTGAACGATAAGGTTTGCTAGTTTTCAACAGAAATGCAACCAAATGTGCATGCATTATAGAAAATTAATTTAAAATTTACATAAACCTGAACTGCGCACATATGGTTATATTGAACACATACACTTGAGAATATAGTTAGGTTCAAAGTTCTTCATAAAACTTTGAGATGGATGTAATGTTGATCTATTTAACACAAACCTCCAAGTACCTGATCTGCAGTGAACATGAATTCAATGTATATTTACATAAATTAGTGCTCATGAGAAAAATAAATAAGGCATATGACTTGGATTGTAGACTAGTTTAATGACGAAGTTTTTGTTAATTAACATATACATACTATCTAAAGACATCTCTGCAATGTCTTCAGTAGTTAACATTTTTTTTTTTTTTTTAATGACAAGAAATTAGGATTAGAAGTGGTTGATGAATTAAATTTCACTTATTGAGATTTCTGCTTAGAAATTGTCTTGATTGTTTTATAAGGGGAGGGGATTGCAATATTGAGACCATACTATGGCAGTGTTACTGCTTGAAGATACATATCTGTAGAATAAGCAAGAAGTCAAAATTATTCCTACGCCCACTTAATAAGGCACTTATCTGATTTGTACTTTAAACATGAATTTACAGTGAATTTTCATTTACATTATGGTCAAATGAACAAATCAGGTAGGTGCTTTTAAATTAGACCTGAGATTAACAATTGAACACGTATTAAGGTTAAAATAATTTATTGGAAAATTATAACATCAAAATATTAAACAAAAAATAAATCATTTCTGTTAAGGTTGAAACAATCAAAATGTCTCAATTGTGACATTTTAAATGCCCTTCTATCATATGTGTCGGCCATAACTTCCAATGTGTACTTGAGATGAGTTCAAAGAATTTAAACACAATAATTGTTTACACAGAAAATCACTGTTTACAGTGAACATTCGGAAGTGATTTACTAACTCAATAATTTGTTGAAAAGTTTAATTAAACTCAGTTCGTAATAGCCAATATTTCTTGAGCTTGGATATAGCCTTCAGACATTTTCTATTACAGTATAGTCTGGACTCACTATTTGATTTTTGATGTGGAAATGAATTCTGCTCGTGTTTTTTTATTTATTTATTTTAAAACTTCACTCACCAGTTCACATGGGCCTGTAGGCCTGTGCATGAACTTTATTCCAATAAATTAAGTACCAACCGTTACCTCAGTTGGGGATTACAAACCTTGGACATTGCCCTCCACAATCTGAAGCCTTGTCCACTGAGCCTTCACGCTGGCAATAATATTCTTAGCCTATCTTATCTTATTAGTTTATCTAAAATCACAAAATTTTAGTTATTTGGAGGGTACAAAACAACATAATAACAAATGACTGTGTTTTTATGGTCTAGATATCATACTTTTACCCAATAATAAATCCTGCAAGTTAGCAATACTTATTTAACCCCAGTCACATTTATGTTTAGATTAATTCATTTTATGCTCATTATATAAACAGAAACATATTAACTTACACTTGAGTTGGTGGCCTTGTTTTGACATTTATTCTTGTTTCCGATATGATTTTCAAGACGAGAACTGAATGCACATGTCAACATGGCAGCCATTTGGATGTCATACTGCTTTGCAAAATGCCAAATTCTGAAAATTATAGGTATAAACTTCTTAATGTAATGCTGATTCTTATTTTGAAACTACATAATTCTTCAAATTAACAACAACAAAATTATTGATTTTTTGAAAGTAGAAAGCTATAAATGAAAATTATGTACGCAAATAAAAATACAATTATAATACACTCGTGCAAGTGTCTTAGATGAACATTAACGTAGAACATGGCTGTTTTCTATGTTCTGTTCCTCATTCTCTTGCTTAAATGAATCGATTGTAAAGTGGTCTTTATCGTTAGAATGTAATAAATAAAAAATAATAATAATAATAAAATACCTCTACTACAAAACCATGGAGTGAATGTCTGGAGGTAAACACCTGCAATATTGATTGGATCTTCTGACTATCCAGGCATACCCAAACTGACCTGTGTTAAGGAGAATGGTCTGATGAATAGGAGGGAAGACAGCTTCAAGGAAATGTTCAATTAAAAAGAAAGGTAAAGTTAAAATCCCAATTACAGAATAGGGAAAATGAATGCTAAATGAGGCTCTCAATAAAAATGTTGCAAATCTAGGAGAAGAAATTTTTAAATTAAATTAAAAAAATTTTTTTTTTTTAAGGAGAGGCCAACCTCCTTCTTTACCTTACTCTGCCCATTCCTCATAGACTATTGATCTGTGCGAGGAACTTAATCAGACAGAGTAAGGGGGCGAACCAGTACAGTAGAAGGTGAATATTACTGATAAATCTTCCGGTCTAGGCCGGATTCGAACCAGCGCTATCTCTAACCCAAGCTCAAAGTCCTGATGCCATAGACTACTCGGCCACCGGCTCGCCCACTGCGAAACTGCAGCCGTCTTCAAAGGACACTAATAATTTATGGAAATAAACAAGAGAACAGTCACTAGTGCAGAAAACTAAAGAGGTTGTGATGCTTGGTCCAGGATTACAGTAGAGGTTCAGGGATTTATAGATAACATTCTCAAGGAAAGTTGACTGCACTTTCCACATAAAATCACTGGCAGAAATTAGACAGAGGATAAACTGCAGCAGCATGTGTTGCTGAAGATGGAAAAGCTGCAACTTCGCTTACCACATATCTCCAGCACAGCAGGCAGCGACACTTTATCAGGAAATTCCAACAGATTATATATATATATATAAAACATCTGAAATAAAGTGTATTTCAAGAACTGTGGGTACTCATAGGTCATGCATGATGAATTATTTCAATTGTTTAACAACATGATAATATCCATATTTTACACAGATACCTAACTTTGGTTCCAACAGTTTAATTTGTTTGTGAATATTAAATTAAGAGTTGCTCATATATTAATACATATCTTTAAGCACCCCATTATGCATACAGTGGTAATGATCCTCCCACCCAACCATAAACGTACAGTGGTAATAACACTGTGCTTGTATGTGTGAATGGTTGGGTACTGAGGTATATGTATGGGTGGATGAGTGCTGAGTGGGTCATTACCACTGTAATTGTTTGGTTATGCTGGGGGGATATAATGTTCAGTCACGTGATGAACAACATTTATGTAACACACACAACGTTACTGTAGGTGCTACGCTAACTCGGGCTGTGTTGCATGAAATATCTAACATGTTTCTCCAAAATAATAAGAATTTTGTTATCATACTTATAACTTATTATAACATATCCGTCTTCACCTGCCACCACATTAAATCGGATAAATGGGGTTCTACTTTATTTTTTTTAAATGTTCCCAATACATACATGGACTGAAGCATGCCCTTGGCAAAGGGATGAGTGTGCCATGGAAAATCATCTTCCTGATCATGGGAAGGTTGGGTGGTTGCTAGAGCAGCAAGAGACCAGGCCTGGACAAGGTCTCTCCTTCCCAAACTGGCGGCAACAGCAGCATTACGCTGACACATATTGGTCATATTTTGCCAATCAAAACTGCAAACATACATTACAATATGGATTTAATCCTCTAACTTGCATTACCTGCAAGTTCTATATTATGTCATGGATTAACCGATATATATATATTTCTAGTACATACATACATATATATATATATATATATATATATATATATATATATATATATATATATATATATATATATATGTGCACTAGAAAATACATTTCATGATGCTATTTTTAATATTACTTACAAATAACTTGACAAAATAAATTTTCTTAACCCTCACAATTTAAAGAACTAAGCTATGACACTTAAAGAATGTATAAATAAAGAAATTCTGATTTCTGAATTATTCAGAATTATAAGTTTATAAAGTAGACATGAACAGGCTAAACCAGATTATATAAAATATATATAATTAGTTTCAAATGAATATCAATTCTAATAATTTGGAGTTTGCTAATTTTCAGGCAATGCTATTAAATTTAAAGTAGAATGCTGTGTACTCAAGTTTTGTACATAGTTTTTACAGTCCTGTAAATGTAACATCAGTTTCAGTTTTGATCTAGAAATAAGATGCATTATTTTTTTTAGCTTATTTACACTATAAAGTGCAAGTTTAAGCGAAATTATTACTTACAAATAAGACACATAATGTAAAAGGAATATTTGTGCCAGGATTTTGGTTAGTGAGGTCTGCAACTACAGCTGTTTTAAACTGCATTACATTTACACGGGACTACACTAGCGCTCCACAACGGACCACAAAACAGCTGGTAATTTGAGGCACAAGATTTAATATTGGATGAGAAATCTATATGTGTGCTTATAAAATCAATGGTACAAGTTTAATTATATTATTTTAATTTAGATTTATTTCTTCTTTAAATAAAATCATTCAACACTTGTTTTGATTGTTATTTCTAGGTATTTGCTAAAACTGATGTGAGCATATAATTTATAGTGTCTCAAGTTCTGGCAAGGAAGTTCTCATTTGAGTAAAAGGTTGTAAGTCAACAACCTCATGCCTTGCTGCAGACAATTATCATTTGATTCACAATACGTTCTTGAAATTCAACTTTACCATCCCACTGTTCACCGTCTGTTTCTATATTGTTAGGCTAATGTTGCCACTTGTGTAAGGTTAAACTAAAAAAATAAAATATTGAAAATATTATAACTATAGCATGATATACTTCATTTTTACTTGTAAAATTATATAGAACGGGTACATGCAAAAGATAAGTGGACTTATTTATTTTGAAGTCTTGTTGAGGTCAAGAGAAGACATATTTATTACCTTGAGAAATTTTTATATTTACAATGCAAACATTCTGAAACAGCCAATTTGTTCTAAATGTTATTCACATTTCTAAAATATAACTTATATAAACAATATTTAAGTAAATAAAAAACTACAATGAGAAAATCTAACTATGTACACACCATTTACAGCTGTTCTAGCGCCAGTTATTTCAATGTTGTTGATTATCATATGATAATCTGTGTTCCAAATACAAACAATAACTGTCTACTCATAGACATCGGGAGAAGCATGGAGGAATCTCGATTAAAACGATATCAAATATGTATAAAATAATTATTTTAGTAACATCTTTCTGGTAGATTAAACAGACCCTTACGTAGTTATTGTTTTTGTGACAACTAACATCCATAATACGAATACGCGTCATGCTGTTGTGTAACTGACAACTAACATCGAGAGGGTTAAAAAGCATATTTTTTTACTATCCAGCCTATCTAAAAATATCTGAAATAGCTTATTATTAATTTCATGTAATCACTTTCAAGTGTATTAAGATTTACTTACTTTCAAAATTTAAGAAACAAATGAAAACATTGTTAATTTTTATATTAATTAACAAAACATTATTTACAGTATAAGAAAATAGCGTTATAAAGAAATAACTCACATATAGTGTTCTGCCAAATTCCGTTGCACAAAAAATAAAGACGATGCGTCGTATACCACAACTAAGGCTTTACTTGAGCGAGGTGAAGGACCTCTTCCTAGATTTCTTCCTACTCTGGGTCGCACTTGAACACCATTTGCCTGTAAAAAAAGATGATTTATGCACCACTCAAATTATTCAAATTTGACTTGCAGGAGAATAAGTAACTCCACCAGTTCTCATCTCACATTAAAGTTTCTTACTTAAAAAATCTACTGAAAGTGAAAGTACAGCGTTCTTCTTAGATTTCATTAAACTATGCTGAGTTTATATCATTTAACTCATGTACCTTTCTTTGAATATATTCAAAGAAAGCTTTGTACAACATATTGGCACCCTATCCGAAGTTTCTTATGAACTTGTACACCATTTACTTTTTAAAGTGATGTTATGAAGAACAAGTAGTTGAGAATGAATTTTCAGTATCAGGACAGGGTTTTGCAAGAATAATTCCCTACCCCCAAGAAATGTTTGGGTGGTTTTTATCAAAGGAGTATACATATATAATTTCAAATAATTATTGGTCAGTAGCTTAGTTGGCTAAAACCCAACTTCATAAGCTAAAGGTCTTCTGTTCAATCCCAATTGGAGTCATGATAAATGTTTAAAGGAATAATAGAAGGCCTATGGTTAAACTGAGTTGGTTTGGACATCTGAGAAGAATGGATGAGGAAAGAATACCATAAAAAATGGAAAAAAAGACTCTGAACAGGAAGACATCACGAGGAAGACCAAGAAAAAAGAGGTCACAAGATATTAAGAAAGAAGTGGAAGTGAGAGGAGTGTGCTGGGATGTGGTAAAAAGAGAGGAATGGTGGATGGACAGAAGAAGATGGAGAGGCTTAGTGGCGCCCAGACCCGGCGGTGACGCTATGTATGTATGTATCAAATACTGTTATAAAATAAAAAAGTAAAATTCTTAGAAGCTGCTTTTAAGGATACGAATATACTTTCCATACAACCATCTCCTTTTCACGCCCTAAGGTATTCTATATTAAGAAGTCTACCTTCAAAATGTATAAAGACACAGACTTTACTAAAAATATAGTTTGTTTTATTTCTTTTTATATTTCATTTATTTATTTTATCTTTACAATAAAGGAATTTCTGTTCATTAATATTGAGGCTTATTCTAAAGTTATGCACTTAAACATCAGAATAAACAAAACATACTCTATCATGGAAATAGTAAGATGATGACATTGCGAGGACAGGATCTGGAAGAGCAGAGAGACTGCGAGGTGTTGGAGCTTCTGGTCTAGTTGACAGTCGCCTTGCAGAAACTGACCGGCCAAATGTTACCAGTATTCCTTCAAGGCATAATAAAATTAAACAGAGCTAGTAAACATGGTAAAGTCTATTATTTATGATAACAACTAATATTAGTTCAACAGATTTTGTTTACACTAAAACAAGATTTTTATTTACCTAGGTATGTCTAGTTTTGTCCCAAAAATTGTAAAAATTAAATGAAACTGCTAATTAAAATTGATATTACAACACAAGCATTTAATTACTTTGAGGTGATTTTTTTTTCTTCCAAAAACAATCACTTCTGGCCATAAGCAATTTCAGCGTTATTGCATGATATGATTTGTTTGAAATTCAAGAGATTTCATGGTAGAGTGAGTAAATAAAAATAATAGCAAAATAAAAACTACTATAATTAAAAATAATACAAATGCAGTAAGAGACTAAAATATGGAATAGAAAAGCAGCTGATGGTTTCAACTTCCCATCCTACTTTCTAACCACTTTTATTAATATTGTATTCTAAAACTAATATTTCCTCAACACTATAATGAATTCTAGAACTCAAAAATATTCCCCTTTTTAATATTTGTATTAGTTATTATTATATTTTTAATATACTCTTTACAATATTGATACAACTAGCAGTTAATGAGACAAAATAAAAAATACAGCAACTATCAAGAATTCTAAGAGCTTATTTTCTAACTAATTCCTATATATTTAAAACTATAAACCAATAAAATACTGAAACCAATAATGATCAGTCACATGTAAAATGGATTATATAATATGTTGACAATAAACAATGTATATACAATTAAAGTAAATATTTACTAAAACTTCAAGGATTGCAAAAAGCTGCACATACAGTAAATTTAAGTGAAAATAACATACTTGATTTACTTTATAAAACTAAATTGCAACATGCATTACTGTTTGGATAGTAAACATGATTATTTAAGTTTTAAGGAATAGTATTGTTAAGTTAAAATGTTTCTAACAGGTTCTTACCAACACTGCAGAATTTAGCTCCAGACGTACGAGGAAATGGAACCGAGGCATCCTGGAAGCTGGTGAAAACAGTAGAATGGTCGACAAGAGAGACTGGAGATATCTGATGTCGTAGATGTGATTTATCTGTCTCCTCAATGCTCGACAACTATATAATCACAATTTTTGGTAAATGAGATTTTTATACATACAAAGGTTAAAAGGTTAACAGGGATTAAGTTTTGAAAGTGTTAAGCTGTAATCAGCACTAGCTCAGCAAGTTTCCTTCTTACTTATAATCAGAAAGTGTCCTTTATCGAGCGAGATACATTATTTTTTTATTTCTTATTAGAAAATTAAAGGACATGCTAGGATTGGGAGTATAATATATGAATGTGTGATAGGATATATAGAGCACAAGAAAATGATGATTTGATGATATATCAGTATAACACAATCACTCAACACTGTGTCAATTTTTTCAGGACAATGACATTTTTTGGTAAGTTACAGAAACACCAGAAAATGCAAGAGACATTAAAATGTTGAATTATTGCGTTAAAAGAGTTTTGTGTTCAGTTGATTTATCAACTCGTATTAGTTTGACGTTGTCATATATATCTGTGATAGTGAGTCAATAAATGTGGTAAATGATGTTCATGTTCCAACTGGTGTTATAAGTAATAAATATAATCATAGAACTTTAGATAATAGATTAGAATGTAAGCCCTTAGAAAATGTTGCAAGTAAACTACCAATAGTTCCTTTAAACTCAGCACTAGAAATTTTGAATTTGAATCTCTCATTACATCAATAAAATACAACGCAAATTGAGTATTAGTTATTCAAAGCAAATTTGTGATTTTCACTAACCAATCTAAAAGAAAAAATAGATTACAAGTCACCTACAAAGACAAGCCACCTTGTTTTGTAGGCTTATTGAACCAACAGTTTAATGCAACATCTGAACCACAGAAGCGAAAAGCTGTAAAACCACAGTATAATATAAGAGACAGTAGGGAAGCTCAAGGCAACCATTTTACTAGCAACCAAGCAATGATGTAATATACGAACGATTTGATTATAATATTTACACCAATTAATTGTATTGCAACTTAAGTAAACTGCCATGCTATCTAGCGGAGAGATGCCGTAGCTCTGCGAGATGACCACTAGGATCGCTAGTGTCTAGCAGTTGGCATTTTTCTAAAGAGTAAGCTTCGCTACTATATGTTTATGTTATATTGTGGTAAAACCTTCAAGGTCACACCAGAAATTATTTGTGATTTGGCTGCTTGAAACGTTATTGAACTTTATAATCAACACAACTACTCATGACACTACACACTTGAAAAAAAACTGCACCTTAGTCGACATTTTCCTAAATATTGATGAGCTTCGTGATTAAAAGGAGCTTCCTTAAAAAACTTGTAATAGGCGAGTAAATAAAGCACTAAAATGACCTAAACCTACCGATTTTTTAAAGTAAGACGGATCTTAATGCAGCTTTTTGCATTCGATTCGGGAAAGCTTCAGCAAACTTTTTGAACCTTCGTTATGTGGTGCAGATGAAAATTGCATTATTGCAGGCTAAAAGTGCATTCTCAAAAATGCACCTCAAAGTGATAAAAAAAAAAATTCACAACTCGGAAAATATTCATGGAAATGAGTTCAATTTTCATAGTCGGGGGTTTTTGAGGTCGCTGAACACGAATATCATGTCGGCGATCCTGTACGAGGTACCTGGGGCCCGCTATCTATGTCTTCTCCTGGAGTTTTCCGGAAATTCGTTATAATATTCATTCAAACTTATTACCCAGGGGTTTTTGAGGTCGCTGAACACGAATATCACATCGGGGATCCTGTACGAGGTACCTGGGGCCCGCTATCTACGTCTTCTCCTGGAGTTTTATGAAATTTGCTATAATATTCGTTCAAACTTATTACCCAGGGGTAATATACGCTATATCGATCGTTCAGTTTTGTTTTTTTTTCATGTCTTTAATATTAATCAAAGTCAATGAAATTTGGCACACTCTTTTTATAGTATATAAGAAACATAAAGAAATATGTTTTAACCTCTTTGGATTTTTTTCTATGCATTATACTCTATGGAACCAAAGTTGTTTTTGTATAATGACGAACATTATATAAAGTTGTATAAGTAATAATGACGAGATAGAAGAAGAAATTGAAGAAACTCTGTAAAAAAATGTTTAAAAAATTAAAACAGTAAAATTTGCGTTATATTTTTATCTTATTAGTAATAAACGAATTAATTTTAATAATGAAAAAAATATTAGTTACTGTTAAAATCTTACCTGATATAACATATTTCAGCGAATTTTATGACAAATTTCCATAAAACTCCAGGAGAAGACGTAGATAGCAGGCCCCAGGTACCTCGTACAGGATCGCCGATGTGATATTCGTGTTCAGCGACCTCAAAAACCCCTGGGTAATAAGTTTGAACGAATATTATAGCGAATTTCCGTAAAACTCCAGGAGAAGACGTAGATAGCGGGCCCCAGGTACCTCGTACAGGATCGCCGACATATTCGTGTTCAGCGACCTCAAAAACCCCCGACTATGAAAATTGAACTCATTTCCATGAATATTTTCCGAGTTGTGAATTTTTTTTATCACTTTGAGATGCATTTTTGAGAATGCACTTTTAGCCTGCAATAATGCAATTTTCATCTGCACCACATAACGAAGGTTCAAAAAGTTTGCTGAAGCTTTCCCGAATCGAATGCAAAAAGCTGCATTAAGATCCGTCTTACTTTAAAAAATTGGTAGGTATATTGCTTTATTTCCTCGCCTATAAGGAAAATGTAGTACTAATGCCAGATGTCAAAGATTTTGATTTCTTTATATTTAAAGCATTTTTTTGTTGTTTAACTTTAAAAACTATTCTCATGCTAAAAATTCCCTTTCACTACACACTTCTCCGCATATTCATCATAAATTGAATGTGGTGTATACTAAACTTGTAGATCATTGCTTTATAAGATTATAAATTATATTATATAAATTATATTGTAATTATATTATTACAACTATAATGTTGAACTGTAATACTAACTTGCTCTAAGGTGACCACCAGTTGTCTCAGGCATGGCTCCAGACAAGAGCGATTCCTCCGAACTCGCTGTTGTGCAGTGTGTTTCAGGACTTTTAACAACTTTGACCTGACAACAATGTCGACTGTAGAACCTGAGGTGAATTGGAATGAAGGCGTGCTTCCATAGGGGTAATTTGCAGGGAACGTAATAAGTAGAAAGACTATGTGATTACTGACTGAGGCCTTAACAGAACAAGTTCTTCGTACTGCATCCATCTATACAACAATTAATTTAAATTTAAATATTTTTTAATTTTTAATTAATCAAATAAAGTAAATTTGTTTTTTATATTACAAATATTATGCTAAACTAAAACGTGCAATTTACTAAATGCACTAGGTCAGAACTATTTACTTAAATAATATTCAAAAATGAACTTAATATATGCGTTGAATTTTTTCATAAAAAATATGACAAATATTATACTTTAAAGTTAATTGCATTTACCAAATTCACATTCTACCTTCAAAGGTTTTTACGTCAACTTACATTGTCAGTGATGTCAAATGAAAAAAATATGAACTATTCATATATATTTTATTTCGTAGCCTTAAGCGGCAGATGTCATTACTAATAACTAAAGCTTCCGGTAACAACCCCGTCAATGGCAATACCACTGAGGATGCCACATCACAGCATGGGTGAAAAGTTTAGTGACATAAATATTCTAGATAACACCTTGACGTGGTCTAATAACTTACCGGAAGCTTTACTTATTAGTATTCCTGTATATTGTTCATATGAAAATCTACTTTCTTCATAAATTTTCTGACATTTCTTTTCTCTTTTTAGTACATAGTCTAAAACTTACAAACATTATATAAAGTAAACAGTATAAAATAGCATATTCTGCTACAAAATAGGTTTTTTTTTCATAAACCCGCTTTGTTTATGAAAAAAAAGTATCTGGTATCTACAGTCCATCTTTTTACTTAACACTTCCATATTATACACAAATTACCTTCTTTTCCTTTATAAATTCCTACAACCTTCTTTTCCTTGATAAATTCTTATGTGTTGCATTTTTAATAATTCATATAACTACAGTATTCAATTCTTGTTTCCGTTTTTCCATCAGCTCACCGTTCTAAAATAAATTAATAAAAATCATTTTTATTTTAAAAATGTTGGCTTTAACTTTGATTTGTTAATTTTAAAAATCACCTCTATTTACATCCATTTTCAAGCTATTTATTGGAAAACATTTAAAATTAATTAAAATCTCTAAATGTATTCAATAATAGTATATTTCATAACAAGAGTGGAAAGTGGGGTTTTGCATGTTCGAGACCATATGTTTGAAGTGCGAGACTTGTCAAGCACTTCAAATGGTCGAGAACATACAAAACACTTTCACTCGAGTTTTGAACGATACTTTTCACTACACTACGGAATAAAAACAGGTGTTGTTGACTGTGGAAAATTTTCGGTTGTAAACAATGTTACTTTCGGTAGTAAACAATAGACAGCTGTTGAAAATATGATGTTTCGCAGGTTATAAACACATAACGAAAACAGCTAAACTCATAGTAGAGTAGTGAAAATTTCTTTTTATTGGATAAGATTGTACTATTTTATTAATTTTAATATATTGGCTAATTAATAATGGATTTTTATGGCTATTTAATTCAAAATTGAACGTTTTCTAGAAACATTCTGAGATATGATAAATGTTATTAATCCATTCGTGTGTGTGTGTGTATGTGTGTGTGTGTGTGTATATATATATATATATATATATATATATATATATATATGTATGTATGTATGTATATGTATCGTATGATTTTTGTCAGCTACCATTTACTAACTTTTTTTCTAAGCTGTGATATATATTTGGATTAATATGCAATATATAATATAAAATAAAAGTGATCTCCAGTCACAAAGCTAAATCCAATCCATCAAGCCATTTACGACCTGCCTCACTTATTCTGTTTATACTAGCCAATCCCTCTGTTATACCAGCAGGGGACACTGTGATACATTTTTTGGATAGACTTCCCGCAATCACGTGACTGATCTAGTGTCAATTCCCATTTATACTTCCAGTAGTTACATCTACCCACACCAGTTCGAAACCGATTCAATAGTGTCCATTCCCTACGAGGGAGGTTCATTCCAGGTACAGGTATTAATAGAAAGTTAATAAGAAATTTATTTTGTCCATCAAAACTGTTCCACACTATGGCCCAGCTAGTATTGGGCGAAAAATTAGAACTGCTCAATTGGCAAGCAGTATATGGAGGTGGGTTTAGAGATTTTAAGCGACCGTTCTGACGAGGGAGATCCAGAATAATGGGGAGGTGCAGGGCATTCAAGATCTTATTGAATTCTTTAAGTAGTTCCTCCTGACGTCTTATATCTGGAGGAGCTATATTGCACAGTACCGGGAGTTAAGGAAGTGGAGTTGCCATGAGAGTATACCACTAATAGCTCTTATGGCTCTATTAAGTTGGACATCAATCTCTTTTGTATGTGCGTTATTTAGCCAAACGGAAGCACTGTATTCAGCAGCGGAATATTCCAGAGACCAAGTAGTTGTGTGCGTTGGCTCCCCAAGCTGTTCCATCAATATGATGTGGTATATTTGCCCTGGTTTTAATTTTAGCTGCTGTTTTTTGAAGATGGCTTTTTAAGGTTAGCGATCGATCCCAGGTACTGTGAGTTACTCCCAGGTGATGGAGTTTTACACAATTTATAAAGATGTATAGTTTTCGATTAGCCAGTCTGTTACTTAGGTGGAAGCAGGCTACTTCGGTTTTTTGATGGGTTAGGATTTAGCTTCCAGGTTCTAAAAAATCCTTCGAGGGCCGCAAGGTCACTTGTGAGTGTTTCTTCAGTAGCTGTGAGTCCTTGTGTTGGTAAGCTAAAGCAATATCATCTTCATATATAAACTTTCTAGACTCTGTTTTGGGATGTCAGCAGTAAACACATTGAACAAAATTGGAGCAAGAACAAACCCCTGTGGCAGACTATCCTTCAACTCCAAGGATAGAAGATAACAACACTCTAAATCACTTTCATCCACTCGTTCAGTTGAAAAGACCTAAATACAGCAAATGTACAGAAGAAACCTTGACAAGTATAAAATCCTTTGACACTTCCCCTCTCAGTGACAATGATGACCATCACACCTCTGTAGTGGAGGTAGAAATGCACCACCCGGGACATGCCTCAAAACAAAATAGTCAAAATCAACTTGATAATTTTTCCTCGAAAAAACATAAACCTCCTTTAAACTTAAAAGTTTTTGGAACAGACTAAACAGTAGAAGACTTCTTCACTAAAAACATACAATTCTACAAAGAAATTATGGATATCAACAACATCGAGACAGCTCAAATTAAAAATCAGGTTTTTTTTAGAGGCAACACACAGAAACCGATCCAAAATGAAAAAAAAACCACAAAACCAGGAACTGCCATACGAATCTTCACAAACTCCAAATTGAAACAGAAAAGGCAAACCCTCCTAAAAAACTAAAAATTCTCCACCAAAATATCAACTCATTAATGAATAAGACCTTACAACTTGACCAACTACTACAGTCTACAAAACCTCATATTGTAGTATTGACAGAGCATGGCCTAAGGGAATACCAGCTCCAGCAAACCAAACTTACAAACTATGTACTGGTAGAAGGTTTTATTAGGACACACTCAAGAAAAGGAGGCGTAGCAATATATGCACATGAATCACTTGGAAACCAAGTAAAAGGTGAAGAAAGAGTAATATCTGAAGAACTAACTTGTGAACAGTACATGATCAGTGTTAAGGTGAAGAAGAAAACTGTATATGTGCTAGGTGTATACAGACCGCCATATGCAAACATCGATGCTGCAATGAACCTAATCTCTAATACACTAGACCTCATTCCGACTGAGAGATGCCCAACTATCATCGTGGGGGATATCAATATAGATGTGTTGACACAGAACCCAAACAGAAACTCTTTAGAAAACGTACTGAGTAGCCATAACATAACTACCTCCAACTAGAGTTACCTCTACATCAGCAACATACATTGACATGGTATGCTCTAGCCTAGACAATAAAGATATCAATGTGCAGGTGATTACTACAGGTCTATCCGACCATAAAAGTCAAATAAGCACAGTTAATTTACAACCTCAAACTGTAAATGCGCCTGCCACAACACGTTGACAGTTCAATCAAGATAACCTAAATTATTTAAAAGTCAATATTGTCAAATGAAACTTGGAGTAATATCTACAATGAAACAAGTGCAGAACAAACATATGACAATTTTAACAACATACTAACCTTAGCGCTAAACACAGCATGTCCCCTTACAAAATCAAGATCAAATAAGAAACGAAAATTTGGTGTCAAAATTGGTGAGGAGGTTCAAAGACTGAAAAAGAATTATTTGCTGGCACTAAATAAAGAAATACTGCAAGGCACACAAGAAAATAAAACTGAGACAGCAGCACGAAAAAGGGAATATGACAAAAAACTAAGGAAAAACGGAAAGAAGCCACATCAAACTACATTTAAAACTGTGAAAACAAACAAAAAGCACTTTGGGAGGTGATTAACTATGAAAGGTGCAAAGCTTTGAAGGATCAAAACAATCCCCAGCTGTTAATCAATAATGAGCTGATTGATGACCCGTCCAAAATAGCACAACATTTCAATTATTATTTTGTCTTAGTGGCTGATAAAGCTCTCATGGCTGATGATCAAATACAGCAACAAAGACTACAATTAAATAATCAAGAACCTAACTATATTCCTGACCTGATTCTGTCACCAGCAACACTCTGTGAAGTAAAAACCACCATATCTTCTCTTAAATCCAAGCACTCATCTCGAATTGATAAAATATCCTCCATACTTTTAAAACACTGGAAAGAAGAACTCGCACCCCCTCTCACATTCATTATTAATCAATCCCTCACCCAAGGGATCTTTCCTAAAGCCCTAAGATTAGCTAAAGTCTTCCCTCAACTTAAAAAGAATCCATGCACCTCATTAGATAACTATCGCCCAATATCACTTCTCTCAACAACATCTAAAGTAATTGAAAAAAATCATTCTCTTTAGACTATTGAACCATCTGTCGGCTAATAATATCCTGACAACCTGACAGCATGGTTTCCTCAAGGGTAGATCACCGCCCTAATAAATTTCACTGAAAGTGTGCTGGATGGAATAGAGGAAGGATGTGCTGTCAGTGCTTTCTTCCTGGACTTCAGCAAGGCATTTGATTGCCTGAAGCACAACTCTCTGCTGAAGAAAATGGAGAACATGGGAATCAGAGGGACTGCTGGAAAGTGGATGTCAAGCTATCTAAAAGACAGATCACAATTAGTAGAGTTAGCCTACACAGTAAGAAATACCATTCAAAACCAGATCACCACCGCTTTCAATAAATATTGGTGTCCCGCAAGGATCAGTCCTAGGACCTATACACTTCATTCTACTAACAAATGATCTCCCAAAACATTTGCAAGAGTACTGTGAGGTTTTTATGTACGCTGACGACACATCCTTAGTAGTGATAAAAAAACAAATAGCAAATCTTGAAATATCTTCCTATATATCACTTGACATGGCAAAGCAATTCTGTCATGAAAACAGTCTTATTTTAAATAACAAAAAAAACCAACAGCTGAATTTGGGAAGAAACAACAATGAAGTACAAGGCCTGCCTGACATAGAGCTGAAAAAAGAAGCTAAATACCTAGGAATGATCATTGACAACAAACTAACTTGGACACCACATGTTGACCAACTGTGTAAAAAACTCAGCAGCAGTCTGTACGCTCTAAAAAGAATTAAAAATATTGGTAACCTGGACACAGCAAAAGAAGCTTATTTTTCACTTTTTGACTCGCACCTCAGGTATGGACTAGTGATCTGGGGTAACTCTTCCATTGGAAATCTTAAACGTGTGCTAATACTCCAAAAAAAAAGCAGTGAGAACTCTAGCTGGTCTGGACACAATGGCTACATGCCGCCAAGCCTTTCAAGAGCTTAAAATATTGACTGTAGTATCTCTGTATGTATCTGAGGTGATCTGCTACACTGTCTCACAAAACATTACAAAGCTTCGACAGATACACTCATACAACACACGCAACGCCACTAACTATGCCATACCAGCCCATCACCTCTCTCTGACCGAGAAGAAGCCAAGCTATGCAGGATCAATATTGGTAACCTGGACACAGCAAAAGCAGCTTATTTTTCATTTTTTGACTTGCACCTCAGGTATGGACTAGTGATCTGGGGTAACTCTTCCATTTGAAATCTTAAATGTGTGCTAATACTCCAAAAAAAACCAGTGAGAACTCTAGCCGGTCTGGACCTGGACCCAATGGCTACATGGCCGCCAAGCCTTTCAAGAGCTTAAAATACCGGGTGTTTCAAAATGAATAGCGGGGTTTTAGTGTGTTATAATATTTATTATATCAAACTTACAGCCACAAGGGATATATCAAATGAAAGAGAAACTCAAACGGTTTTGTTTGTTGGCATCAGTGCGGAATGTTTCCCGCCACAATCCGATAGAAAGCGCTAGTAGCAAAGATGGCGACTAAAGAACAGAAAGCGTTTTGTGTTTTACAGTTTGCAAAGACGGAATCTGTTGTTACTGTGCAACGTGCGTTCCGGATTAAGTTCGGTTGTGATCCTCCATGTGATAACAATATTCGTAGATGGTATCATCAGTTTGAAGACACTGGCTGCCTTTGTAAAGGCAAGAGTACGGGACGATCAAGAACTAGTGAAGAGAGCGTTGAGCAAGTGCGTAATTCGTTCACGCGTAGCCCTATGAAATCCGTTCGGAAGGCTAGTCGTGAATTAGCAATTCCTGTGACGACTGTTTGGAGAGTTTTGCGGCGACGCTTGCAACTACGTCCTTATCGTTTGCAGTTGTTACAGGCTCTGAAGCCTACTGACCATGTTTTACGTGCCAACTTTGCTAACGACATGTTGTTGAATGACAATAAAAATTTTCTGGATCTTGTCGTATTCAGTGATGAATCGACCTTCCACCTTAGTGGTCAAGTAAACACCCATAATGTTCGGATTTGGGGTTCAGAAAAACCCCGCATGATGGAACAAGTGCACCAAGACTCCCCTAAATTGAATGTTTTTTGTGCCATATCCCGACAGAAAGTTTATGGTCCTTTCTTTTTTGGTGAAGCAACTGTAACTGGTCCCTCTTATCTGGATACTCTACAGCTATGGCTCTTCCCTCAACTGACACAGGATGAACCAGAGAACTTCGTCTTTCAGCAAGATGGTGCGCCGCCTCACTGGCATAACGAGGTACGCGATTGGCTTAACCTCACAGTACCCGACCGCTGGATTGGCCGTAAGGGGCCTAATGATGGCGCCTGTTATCCATGGCCTCCACGGTCACCCGACCTAACGCCGTGTGATTTCTATCTTTGGGGGTTTATTAAGGATCGAGTGTATGTGCCTCCAATGCCAGCCAACCTTCCCGAATTAAGGAACAGGATTGAAACAGCTGTTGCGGCAATTACTAATGAGACACTAACCAAAGTTTGGGAAGAACTCGCATATCGTCTTGACGTGTGCCGAGTAACAAATGGTGCTCACATTGAACACTTGTAGGCTATTATGTAAAACTGTTTGAGTTCCTCTTTTGTTTGATATATCACTTGTGGCTGTAAGTTTGATGTAATAAATATTATAACACTTTAAAACCCCGCTATTCATTTTGAAACACCCGGTATTGACTGTAGTATCTCTGTATGTATCTGAGGTGATCTGCTACACTGTCTCACAAAACATTACAAAGCTTCGACAGATACACTCATACAACACACGCAACGCCACTAACTATGCCATACCAGCCCATCACCTCTCTCTGACCGAGAAGAAGCCAAACTATGCAGGATCAAAACTCTTCAACATCCTTCCTGACACCTTGAAGAGAACAAGTGGACAAAAGTGCTTCAAAATGAGACTAAAAGAATGGCTCCTATAACGAACGTTCTACTCCCTTGAAGAGCTTACTAACTGCATTCTAACTGGAGGAATAACTGACTAACTGACTCATATAACATTCTCCTGGAGGAATAACTGACTCATATAACATTCTCCTGGAGGAATAACTGACTCATATAACATTCTCCTGGAGGAATAACTGACTCATATAACATTCTCCTGGAGGAATAACTGACTCATATAACATTCTCCTGGAGGAATAACTGACTCATATAACATTATATAACATTGATATCTCTATGAGAAATATTGTAAAGTAAATGATATTCTTATATTATTTTTAATCTTGACGCCAACTCTGTTACTCTATGTACATGAATAAAGAACTTGTCTATTGTCTAACTGTCTAAAAGAGCTTTCTTCATGACCGAGATATACTTTTATTAGCCTGGCACTAAGCACTGACTCCAAGTAGCAAAAGAAAGGGACAAGGAAGGAGGCTGTGGAACTTTAACAACAAACCTTTCATCCACACTGTGTCATAAGCTGCTGTGAGATCAACAAAAGCTGCAGATGTTTTTACCTTCTTTTCAAACCCATTCTCAACAACTGATGTCAGAGCTAGGATCTGGTCCCTACAAGATTCGGTCCCTTCGGATTCGTTTATGTTACATTACATTAATATTAATTTCAGTCAACATCATAATCAGTTGAAAAATAAACAACGATGTTTCTTCTTTTGCCTCTAAAGTAAAGTGACAAATAGAATATAGAATTAAATTAAGCGTTGTACTATATCAACTATTCCAAACCGGACAGGATTACATGAAGTGTTAGAGAGAGCTTCTAGCCCTAACTTTGCCTGGTACAATAAGACAAACTTTAAATTTTACATTACCTTTTCAAAATTAATATTGCGGATGTTGACATTGATGAGAGAAAACTCTTGCTGCAAAGTCTTAGGCTGAGGTAAACCAGTTTGAGAAGACGATGATGACACCTGAATGTCAGATTCTGACTGGCTTTCCTCAGAAAGTGTTGAACTGCCCGTGTCTAGCAGGATTTCACTCTCACCTTCACTTTCTGAAAATTAAGTGCTAAGTGAATTTCAGTCACTTCTAGATAAGAATGAAAAGATACCAAATTGACCTACCTGGCATAGATAATTTATAAATCCCCCAATCTACAGTCCTTAAATTCAGCCATTTATTTTAAGTAACAAGTGTCCTAAAATTTTTAGTTAACAGATCAACTAATTACATGACCTACTGTCCATCGCATCAAACACAAAACGAATAGAAGGGACATGTCATATATATCCAGCATTGCAGGAACTGATGCTGTGGCTGCCACATTGACAGAACTTAGAAAGAGCAAAATATTTTAATGAGCGCTTTTGAAATAACATTTGATTTAATTTAAATTTAAATTAATTTAATTTAATTTAAACGAGATAAAATTACTACATTTTCCACATGTATAAACCATTAGTTGTGGATCATGAGGGTGTAGTTTACAATATTTATTTTAATTTTATTATTTGCTAAATAAATAGCTAAAGTTGGTTTCTTTGCATGTTGTACAAGACAAAGTTAGTCAGCTGCTAAAATTTTAATTTTTTGGTCACAGAAGTTATGTAAGCTGGAAAGTTGTAAATAGTTATATTTTCATAATTGTGAAAAAATGTGTAAAATACAGCTACATATAATTCAAAATATAATTAGCACGTCTGCTCCATATGCAGATGGTTACGGGTTAAAATCCCAGGAGGTCCATTAAATTTGCCATAGGGGTTTGGACTGTTGTCCCTCAACAACATTTGAATATCATGTTCAAAATGTTACTGGCGTAGAAAGTAAGAAAAACAACTAAAAATACATAATGTCAATTCAATAACAATAGAAGTATTGTCATAGTAAATAAAGAAAAATCCTCAAATGAATCGCTGCACTTACCTAAATTTGAAAACATAAATCCCAAAGTAAGTTATAGCTAGAAAGTAGAATGGTAGGCAATTATTGCATATATGCAAATTTAGAATAACAAACTTGAGCAAAAAGCCTGTTGATTCACATAATAGTACTCAAAATGTAGGTATATGGAATATATTAAACTGACTTTCACTAGGCACACAACCTTCAGCCCTTATGAATCTGTTATAATAGGGCCTAACTGTTTTTAAAACTCAAAAATAATTGATATCCTCATAATAATTTGTTATTATTGATTTTTAAACCTATTGTTTTACACTAACTTATTAAGAGGCTTGCATTCACTCATACAACCCACCGAACATCCCACTGGCCAATCCACTTGAACTCTAAGATTGTCCATAACAGCCTCGAGGCCCAAGCATGCAACACTTGAGAAATAGAGCTAGACTGGTTAAGTGTGAGTTTAGTTACACAATCAAGAACTACTAAATGCTGCTTTAAGCATCCTCAGAAACCTACTTTAATTGACATTTTTTTTAAATCTAGGTTGGATATCCTATTTGCAATGCTAGCACATCTGACTAATGGATAACATACTCCAAGGTATGGGCAAACAAATGGATCTCTTGAACAAAAAGTGTATTCTGGAACTCTTAGACCAATAGACGCTACCAAACCAGAGAGGCCATGAAGCACTCAGTAAAATAGCAATTTAAGTTCTGCACACATTTCCACTTCAACCTATAAATTAATAATAACCTATAAAAAGTTAATAATTTACAAAAACGAGGTTCTCTCATGAGATTCACAAAATTCTTTATTAAAATCATAGTGGATTTTTTAAATCATTAACATGTAATCATCGTAACAAATGCCTATTTTCTAGAGTAATTAGTTCACAATTACCTAGAGTAGAAGTAGCAGCCATTATGTCAGTCGCAGCGGAACTTTCTCCCTCTGGATCATGACCACATAACTGGAAAAAAATATAAGACCTACAGATGCAAAGAATGTAAAAAACCCTTATTCTAAACTTCTATGCTAGATAATACCAAATAAATATTAAAAATTTGTATCGTCAGATTAATGATAGTTCATTTTTATTAGAAAGTTGGTCAGAGGGTTTCAGGACAAAGAACCGTAACAAACTGGCCTAATGTAAAAAAAATAGAGCTCATTCCAAAAGAATGAAAAATATGGGCACAAAAAAGACAAACTCACCAAAAAAGCATTGACTGAAGTTTGAAATGACATGAAATGAAAATTGTCTTTATTAGGACTATTAAGTCCTCTCTTCCACTCAACCTTAAAGTTTGTGTAGTCTGATTGGGCCCACACCCATACATTTATAAGTAACAATAGACTTTTATATGAATCAAGTTTGAAGTTACTACTATTTCAAGACTGAATATGAGAGGATACTTTATAGATGATTGATGTTCGTAAAATAACCCAATGTGTGTCTTATAAATGTTACTATAATATTTAGCTTTTTTGATTAGTTTGCTTATGTGTTTTGGTTAAATCAGATCGACAAAATGAAAACTTTGACCCAAACTGACAAACTCCCTTTTTCCTTTTATTCATGTTTATATCTATTCGTAAAATTAAAGGAACTAGTTTGAACATTTTTGTTTATGGATCTCTTTAGACTTATAAGTTCATATAATAAAATATAAAAAAGTATTTAGTTAACTATATAAAAATATAGCTGTAACTTAACTCAAGTTATATGGTTAGGTTTGATAAAGTACATTTTGGTTGACAATAAGAGTGCTAGAGAGAGTACATAAATTATGATGAGAATTGGTTTGTAAAGTTACAGAGAAAAAAAAGCTCTTTTACCTTTTGCAAAAATGGTTCAATTTGCCATATTCTAAGAGTTTGATCTTTTGACCAGGTTATAAGTTGATAATCTGAAGAATCTGAAAACAAGAAAAGTATTTTTTTGAAGTAAACAGATCCAAGATGTCCAGTAGAATAATTCAAGCATATGAGGTGTATTCAGGAAGTAAGTACCGATTCATTGTACTGCAACCACAGCTCTGCGGTCAGCTTTCCGCGCATGCGTGCAAGTTGTCCTTGTTCACTAGCTCTCAACTGATGGCATTTTGGTTGTTCTATCTTGTGTTTTTAGTTTTCGGTGCATATTTAAAATGTTTAATATTACTGATCCTGCCAATTGTGAGATCGGTGCTGTAATAAATAAGATTTTTGAATGCAAGGAATGTGAAACTAGCTGAAATTTAATGTCAAATTCCAGACGTTTACGGTGAAGAGGCGATGAGTGGAAATTAATGACCACAGAACTGTGGCGGTTGTGCAATGACGTTTCATTCTGAATACGCCTTACTTACCTGAATACGGTACTTACTTTCTGAATACACCTCATATTTTAAAGTTTACAACAAATTTGTAAAAAAAGCTTTTTTACTTCTATTTGTAAATGAACAGAATCCTCTTCGCAAATCAACTAAATTTTTTTGACTGGTGAGAAAGGATTGCTATATTTAAATTAATTACCATCTTTGTGTCTTCTCCACTCAAACTCCAAGACAGTGTCTGTATGTCCAACAAATGTGTGAACTGGTGTGCTTGGATTCCCAAGATTCCACAGAAGCAAGCTATTTTCTCCTCTTCTCATTGGAGGTACCACCACCATGATCAATCCTTCTCCAAAAGGCTAAAAAATGTGGTCACAATTTAGTAGAGCAATGTGGAATTAAAACATCTTAAACATTTTATTACACTAACGTAGATAAGTAATTTGAGTTAGTTATGCCATTTTGTAAATAAACAGTGAGCTATACAAAAGCATTAGAGATAAAGCGCGAAGAAGAGTTCATTCTAAACAAGAAAAACCACACTCTGATACCACCTGCAGTGAAAAAGAGCTATCTATATGTCGGTAATTTGGAATTTTGATTTAAGTGATTCAAAATTATTTAAGCTGAAAGCCAATTGGATGTTGAACAGAAAACCCAGAAGTCGTGAATCTGACCTGACGATTAACCAGCAGCCAGCTTTGACGGTTTAAGAATGAATTTAGAATTGACTAACTAATAAAACGGGAGTGAGACTATACTATAATTTAAACTGATATTATCTTATCTGTTCATGATGAACAAGAGAGTTCATTTCGCTGTCCATCAAGAGGTGTTGAATCTTTTATCCATGGCCTCAGGAGTGGAATGTCTGACGGCCTGACCTGCACTGATAACTGCCACTGCTATCACTTCAATTATTTGTCACAGCCTGACTAAACTAACTACTTGCCGTACCACACAGTTACCCCATTCCAGTCCATAGAAATCGGCTTTTGGTTTTCGAATCTATCCTCTTATATATAATTCCTTAACTTTGCCCAACTAATTAGTCAAATTAATGAATTACGGAAAGTAAGTGATATTTGCTTTAAAGCCTACTTAACCTTGGCAGTCGGCCACCTGGTCTTATCCTTCAGCTAATTATAGCGCTGTATTTTAAATAGCCACAGAGCCACAAATGCTTTTGTTTCAGAAATTAAATCTGATACATGCTGGTGTGGTGGCTCAGTGGTTAAGGCTTTGGACTCTGATGGGCTAATTCCAAGGTTCGAATCTCCACTGAGCCAACGGTTGGTTCCTCACTTGTGAATAAAGTTGACGCACAGGCCTATAGGCTCATGTCATCTTGCGAGTGAAGTTTTATTTAAAAGAAAAGAAAAACATGTTGAGCATCAATAAAATCAAGTGTTCCATGTCTATTAACCTGGTAAATAAAAAGATTGCAAAATGCTTCTCTACTATTCAGAGTTAGAGCTTTTCTTCAAATGTGACGTTAGGCAGTGTTAGATGACAGCTAACTCATTACCCAATTTGTATTCCGAGAATCTTCCACAACAAATAGTTGAGAATCCTTAATTTGAAGTGTTGAAACTTTTCTATAACAACACAAAGCTGCTTACTCCAAATAAATGTTATAATTTGTAACAGACATAGAAAATAACAGGGGTTCAGATAGTACAGCCCTACTAGCTTAGAACAGCGAGCAAACAAGCCTTGATTTAACTATTTTAGGTAAGGAAGAAAAATGTATATTTACTAAAAATAACCGTACAATCGCAGTAGAGAGAGTAATGAGCATCAGTAAGGCAGTTGAAGGGGTGCTCAGGCATTTGGACTTTTTCATCAAGTGCCAAATTGAGGAATCTTGAGTAGCTTTGACATAAGACTTTCAATAACAGTTTAAGAGTAGTTATTTATAAGTACGATGAACGAAAATAGTGTGAAATGTACTTACAGTATAACGTGCCCTCCATACAGGAGCTGCGGCCGAGATAATATTTTCCGCCCTTCGAGGATTTGTAGTATCAAAGAATTTGACAGTGCAATCTTGACTGGATGTTGCTAATTGGTTTTCACGTGTTTGGCTCCAATCTAACCCATGTATCTAAAACAGATTAAAAAATAAATAAAACTAGATCTGCTAAGGACACTTAGCTAAATCGCCAATTAAAATATCCTAATTTCTATAAAGTGGGACAGATGTAGCATCAACAAACTAACCAGAGAAAGTAAATCCACTACACAAACACAGGAGACTCCCCCTTCCCCCACTACCATGACTACTACTTATCTAGGTTCTGTTAAACCTGAGAAAGAGCCGGTGGTATCAAAATTTGTATCTTGTGTCTATGTGTTTGTGGACTTTTGTCTGGTAAGTCTAATGTTGCTAAATCTCTGAAATATTAATTTCAGGCGTGGTGTTCTATAACTTAGCCCTAATTTATATGAAAGAAAATTAATTAAAAAAACTAATTTATAATCAACTGGACGAAATAGATTCAAACAAACAAACTTGTGATACAGAAATACAAAAAAAATCAAGCTTAGAGAAAGTGGTACAAGAATATACCACAGAAAACTAACAGGATTATATACGTAAGAAAATGGAGTATGGAACAATAGTTAATGAAGAAAGCAGAAAATCATTGGGAAAGTTTATACAAGAGTGGTATAAACTTTTACATTCTTATTGCAAGTGATGCAAGAGTAATACCAAAGAGAATAAACAGGATCATCTATGAAAGAAAATAAATGTATACCAATAGTGAAAGATGAAAATCAATGGAGAAGTTACAATAACGCGGAACTTTGCAAATATAAGTGTGTATGAGGTAGAGGAGGCAATTAATAAAAAATATGAAAAGTAATAAAGCCCCTGGACTAGCTGAAATTACAATTAAAACTGTTAAACTGTGAGGCCTGTAGGAGTTCAGTGTTCAAACACTTGTCAACGGTATTTTGCATGAGAAGTTCACCTGATGAATGAAGTAAAGGGCAAATATTTAGTGTTCCCACCATTTAAAAAAAAACAGAACACAATGCAGAACTCCAGAGGTATAACACTAATGGTTCAAATTAGTCAAGTTTCTGGAAGAATTATTGTTAGCCAAAGAGATGGGACTTTATTTATTTTTACAATGAGACAACTGTGGGAAGAAATTAGGGTGCAATGAACAACTAATATTAGTTCTTATTGATCTTGCCAAAACCTTAAGACTATTTGAAAAGAGAGTTAGTGTGGGTTAGAGTTTAGGATAGATTTTAACTCTAGAGTATGAGTAATAGAAATGTATTAAAGCAAGTAAGTGTTGTATGAAAACAAATGTATGTTAGTGTGTTACGGCCTACATTATTTAATATTATAATGGAAGGGTTAGACAAGAAAAGGAGAAAGTAAGTAAATGGAGATTTAAATACAATTATGTTTGTCCTATTGATGTAGGTAAAACCAGTTTAAGAATATTTTTATAACTGGTTATGAACAACTTAAAGATAATAATTTAAAGATTAGTAAAGAAAAGAGCAAAGTTTTAGTTCTCGAGGGATGGAACAATAGAAAGATATAAGCTTAGAGGGTAAGATCTTCGAAAAAAGTAATAGAGTTATGTACGTAGGAGTGTTATTATCAAAAAAAATTGCAAGAAGAAATAACAGCCAGGTTGCAAAAAGGTTCTAATAAAAAAAAATTCTGTTTGAACAAGTCGAGTTGGATGCGGAGAGTGTGAGGGTAAGAGCCCCTCTAGGATGTTCCATATTGCTGTACGTGCAGTTTCCCGGGACAAAGTTTGAACGGCTCTTTTAAAGTAAAACAACAATTATACATTAAATATAATAAGGTGCCAATATTGTGTGTATGGGTCTCGTAAGGGTCTAGGAGGGTCTGGGAAGTAAATTATTTTATATGAGGTAAAATTTACCTCCAGTATATGACTAAAGTGAACAGATACAGATGAGTGAGTCTTGTTTAGAAGCATGAACGAAGGAATAAATAGGTGAACATACTGTGTGATAGAAAATAATTGGAAGCTTCATAAATAATCATTAAAGAAAATTCTGCACTCGAGTTATAAGTCTGTAAGAAATTGTAGCTATCACAAACACATTCTAGGTGGAATGGTTGGAATGAAGTCAGTCTACACTTTTTTTTAGAATTTGAGAAATAATTAAAATATAAAGCTTGAATCTTTTTATAATTAACCTACCCAGTAGACACAATAATGGCCAACCCATTACACCTCAAAACCATTCAACTACGACAGTGCAGAAATTATGTGCACCCGAGTTTGAAGGTTGTTTTCTAAGGAACTAAGAGGCCTACAACAAAATCTAATCACACCAAAGTTTTCCTCATTTAATTGTACATTAAAAATTATGCATTTTAAATTTTGTTACAAGTTTCATTAATTTTTATTCTGTTTGGAACAAAAAACGTACCGGAATTTAACTAGTTTTCACTATACATCAAATTTACACCGTTATTACTCAAAAACCCGTTCATGTAATACATTTATATTTTAATACCAGGTTGATAGGAATGTTTTCTATAAGTTTTATAAATTTTAGGATTCTAACTAATCGAGAAAAAAAGTTCTTATCAATTCCCTGAAATATTGTTTTCTTGGCTTCTGGACGTCGTAAAATTGATTACTTGGTCTTGTTGTAATCCTTATGATATGTATATTGTTATGATACATTACTTTCATATGTGTAAGTAAATGCAGTCAATTTAAAACAAATAAAAATAACTCATCCTTCAAGCTAGTTTCTTACTGGATGTATAATTTAATGTTATAAGATGTAACAAACACTCCAGTAAATAAATTTTTACTGTAACAACTGTAACAAACACTCCAGTAAATAAATTTTTAATTTATTTACTGGAGTGTTTGTTACATCTTATAACATTAAATAATAATAACTTTAAATTGATAAATTTAAGTTGATTTAAATCACTATAAAATCACTAAATTTAACTACACATATGAAACTGATATATCTTAACTAGCCTATATATGTCATAGGGATTACAACCAGACCAAGTAATCAATTGTACGACCTCCAGAAGCCAAGAAAACAATGTTTCAAGGAATTGACGAGAACTTTCCTTGATTAGTTCAAATCCTAAAATTTATAAAATATATAGAAAACATTCCTGTAAACTATGTATTAAAATATAAATACAACAAATTAACAGGTTTTTAGTAATAATGGTGTAAATTTGATTAAAACTTGTAACAATTTCGGTACCTTTTTTGTTCCAACTAGGATAAAAATTAATCAAACTTGTAACAAAATTTTAAATTGCATAAGTCATAATGTACAATTAAACGAGGGAAAAAAATGACGAGATTATATTTTTTGTAAGCCTCTTAGTTCCTTAGAAAACAACCTTCACACTCGGGTGCACATAATTTCCGTGCCGATAGTAACAACTTATTTCTAGATTCACGGATCCTCTCATCACGGTAGAAAATTTAAACACACCGTGACAAAAATCTTGATCCATATCTCATAAATATAAGTATTACAGTACAGCCTCACTAATCTAACGTAAACAGGCTGTGATGATGTCGGATAAGTAAAAATATTGTATAATAGAGAATGCTAGTATAAACTCTAAATAGTTGTAGTAAATGCATTTTATTAAGGATTTATACTACAGAACTGCATAAACAAATAACGCCTCATCATTTGTTATAGCAAAAGAATTAATTTATTGTGTATATGTTTGAAAAACAAAATATCCTTATACATTACCCTATTACAATTCTTTATGGTATTAAATCCCGTAAAGTTTTAATACGGGATTTTGAAACTTTAAAACAACAAACTGATACGTGTGAAAATACGGAATAAGGTCATGAGTCACACATTCGCTATTCCACCTTCTTAAAAACGCTGTCTGTACTAAAACAAACCCACTATTTTTAGGCACTCAATACTTTCACAAAAGTGATGTAGTCTGCTCATACGTAACTGTGCCCGCTAAACATGAAAGTAAATGCTGTAAGCAACAAAACACTGCGCTGGTTGGTAAAACATCACCAGGTATATTCAGTTTTCGTAGTTGCAGAACAATAATACATTATATTATTTTCAGACAATCCTTATTAAAGTATTGTTTTTGGGACTGTACATCAGTTAATTAAAATGGAATGTTGGATAACTCTATTTCGGATAATGAGGCTCTAATGTTTCTACAGAATATAAAATGATTTTCCACTGTGAAATCTTAAATAATTTAATTAAATATGTCTAGTCTATGCTGGCATAATATATCTTACTATTTTATACTCTGAATATCACAAGCTGTATTTTACTTTGAAAAAGATAATTTTTATAATTTCATTAAATAATTTAGAATAAAACTTCTTAAACTATTTTAGCAATACTCTTATATTTTTCTCAATTATATTTCATTATTAGTAGAGATAACACTTTTCTAAATTAAACTAGAAGTAACTTTAAAATAATGACTTTTATATATATATATATTATTGTAAGTAACAAAAAAGAGCATACATTAGCTAGATGGGCGGTAATGTATTGCACAGGAGCCGTGCCTTTCCTCTGGTCCCAGAGGCGGATATCACCGTTGTGAGCAGTAGCTAGCAAGTATCGGGAGAGGCGATTCCAACGCACTTGGTTGGCACCCGCTGTAAAAAGATCAAATTTAAAGTTGTGAAAGTAAAAAATTTATAAATAAATTAACTACACTAAAATGCATTAGACTACATGTATTAGAAACCTGGCATACTGTACCAACATTTTTAAACTGTTTCACAACTAAACATATCCAAATAATAACTCTTATGGTAAAACTCTTAGGGCGATTGAGAGCAGGCGGAGAGGTGCGATTTAGAGGGACAAAATCAAATTCGTACTAACAAGAGGATGTGTGCACACAAGCAGCAGCTGGGAGTGGAGCGGTCTATTTTGGAACAAACTAGTTTGTTTCTTCTGAGCGATTGCGAGCGGGCAACATTGTCAAGAGTCATAGTTATTATATATATTTTAAGATATATTTAACTTATATAAATAACTACCTTCAAGTAGGATCTTGATCCAAATATATAGCACAGTTTTTAAAATGAACAAATTGTAGCTGACAACAAACCATATGATATATATTACATATAAAACTTCAAGTTAACATTTATGGGGCACAAAACATTTCAATTAATATAAGATAGTTTTAATTTTTTTGAAAGGTAACTTTTAAATGTAAATTGAATTTTTTTTCTTATGAGCTGAAGTTGATGAACATTTATAATTTATTGTATGTATACAAACTTTTAGAATAAACTGAATTGACCAAAATGTAGTGTCCAGAATATCAAAATGGTTATCTGTCAACTTATTTAAATGAAAATTACGTGGCCTTACCTTAAAGTTACCACCAATCTTTCTTCTGCACATATTGGTTTTTTGCTTCTCCATACAATACAAGACATTCGCATGTATTGTACGAATCGTGATTCATGCTTCTTTAGTGGAAACAAATGGTGATATTCACCATATACCTCCCTTCCTTCATTTATTTTGTGCACCCACTTCGACTGGCTTGAGGCCATACACATACAATACCACTGTATGTGTATGAGTGGGTGGGTCAATAATACTGTACGTGTATAAGGGGGCTGGTGGGTCAATACCACTCTACGTGTATGGGTTGGCGGGTGGAATACTGTTGTAATTCAAAAATTATTTTATTATTGTACAATTTTTCTTTTTCTTTGTTTTCATTGAAACTTAAGTATACATGTTACTTTTGTTTAGGAAAATATTTGTGACGTTTTATTTCTATTATCTTCCACTCATATTTTGAGACACGCAAAATGAATGTTTCAACCACGTGTTTTCATAGTGCAGCGATTTTCACGCATACTTAAAACAGTGATATTTTGGAACTAATGCTCCAGCTCAACGTTGCCTGTTGTTGCACGAGTGCGACATCAGTCCCTCGCAATCACTCTGCTACAGCTCGCTCCAATTTGTGCCACTCAGCTCCGCTCTCATTTGCTGTTTGTGTGTTCTTACTCTTAGGCTTTTGCAAAAGATAAAACTAAATTTAAATTTTTAGCCTAAGAAAAGAACAAAGAGGTGTTGATTTTTAAACTTACAACTACAAGTAGAATCTATAGTTAGGACTTCTTTTCTTCTGCTGTCTAACAAGTCCACTAATCTTATTCTTTCGAAAATTAAGTCTGTTCCAACACGTAGAAATATTCCCTCCCCTCATGCCTACCATAAGACCAATGTAAAATTTGACACAAACTCCCCCACTTTCTTATTTAAAACCCCATTAAAAATTTATAGTGGAATTTTACTATCCAAAATAACTTAACTTTAAAATTATTCTTCAAGTTCAAATTGGCTTATTAGTTAATGACAGTCTGTGAACTCTTTCGGACTCAAATTAAAGAAGTTACTCTAAATTAAAGGTGTTTTACAAAACAATTCAAACTTAAATTAGCCACCAAATTTGTTAGGGTAGTAACATTAAAGAGCTCTACTTTATATTATTCTTCTTATTTGTTTAATACATTTTAAATTAGTAGTCACTTGCTAAGGATTCTTGTTTAAAATTGTTGATTTAACCCCAAAACACCCCATTTTAAGAGAGGGGATCAATTTTCATATATCATAAACTCCTCAGTTGGTCATATAAGCATTCACAGAAGAAAATCACTTCATCTCTATTTATAATAAAGTTAATATGAGGTGGAGAGGACATTGAAACATGAAGTAATTACTACAATTATGTATAACAATATAACAATTTTAAAAACCCATAAAAGTCAGTTAAAATCAGCAAATCATATCAGAAATCTCTTCGTTGTCAAAATTAATCTTCACTTTGATTTAATGATAAGATTAAATTTTGCTAGAGGCTCAAGATTATATTATTTTTCACATACCAACAGAGGAAAGAGAAAGCGATGGCCTCCGTGAATCTCTCAAATCCCAAATGTGTGTGTAGGTGTCAATGGAACAACTTGCAATCAATTCGGGGCTGGATCGGTGCCAGTTCAGGTCCGTTACTACTCTTGTATGAGCATTCAACAGATGAACTTGCGACAAATCACTGTTGTTCAACTTGTAGATTTCGACTCTTTGGTTACTCTGGTATGACACACATTTCACTAAGAAAATTAAACATTCAATATCTAATTCCATTAAGTTATTCCTCTATTTTCTGTTATACAATTTTGCGAGTTTTCATTATAAGAACAAAATAAACATTACTACTTTTATAAAATGAATAACCATGGGAATCTCACTACATTTAATAGTAATTTCAAGCTAGTACAGAATAGAAAATAAAGTTTTGCCATACATAGAAATGAATCAGAAAACAAAAAGACAGTTCCTATAACAAGATTGAGAGAAGAGTGACATTCATGACCAACTTTAAAATAGAATTTGGTGTTTGTAAATCAAATATAGGAAAGAGAAATAGTAAAAATTGCAGTAAGAGATGGCCTGAATGAAAACAAAAAATAGTAATATGTAGATTCCTTAGATTTATAAGGAATACCTGTGGGGCATTTGGCGATGAACGATCTGAAGTTTAACGGTAAAGAGAAACTGTAAACTAAAACAAGTTGTGAAAGTAGAACATTTAAACAATGGAAACAAGGGTGAGCCAGTGGCCAAACAGTCTAAGGCATCATGACTTTGAGGCCGGGTTAGAGATAGTGCTGGTTCGAATATGGCCTGGACTGGAAGATTATCCGTAATGATCACCTTGTACTGTACCAGTTCGTCCCTTACTCTTTCTGAATAAGTTCCTCTCACAGATCAATAGTCTGGGGGGAATGGGCAGAGTAAGGTTAAGAAGGAGATTGGCCTTTCCTTTAAAAAAAGTTCTACATAGAAGTTCATAGCTTAACTAAATTAGTCAACTTGCATAAGAAACCTCTTTTGCAATATTTGTTATTTTCACACCAATAATATAAGACAAAACGGACCCGTTAAATGGACGTAAAATGGGACTCATAATATCCTCCCATTTTCACAGTTTTATTTAAAATAATTGATAAGCCCAAGAAAATCAATAATTTTTACTTTAAATTTAACTGATTTTATAGACGGTGTAGTCTTAAATTAAATTTTTACACATTTTTCTATTATTAATACCCCAATAGAGATCTGAAAATGTACAAGCAATCCAAAATACATAGTATTAGTGTTATGTTTTGCTAACTGACAATCCAGATACTCAGATCTATCCCTAAGGCAACATTCGAGCCCTGTTTAACACCCAACATGGATTACTCCAGAATTCCCCATGCTGATAGAAAGGAGATAAACTACATTCTCCAAATTGTCCCAAGTAGGCATATTAAAATATAATACCAAAGGTGCAATCTGAGTTTGGTATAACTTTTAGTTTTTTATTTTTTTTTTTTTTTTATTTTAATAATGCAATGAGAAGGACAGGTTTTATTTTAATATGATTATTAGTAAACAAATATGAATGATTAAATAATATGGACAAGCAACTATAAAAAACATTGACAAATTAAAAAAAACTTATAAGATTATTTTACTTAAGCATGCTTGGCTTATATCAGGTTTTTCAAATATGGAGGTACATAGCCTAATGTAAAATCTAAGCTAGATGGTTAGCTATGTGTTGGCACTTAGCTCTTAAATTCAAATAAAGTTTGGAACTGAAAATGTTCAGATTAACCTTTCACACTTTGCTAAAATGTACTTGTACAACATGATAAGGAACAGTTTATGACAGTAAAGTACCAATGTGTTCATTATAAATCACACTAACTTACGGATATAGCACATAGATCCTCCTTGTGTGCATTGGGGTTCCATTCTGCAGTTCCCACGTCATATTTACTTTGTCTTGGAATTTTTTTTAGACTATCTGAAGGATCGTCTAACTTTTTCAGACCTAAAAATCTTCTCCTGAAAAGTCATAACTTAAGTCATTTTTTAAATTGGTTTATCAATATCATTATCGAATGTTTGTACTAGTAGGCCAATTCATTTTCTATTAATACTTTAATTTGTGAATTTTATTACATATTTGTTGATTAGTACACAAACTCATAATATTGATAAGTGTAAATAAGGGCCTACAAAGGTCTGTTGATTTCTTATTTTTACATATCGGTGAATGTAATTAAACTTAAAACCAAAAGTTGTTTTTATATTTTACAAAAGAGCTGTTTTATATTTTCCAGTAAATAACGTTGTAGACTTAATAAATTTTCATTAAAACAAATACTTTGATTATTAATATGAACTTACCCTGCAAGAAGAACGTAGGTTCCAGTCCAATCAACTGCCATAGCATTAGCCTAAAAATGAGCGTTAAAAATTTAACTAAATAACTTTAAAATATATTATGTGTACTTTAACTTTAAAAAATAATTACTTTAACTAAAACAAAACATTTCAGTAAAATGTTAGTAAGAGAATGTTTTCACCTAACTGTAAATTAAAAGCTAAATCAACTAATTGTGAAGAGTTCTGTAACACATATAGCTAAAAAATTATTCGAAGTATTAAAATTTAACTAATGGCTAGCTTGAGCAGGCCAAAAATTGCTCTTTTTTCTTAGAAAATGACAGACTTGAGTTTCAGAAAATGTTCTCCACTATTTTGTTTTGTTAAATGTTCTTCACTATTTCCGTATCTACAAAATTTTGGTGCACGTGAAATTTTTGCTAAAAAATGTTAAAACATGTTAAAACCCTATATCAGATGCATTTTTAATACATGAATATTTATGTTTATTTGGGATTAATCTTCTTAAACAAACCTTTAAGTATTAATTGTTCTTATATCTAAGTGGAAAATCCTGATCATTTAATAAACATATATATTGACAGTCACGGATCTTTCAAACATGACTCCCGATTGTCCTTCCTGCCCTCTCTACGACCTGGATCTCAATGGACCCTCTTACCTTCCTTTCGTACACACTGCAAACGTCGTCATAATGTATACGCAGTTTCAACGCAGGTTCTGTCTTCTACTACACCTATAAATAACACCATAAGTGGTAAAAAAAATTGATCTACAGTACATATTACATTTTATATTATGCAGTAGCAAATCATTTTTTAGACAAAAGCAGACTACTGTCACTCAAGATAACTGGGTTATCAAAAATGGTCCTGACCAGGAGAAGACGAGTGGGTCACAAAGTGTTGTAACCGAAGGCAGAATGGGTGAGCACTATAAGTAATAAACGATGAGATAGTGGGTGAGCTACAATAAATTGTGACTGAAGGGGGAACAGGTGAGCCACTATTAGTCATAACCGATGGGAGGACAGGTTAGCCACTAAGAGTCATGAACGATGTAAGTGTATGAGTCACAAAGAGCTGTACTCCAAGTGGTTGTGGACAGCAGCTTACTGCGGGTGATGGTGAGTCAGTGAAAAATTGAGCTATCAATGAATGGATACATAATCAAATAATATAATTGGGATGCGGTCAGACCGAGCAGATTTCTGACCATCAATGTAAAATCCACTGTAAGGCGCAATGTAAGCAACTTTTCGAATAGCTTTGCATCCTGACTTTCCTCCTCTTTCTGTTATAATATCTTCCAAATGCATCTGTAGCTTTAACATATCAGATCACCATTCCAGTTCAGTCTATTAAACGTTCCAGGTGGTGCACTCAGAGTAACACAATCACTTTTAATAAGTTGTAATTTTCATTCTATCATTGGATAGCACCTTTAAGGGCTCACGTAAAAAGCGCTGTAATTGTTAATAATTTGCTGTTGTTGGGTTTTAATGAAACAGTTTAGTAGACAATTATATTATAATATTCATATCAGAATGGAAATGTCCTTTAAAATAAAATATCTGCATTAAAAGAAAAATTTATTAAATGCAATACCAACCCACATATATCTGTTACAAATACTGCATTATTTATTGTGAGGATCTTAAAATAGACTAGTACTTTTAACAATAGGAGTAAACTTCTTTTACAATGAGCAAAAACATGCAGAATTTACTAGTGAACATTTAAATTTACAATTGAAACACCTGAACTTAATTTATTTTCAAGTAAAAATTAAGATGCAAACTTTTTTATTTGTGTATTTATTTTACAACTGAGTGTTTAGAGCACTGCTATAATATTTTTGTTTTGATATATTTTGTAAAATCTATCGATGATCATGATCATCTAGTATTTGTATCAAAGAATTAATCCAATTCTGACTCTTAGTTCTGTTACTTAAAAAAAACTTTAAGATTATTTAAGTTCAGATTATACCTAACTCTATTTTAGAAAAGATGTGGCACTACTAATATGGAATTAATTTTCAGTAGTAACGTATTTTTATTGTTACCTGTAAGTCTCTGTGTTCTGCTATGATGAACTCACTACTCCACCTTGTTGCCATTTTTAATCACGTTAAAGGCAATGTTTATATGTTCATCAGTATTTTTTTTTAAATATCTCAAACAATTAGCTGGTGATTCTGAAAAAAAATAGAAAATTAAGTTTTGCGATGTATGCTACAAGTTAAATAGTACAGAAGCCAAACTAAACTGGATATGAAATAACTGAAAGTGAAAAATAGCAAATATTCTACTAGTAAGTATTTATGAAAATCAGAGGTAGTAAGTATTTATGAATCTTACAGTTTCTAAGAATAAAATGAGGATTTTTAACAGAATTCTTTATAGATATTGAAGTCGAGAAGATACTTAATTTATAAATAAACAAGTAATATTTTATTGTCTTTATACAAATAAATTGCAGACATTAAAAAATACTTATATATATATATAATAATGTAATGTATAATTTATATAAATTATACATAGTCGGCACAGGTGTAACCTAACCAAACCTAATTAAACATAACTAAACCTAGAATAACATATCTAAACCTAATATATCATAACATAACTAAACCTAATATAACATAACCAAACCAAACTTTCAACCAATATCCTACAACAGCCCTATCCTAACAAAATGAAACCTAACTGATAATGGCACATTTTCAGCACTAACGTGCTTAATAATGGTTTGAATGTAAAAACCTTATGATATTCGTAATCAGGGAAAAATTCTTCACAATTTATGGGAAAAATATATTGTACCAGTCTTCCTCAGTTTCATAATTTTTTCGGCTTTCCACTGAAAAACACTATCATATTCTTGTTTTGGTAAAATATTAACTTTCTTGCCACCTCTGGAAATACGATTTCTTGTTGGAAAAGTGGTGAAATATGAGTTTATATTCTTGAGGTTGTTTTCAGATGCGGAAAACTCGATTTTTAAGGAAAATTTGGAAAACTAGTTGTTGTCTGATTGTGAAAAAACCAACTTTTTAAAAGAATCTTTATTTTTAGACAAATTTTTTTTCATTTCACGTTTTTTTTTATGCTGAACATAAATATATAACTTAGTTGGTTTTGCAGGGAAATTATTTTGGTTATTATGCACTTTTTTGCTATCTCTGAAAATATGATTTCTTGTTGAAAAAAAAATTAAATATGAGTTCATATCTCTTGAGGAGGTTGATTTCATCTGTGGAAAACTCGTTCTTTACCGAAAAATCGAAAAACTAGTTTTTTATGTGATAGTGAACAAAATAATTTTTTTAACCCTAGATTACGAATACTGTCACTTTGCGTGCTATTTTCAAATGTATACGCGATCGCGGAAGTAGGCTTGTCGCGTGCTCTTTTGTAAAACTCAATAAATTGCAATTATTTATAACAATTTTTTAGTGCTCTTAAGGAAGAGGGTTATAAGTTATAATTAACTTAAAAAATATTAAAATTTTGTCAATCTTTTCTAGACAATAATTATTTACTATTTTCTTTTTGTACGTTTTGATGGTAGAATGTGAAAGTACAGTTCTTGAGAAGAAAAACAAAATAATAAAATTGACATATGAAGTATATTTAATATTTTTTATGATTTTTGCAAAAAAAAGCTTACAAAGCACTGAAAAGAAGCACTTTGCAGTTGGGAGTTCATAATAGATCACCTAGTATTCCCCATCTAGGGTTAAATATTGTTACTTTTCACCAATGTTGTTTTATTTCACATGTTTTTTAATGCTGAACACAAATATATAGTTGGTTTTGAAGTAAAATTATTTTTTCAAGAAAAATGCATTTTTTACTAACCTAACCAAACATAACTTACTTATCCTAGTTGTCTATTTTCTTAACAAGAATTCGTGAATTGTGTTAAATACAAGTGTTTGGCCTCTGTGACGGCCTGTCAGTCATCACTCCGGCGGGAATACAGGGTAATTCAGTTTTTGTGATCAATAGTTGTTGTTTAACCCTTTGCACTCTGGACAAAAATGTTGGTTGGTGCCAAAAACTCCAGTCCATGTTAGTAAAGTACTAGCGAAAAACTCCAAGCCCATTTTGCCAATATTGTAAGGGTTTTATAAAAAATTCATAATTTAGTTATTTTATAACTTAGAACTATGATTTACGTTTTGTTGTTTCTGTTATAATATTCTGCATGTAAAAAAATAAAATTATAAAATTAAAATAATTTATATATATATATATATATATATATATATATATATTTTATGTTATTAAAAATGTATACCTAAATGGTTTTTAAAAAAATAACTTTGTACCCTTATAACTATAAAAAAATTGCATTGACCTATTATAAATCATTGTTATAATTATGTTCCTTGTATAATTACAAACTTTTATGCAAAATTTCATGCACTTAACTTCATAAATAAGTCCTTGGTAAGCACTTGTTGAAATCTTGACAAATTCTAAATTTTGCATATATACAGTGTATTATGTTCTCTGATCAACTTTGATTCTGCAGCACTAGTCTCATTTATTTTATAACTTCAAATGATGTATAATGTATCAGTAACAATGAAAAATTCTAAAATATATATATATATATATATTTAATTATAAAATGTTTGTTGCTAAAGCCACAAGGTCAAAAATCGTAAAATAATAAAAATTGTCAAACAGCTGATAAAATGAAATGTTATAGAAACTTGAAAAAACACAGATGAATAAAGATATATATATATACAGTATTTACAGACTAGGAAGTATTGATTTATTAGCATGTGTGTCTGACGGTTCCCGCGCAAAACCATGCGACTGTGTCGGTCCCAGTCGTTCGCACGCGCCAAAACAGCTGTAAAAAACGACTGCTGAAAAATAATATTCCATAGAGTACACTATAAAGTACTACTACGCTAAACTATAACTATCGAAGTTTATTATATCGTAATTTGAGCGCATTTTGAAAGTATATAAAGCCAGCAAAAAATATATTTTGAACGTCCGATCAATCGGACGTCGGAGTTTTTGGCACATTTAGTGATCGTACGAAATTTCGGACGTCGGAGTTTTTGGCATAAACTCAATTGTCCGAAATATCGGACGTCAGAGTGCAAAGGGTTAAAATGATCACATAATGGCTGATAATCGCATTTCGTCGTGAAAGTAGTTTTTCCATTATATATCTCGTGAAATAATTGTAATAAACCAAGAGTTTTCAAATTTGTATTCAGCACAAAAAATACATCAAAATAAAATAAAGAAGATCAAAATACCATTGAAATTAAAAGAAATACTAAATGTTTTAACAATGGGTTTTTTAGAATTTTTCGGTAAAATATGTGATTCCCGCTGAATAAAAAGCATATCAAGTGAAAATTCAGCCAATTCTAGACCCGTTTCAAGTAAAATTTTCTAATTTTCTTTGGTGGCAAGAAATTGCATAAATACCATTATTTTTCAGGCGGAAAAATGCATTTTTTTACTGACCTAACCTAACTTCTCCAAGATGTCTATTTACTCAATAACAATTTGTGTTAAATTTGAGTGTTTGGCCTCCGTAACGGCCGTCATATAGGTGAATAATAGTTGTTGTATGGCCACTAATTGCAATTCTCCGCGAAAGTAGTATAAGAACAAAATAGTCTTCAATTATGTAATCAGCGCAAAAAACACAACAAAATAAAAATATGATTAAAATACCATTTAAATTTACAGAAATATGACAAAAATACTAAAGTTGTGATATTGGTTTTTTTTAGAATTTTTCAGTAAATCACATGATTTCCACGGAATAAAAAGTATATACTGTGAAAATACAAACAATTCTAAACCCAATTCTCCCATTTTTTTTTGGTGGCAAGAAACTGCATAAGGTTTAGAATTGGCTGTATTTTCACGAGATATGCTTTTTATTCCGCGGAAATAACGTATTTTACCGAAAAATTCGAAAAAACCAATGTCACAACTTTTAGTATTTTTGTCATATTTCCGTTAATTTAAATGGTATTTTAATCATCTTTTTTTTATTTTGATGTGTTTTTTTGCGCTGAATACAAATTTGAAAACTATTTTGGTCTATTACAAATATTTCTCGAGAAATAACGGAAAAACTACTGTCGCGGCGGATCGCGATTAGCGGCCATTACGCGATCATTATATACAACACTATTAATCACAAAAACCGAATTCTCATATATTCCGGCCGGAGTGACGGCCGGTAGGCCGTCACGGAGGCCAAACGCCCGAAATTAACGCAAATTACGAATTTTTGTTGAGAAAATAGACAATTAGGATAAGTTAGGTTACGTCAACAAAAATGCATTTTTCGAGCTGAAAAAATAATTTTACTATAAAACTAGTTATATATTTGTGTTCAGCATAAAAAAACACGAGAAATGAAAAAAAAATTTGTCGAAAAATAACGATTTTTAAAAAAGTTGGTTTTTTCATTATTAGATAAAAATCTAGTTTTTCAATTTTTCGGTAAAAAACGAGTTTTCCGCGGACGAAATCAAACTCCTCAAGAGATATAAACTCATTTTTGACCACTTTATTAACATGAAATCGTATTTTCAGAGGTGGCAAGAAAGTGCATAATTACCGTTTCTTGGCTATTTATATACTGCGAAAAAATTTTCAAGCCGAAAAATCAACACAGCCCCTGTTCTACTTAATTACAAAAACCATTGTTATTTGTATGCTTTAATGGAGGCTCCTAGAAAGTACGTTGTTACCAAAATGATTATTGCCACACAGATTTGATAATTCATTATTATTACCACTATGATTTATTTTAAAGAATGATAGTTTCAAAAGTATCTTGAGAGTGCATAATTACCACACCTAACTTGTGATCTCAAGACACTTATGGACAGGCAGGAGGTTAAAAGTACACAAATAAAATAAATACCCTTCTTATGTTGATAGATCTGTTTCTCAAATGTTTGGACATTTTACTGTACTACTGTTTTGCATGCAGTGCTAGTTGGTACTTGGTTTTGAGTTAATTAGAGAAAATAATGTTGATTGAAACCAGCTTGAGTCTTGGCACTAGCTAAACGTACGAACATTTGTGCATGTATGTATATCACAACATACACTGTAACTGTAACATTTTATTATCACACTTCAATAAGATGAGTCTCAGAATTTGTTTAGATTGACTTGACAAACAAGGACGATAATACTATTTATGTATAAACTAGTTCACGTTAGGGCTACTATTTTAATAAATTAAATGATAAATATAATAAAGTACCCTTTTATTCATTTTTTATAAAAATATATTACCGGTTTCGGCTCTTAGGCCATCTTCAGATAGTAAAAATACTATTTAATAATTACAATGACGTCTACAAAAAAACTTAATAACAACCCACAAAATCATAAGAAGGGAAAGCGCAAAGCGATTGGGATTGGATTGGATAGGAAAGGAGGAATCAACCTACAGAATAGAAACAGACTACAAAAAACAGATGTGTAGTTTTTTTTAACAAAAAACTATCACTTTTTTGTCCGAGGAGCAGTTAGGAAAAAATATTCACTGGGGATTCAAAAGTTCCGTTTTCTTGAATTGCTTCCGAGTTCCAATCATGTCATGAAGTTCATACGTTTGAAATGTAATGTAATAATTTAATCCACGGTAACAATTATTCTAGTTACCTTGTTTTAATCTATCTAAATGTACATTCTTATCAGATTTAAACAAGCAAACCTTAACAAATCTTCAAGTTAAAGGCACATAGGATTTTCATGTTTTGACATGAATTAGTTTTATTTGACACTACCTGTTTATCCGTGCCTTGCTACGAGTTTAACTTATAAACAGTATTTTTTTTAATGTTAAATTTCGCAAGCAGTACGTAGCCTATTTCAAAAATGTTCGTTTTATTTGTTTTTATCCAACAGTTGATGAATTCAAATGAATAAAGTAACTCCTTTACATTATCATTGAACCGTTAAAGGCCACTGAGGTGGAGTCCTTGAGTTTGAAGAGAATGAACCAACCCGGTCATACGTTACACTCGTTAGTGGGATCTTGGCCCACGGCCTCACCTGGGAGCTATGCAATTAGTCTCTTTGTGGAACTCGACCTGCAACCTCACCAAGACATTCTGCTGCAGTCTCAACTGTTGAACTATGCATGCGATTTGTCAAAATACTCTGCTACAGCCCCATTTATGCACATCGGCATGCGGCCTCGCCAAGATAATTAGTCTGTTTAACCATGAGTTTTTATTTTGGGGGCAGTGGAACACATAAACATAGTATTTTCAAATCTGGTGGCATATTATTCATCAAGAGAAAAATAGCTTTAATACCCATATTAAATCTATTCTTGATTGTTTTTACTTTAATCATATTTTAGTTTTCGAGATTTTGTTTTTCGATTTTTTAAGTTTTTTTTTTTAATTCTCGAGATTTGCAAAAAGATTTTGTTTGTTGGGGGGGGGGGGATATCACCCTTAAACGTAGTGTCTGCCAAAATATAATAGTATATTCGGATATAGGTGATTAATATTTGTAGTTCGATATCCCACTTTATTTTATTTTAGAATTAACCTTTTTTTAGAACATTTTGGCTTGGGGGCATATACCCCTTACTATTTGCCCTTTAGCAAATCTTATGGTATAATTGGATTCATGAGAAATATACCATTAATTTGATATTCCTTGAGAGTGGCTACTACTAATATTTTATAAAGGAATTTCAGGTCTAATAACTCAATGTAAAGAAATTGCACATAATTTTTGATCACTTATTTATTACAGGTTATCATGGCAAATTTAATTTGTCATTTGCTCTCAACTGACAGACTAGGGGTATATACAATGGCTCAACATTTTATAAAGTGGTGGATTGAGCTGCAGATTCTGGTTTAAGTTCGAGATGTGTGTACGCCATATTGGTCACTATGGCCTGTTTTCCATTCTTCGACATTCCCATATTGCAACATTTGATGATAACACTACTGTTTTGTCTCCTCATAATGATGAAATGAAATTATTGTTTATTATCCGTAACATGTATACATGCATGAACATGGCCATACCTTAAATCTAGGACTTGATTTATAATGAAATACAAAATTACTAATCTAAAATACATAGTATATACATAAGAGGAAATCAGTAGACCTATAGTTCAATTTACATTATTTGAAGATCAGAATAGTTAGTACAGTATTTAAATCCCATTTTTATTTATAGAAAGATTACTGTCTTAATACAAAATTTTAAACATACTTGGAATACACATCATTAACTAATTTCATTACAATTAAATAATACAAATTCTTATGATCCTGCACACGCATCGATTCACTTGCAACAAGGTTTATATGGTATTATCACTTGGTATAATACTTGCAGGGTCAAGGTAAAATGAAACTAAGCTAACTCATATACGGACACTAACGTTAAGTAAAAGTTATTGTCCAGTTTTAACAAATGACGTTTAATTCCCTGAAAAACAACAGAAAAAACATATTTCGATTTATTCATGACAAATATGAAAAAAATCAGTTGATAGTCGTATTGCATTTGCAAAAGACGAACTAACTAGATATGCCGACTTAAAAGTTGTACAAAAATGGGTTAATCTTTTGCTAATATTGTTATGTTGTATACTTAATATTGCATTTATTTTTTAACATAAATAATAAATTTATTTCCAAAATATAATTTGTATTGGCTTCACTAAGTATGGGCATGCTTATCAGCAGGGCATATAATTGGTTACAATTAAAATAGACATTAAAAATGAATAATTACTAAGTAAATAAACTAATCTATACATTACAGATGATTAGTGGATGGCAATTTACTACCAAATTTAATAGTAGCAATAAATAGCAATAGTACAAATATTGTTAACAATGTTACAAATGTTGTTATCTTTGGATTTATAGTCCCATTCATCTCGCTAGAAAGTGATTTCTCGGTCAAAGCCATGTTTTAAACTAGGCAAGTCCTTTCATCTCAACTTTGATTGTATCACATAGTCTTGTCATTTATATTATCCAGTTAACAGTAGACAAATAAAATACTACTCATCAAATTAAAAAGTAAAAATAGTTTATTATTGAGTGTTAAAAGTTAACCATTCAGATTCAAATTTACGCAATATTGAATGAGAATATTATATTTAATTCAAAATCTATAAGATTTAAGTTCAGAATATTCGAACAAATTATAGAGTAAAAAATTGTGCCTTTTGCACATTACGATCGTTCTCTGGGACAGTTCAGTCTTCCTCTCTGTGTTTCATTTACTTTCCGTGTCTTAGTGTTCATCTTTTGTGTTCCATGATTTTTATTTGTGTGTTTCTTGATGTCGACGGCAAGCTCGCCATTCTAGCTTAGCAGCCGACGACGACATGTTTTGTGGCTGGAAACATTTGGCCCTGGCACTGGGGTCGGGGAGTGATGGACGGGCACCTGCATGGCTACTGACGGCGTTTTCCTGGAGGCACAGTGCGGAACCTACGTTCCAACTGTGCCTCCAATCAGATCGGCAAGAATTTTTTCAATGTATTAGGCTATGTAACAATTCTTGCTGACCCAATTAAAAATGAAAGTACAGTAAAAAAAAATAAATAAAAATTAACACCCATACACGTACACGTGGTATTGACCCACCCGCCCACCCATACACGTACAGTGGTATTGACCCACCCGCCCACCCATACACGTACAGTGGTATTGACCCAACTGCCCACCCATACACGTGACCCACTCACCCACCCATACACGTACAGTGGTATTGAAAAAAAAAAACAAAAAAAAAACCTTCCAAATTTCTTTTGTTGTCTGAGGTCCAGTAAGTTCAACTGCCGTTTTAAAATGTTGACATTTTGTTACCTGTCGTTATTGTGTTCTAGTTGTACTTTATTCATTCATGTATTCTGTTATTTAATTATTCTTGTATGTGTTCACTTTTATTATGTATTTATTATTGTAATATTTTTCAGAGATTTATATATATATATATATATATATATATATATATATATATATATATATATATATATATATATATATATATTAATAAAAATGTTATTAGGTCTGATCATTTTTATTTACATTTTATTTAAACTTTCCACTATTAATTTTTGATAATCTTTTTTTATTTATTTATTTCTATTGCCTTTAGGCCAACATATTATTATAAATATATTTTAGTAGCTATTATTGATAATGATTTAAAATAACTTTTCACAAACGGTCAACAGCCAGTTTTGTCCGTAAATGTTTCAATTTTTTTTATTTGTGACTTAATATTTTTTAATACTTTGAATTAAACGTTTTTTTAATTTTCATGTAATAAACAATAGTTTTGCCATTCAACTTGTGTGTGTGTTTTTTTCTGTGTCGTCCTCCTGAGTCCGGTGCCTTCGCACCCAACCTCGATGGGTCTAGCGCAATGTTCTGATAGAACGAGGGTGGGTTGCAAAATGTGATACTAAAAAATATGTTACGAACTTATTCTTCTGAAAATTAAATACACATATATTACTCAACAAAAACGCGTCTTTATTAATGTATTTGGCTATTTGCTTTTAGGTTCAGGCTTAAAATGATAAGAAGAATTACAAAAACATGTTAAGTTAAATGCAGAATGCACTACACACATGATGATGAGGTTAGGATGCTAGAAAGTGCCTCAATATTTATTCTCAGTCAGCCAATACTTCATTATTCATTTGTAAGACGCCGACCATAGAGATTTGGACGAATATGAGAAGAGAATGGGTGTAGTCATGTTCCTAACTAAGGTCGACTGTTAATCAAACCTGAGTCAGTTATAGTGATAAAACCTAAAATACTTTTTCAGAGTAAGAGTATTGGTAGGAACGCATTGTCTTTTATAGGCTGTATACTGACCTATCTCTTCTAATAATATTTCCTAAATGAAATTATAGTAGATTTAGGTTATAGATGAGATAAATGTATTACCACTAAGTACACTAAATTTAATATTGTGGTCCATGACTTCAACAAAGCAAAATATATATATACAAATATATATATATAAACAAAATAAAATATATAAATATATATAAATATTGATAATTAAATAGCCCCCTAAGTCTAATCTGATTTTTACATATATTATAGTGTGAATTCAAGTCTATTGGCACTACTCTAGTGGTTCTTTGTTATTTTTTAGTTATTTGTCTGCGACTTGCGTTAGCTTGAGCAGAAGACCACATGATTAGTATGTTGTTTATTTCTATTGTCATTATTCCATTGTCAAAATGATGTATTGTTAATATCTTTGGGGTTATAAAATGCAATAACGTTTTATTCATAGCATTGTTTATATAATTGTAATACATCTCGGAAACAAATATCATAAACGTGTTTAAAATAATTTGAGAATTCTTTTACCACAGATGAATAATGAAGACGTTTTAATATGTCACCTAATTTTAATACTTAAACATTCTATTTTGGCTGTATATTCCCCCTAATTAAGAAAAATGGATTTAATATATGCTTTATACAGGAAACACAACACTTCAAACAAAGTTCACTCGGATTTTGAAAGGTATGTTTCATTAAATGCATTTTACAATTAATTGAGTTAGGTCTAAAAATTAGGCAAGATTGGGACTTGTCTTCTTTAAAACAGTAGGAAGCCTAGGGCCTACTTAGCTTTTAACTGATAGAATAACAGACTTTAAAAAATCAATTTAGGCCTAGAGAAGCTGTGAAAGAGGTACAAATGTCATGTAATAGGAGATTTATAAAAACAGTAAAATCTCCATCTTTGAATTTGATTATTAGATTCAAGCTTTTATTGTTGTAACATACATAGTATGTATACAATTATCGTGTAAATTTAGGATAAGCTACAAGCATAACTTAACATGTCAACTACTTCATAGAATTCTTCTATCTTGTACAAACTAACTCAAATTAAAAATGTCATTAAAATATCAGCAGACTCTGAATGCTTAGTTCATAAATTCATATATTATTCAAGGTACTCTTTTTATGCTTAATATCTCATTAGACGAGGTATTGAAATGGAAGTATATTGTTAACGCTACTTTTAACCTGTATTTAGTCGCCTCATAGCAATTGATGCCTCAATGAGGCATGCTAATAGTGGTAGTTATGATATTTACAATCTGTCAAATAATATAATAAAAACGTGTATTCAAACAGTAGCTCATCCACTTGCCTAACTTAATATACAAATGAATGCTTGCGAGAGGGATGTTTCCCTGACAAATTACAACTGTCGTTTGTCTGTCTTATCCATAAGATAGGCCTCCAAGATGCTCATGAAAGTTGCAGGCCAGTATAAATGTTTCTTATTTTCCCTGAATTAATATAAATAATAGTCTTTGATCAAGTTAGTATTTTTCTTGACTAGAATGTGTTTTTAAATGTAGCTCAGTTTGGTTTTTAGAAGGATAGATCATATCCATAGATGCCATTGATAGTTTAGTACAGGAAGTTCTTTTAGACTTCAAAAACAAGGCTTGTTCTCAGACAATACTGTGTGATCGGAGCAAGACTTTTGAATGTGTCAATCATATCAATTTTGCTAAGTAAATCATATTTTATGAAATAAATGACGTACCTCTTAAGGTTTTTCAATCATTTTAGGAGAATATAAAGAAAACATTTCTTCCAAACCAGATTAATGTAAAGTTTGGAAAGCCAGGGTTCTGTTTTTGAATAATATATATATAAATGATCCGCTTGATTCAATAAAATCAAAAAAATGTTTCTATGCAGATGATACTATGTTATTATTTTCTTTTTAAATTCATCTACAGATCTCATTGAAATAAAATATTTAACGAAAAATGAACTTCTGAGTAATGCAGCTGTATGGTTTGGCACCAATGGTTTTTTAATGATTCAAAAGAAAAAATATTATTTGTAGTACAAATACCTAAAGACCCATACAGTCTTAATTCTGTCAAATCTTTGGAGTGTTTCTCGACTCTTCTAACATGGAGCCAACATATTACCTCGATCAAACCCAGATTAGGTTGATTTTTATATCTGTTAAAGCATTTCATAGTTAGTTTACCAAAACCCTAAACATTAAAACAGCACATTTTGCTTTATTCAATAGATAATCAAATTTGAACTTATAATATTAGAAAAACAACTTTAATAGAATTGGGAAAATGTTATCCTTGGAAAAAGAAGAAATAAAAAAAAGGATAATAAGTAAATTCGAAGAAACAAGTCTTTGCTGGTATAAATGGGGATATACACTCATATTAATCTGTGGGGGAGGGAGAGGGAGAGTGAGAGAGACTTAAAAGGCTTCCACTATTGCTCTCTCTCTACTCACCTGAAGAAAATGCCTGTGGTGTTGAAAATTTGTGAGATTGTGTCTATTTTGTGTTTGTGACTACTACTCTGGTGTTAGTGAACTTGTCTTTTAAGGTAAGTTTGCTGATGTCCTATCCCTCTAATATATTATTTCCTTTATTGCCTTTTTTAAAGATGATCAAATTTTACCCAATATTATTCCAGTTATTTTATAATATTCTAAGTCTATATTGGATTATCTATTGAAAAAAGCAATATATGCTTTAACATAGGATTTTGCAGTGTTTAAACATGGTTAAAAAAAGGTTTTTAAATGGTTATTGGTAAATACATTCTATGGTCTAAATATTTCTTAAATTCAATAAAATCTGATTTATAAAAAAGCTCAACAAATGTTACTGACATAAGCGAAAAGTTACTGCATTTTCTTATTATAATTTCTTTTTTTACTATTTGATGTATTTTTATTTCTATATAAAACAACTACCAGTAATTTTATGGACCAATATATCATCATTTTCATGTTATGTAAGTAGTATATTTGGAAAATATATTATTTTCTTTATATAGCCTTTTATAGCTTAGTGTTTTGTTTTTATTTTATGTGTCTTGAAATAACAAATTTTTATAGTTTTGTAGAATTGGCATTTATGCTGTAATATGACTTTGCCAATGCTGAACTGATTTGGTTGGTAAAGAATATTGGTTGTATAATGCCATTGATTTTACTATATATATATATATATATATATATATATATATATATATATATATATATATATATATGCCATTGATTCTATGTATAGTAAAATCAATGATAATGCTGAACTGATTTGATTGGTAAAGAGTATTGGTTGTATACCACTATAAATAGACAAACAATTCGTTAGAGGTAGTATATTAGAGAGATAGGACATCAGCAAACTTACCTTAAAAGACAAGTTCACTAACATCAGAGTAGTAGTCACAAACACAAAATAAACACAATCTCACAAATTTTCAACACCACTGGCATTTTCATTCATGTACACTCCCACCACAGCCACCTACCCAGCAATAGTGGAAACCATTTCAGTCTCTATCTCTCTCTACTTACCTGAAGAAAATGCCAGTGGTGTTGAAAATTTGTGAGTGGGTTTATTTTGTGTTTGTGACTACTACTCTGATGTTAGTGAACTTGTCTTTTAAGGTAAGTTTGCTGGTGTCCTATCTCTCTAATATACTAAATCCTGGCCTAGTGCCCTTTAACCTAACCTATAATGTTAGAGGTATTAATCCCGATCAGGCATATTTGTATAAGTCATATCTCACCCCATTATTTTCCCCTGTTAAAAAAAAAGAAAAACTTCCTGGGTTTTTTGTGCAGCAGTGGTGGAAAAGCCTCTTTTGATTATTTTTGCTAAAATGAGGGTGGATTTATTCATATTTAACAATAGGCTATATTTTAATTTAATTTACTCTACCTTGCATATTTAACGTAGGCTAAAAATATTAAATGTACTTATTTTATTTTTATAATTAAGGGAATAATGCAGAAATTTATTGGAAGATTTATCATTTAGTAAAAATCCCTAATTTTCAATGTATGATAAGAAGCAACCCTGTGAACTAGTGAAACAATGATCCTAAAAGGAAGGTTTGTATTCAGAAATTCAATATAAATTTCCGTTAATTACTGCTCTTACAAGACATAGTTTTTGATTTTACTCCACAAAAACCTGTTTAGTTATAAATTGATCAATGTTTAGATGATGACAAAATCACATGTACACCAAAGTTGACAAATATTGTTTTAGAAAACAATGTTGTCAACTAAAAGTTGCTCTTCTTAAATTTGGAGAAACTTATTGCCAAAGAATTGGCATGCAAAAGGTCTAGGCAGTAGTGTGAAGGAAGAAGAAAATAGAATTGTTGCCGCAGCTGCCTATATAATCATAGACAGCCATTGGACAAGAGGTACTCAAAGATATTGGGTGAGACTCTTGTTGAAGGCTAGGGATAAGGACAGTGGCAGTGACATGCTGAAGTACATACATGCACTGATGGGGGAGTGTTAGGCCCAGATATCATGTCCGGGGTGTGTGGAGGGGGAACAGTTTACCACCAGATTCTCACAAGTTGCTTGCGCAAAGCGCGCAGCAACAAATCTTTCACTTTTAGCTGTCAACTTTCTTTGATCTTTACTGACACTCCACGAAAACCAAAATTTAGTCAAAGATTTGTCCCTCCACAAGTGGAAGACAGAAAAAATTGCTGTATTTTGTAGAAAAAGCAACAAGTTGCCGCAATTTGTGGAAAACTATTTTGTTGTTTCTTCTAAACGTGATAATTTTCCAACAGTCTTTTATTGTATTTTTCAGTTTGCATGATGGTGAAACATTATGCTCAGTATCAAGCCAGAATATTGTTGCTTTCACAACTCGAACAGAATTGGACGACGTATCTGCAAAGTCATGGGGCTCTCATATCTACGTAGCTGATCTTAATACTCCATGGTTTAGTCACAAGTAAGTTTATTTTTCCTCCAAGTACATTTTTTTAAATCAAGCATTTAGATTTATTACATTGAGTAATAAGATACTTTATTGATGCTGTAGTCAGAGGAGTAGGACGACCTTCGACCTATCTTTCACCTGTAAATATTCAACAGACTGATGATAATAGAATGGAACATTGTATTATTAACGAGTCATCTTTTTAGGAAACTCTACCTACAAGCGGCGGAGTGGTTTAACTCATGGGTTAAATCATCGACAACGAAATAAAAGCAAATTTTCCAATCAACGCACGATAGAGAAGGTTATACGGACCTTTTTAACCTAAGTCTCATGTGATTTAGGTGATGAAAGGGAAAGTCTTCTTTGTGATGTGTTTTTATCAGGCTTAAACAGTGATAATCAACACATTAAGGAAAGACTCTTACGGGAAAGTGATTTAACCCTTGAAAGAGTAACCAATATTTATAAAGCAGCTGAACTCTCTCAAATTCAAGTTAAAGAACTTGAAGGTGATCAGTCAAATCATTTTGTGTCTGAGAGTAGGCCTAACAAATTTCAAAAATACAAGAATAATCAGTCTTCGAGTCATCACTTTAAACCTAACCTGAAAGACAATATCCAAAAGAAAACAAATAAAACTGGAAATAAATTTATTCCTCATTGTAGAAATTGTGGTAAAGGACATGCTCTTAATAAATGTCCAGCCTATAATGCATCATGTTTTAAAAATAAAAAACTCAATCCATTTTGCTTCCATGTGTAGGTTAAATAAAAAGGTGTATTATCTGAATACACAAGATTCTTGTATTGATGGTTCAAATGTAAATTCATGTAAAAATACAGAAGAAAATGTTGTTGTAGATATAATTTTAAGTTGTACAACTAATCTAGTTGAAAATAATTGCTATAGGCCAGTATCAAATGATAATTCTCTAGTGAATGATGATATAAATACAGGCCTATCTGAGCATAATCAATGGTTAGAAAAATTAATTATAAGAGGGCACACAGTTCTTTTTAAACTTGATACAGGTGCTCAAACCAATATAATTCCTGTCACAGTATTTCAATAAATTATTAGTAGCCTGTTCACAAGTACGGCAAACTAACGTTAAGTTGTCAATTCTTACAGGAGAAAATATCCCTGTAATTGGTAATGTTGATCTAGATTGTCAATTCAATAACAAAATATTTTGTATAATGTTTGTTGTTGTAAAGGTAAAATGTTCACCTATTTTGGGCTTAAATACTTGTTGTAGATTAGGTCTTATTAAGCGTTCAAGTGACCAACAACTGTCTAATCATCACTTTATAGACATTATAGATATTTGAAGGTATAGAAGGTGTAGTTACTTACATTGATAATATTTGTGTATGGGCATCTGATGAGTCAACTCATAACATTTAAGGGTAAAACAGATTTTGCAAAGAGCTCAAGATTATGGAATCAAATTTAATCCAAATAAATGTCAGTTTGGTAAAAAGTGAGATTATATTTCTAGGACACAAATTCAATGCTGATGACATATTTCCTGATCCTTCAAAGTTATTAGCAGTGCAGGATATGCCAACACCAAAAGATTGCAAAGATCTAGAAAGGGTTTTTAGGCTTTGTTAATTATTTGTCTAGATTTATATCAAACTATTCCACAGTAACTGCTCCTTTGAAACAACTACTTTGTAAAGATATTGCATTTCAGTGGAACAATGAAGAAGAGCAGTCTTCTTGAAATTCTCCTTCTGTTCTTGCGTATAATGACCCAGAAAAGGAACTTACTATGTCAGTCGATAGCTCATCTTTTGGATTGGGTGCAGTGTTATTAAAAGGTGATAATCCTATAACCTATGCACCTATAATCACGCACCTTAACTAAAAGTCAACAAAATTATTGTCAATTGGAACTTGAAATGATCGCCATCGAGTTTGGATGTATTAGATTTCACCAGATATTTAACCTGTATTTTATTGTAATTTGTTCTGAACATTTAAGTTACAGTTAATAGCCATGATTCAACCATTAGAGAGAGAGAGAGAGAGAGAGCTTCTTGCCCTGTACATAGAGGTATTACAAATGTTCATACAAAGTGAATAGATACATTTAATCTTATTTATATACTATATCAACATTTGTTTCTTCTAATACTCTCTTTATAGACCTACTTTTAACTTGCCTTAATGTTATGTTATGGAGTATAGAGTGCAAAGACATCACAAAAGTTTGTACATGCTTGTCCAGCAAAAGAAATCCTTTTGCTGAAAATTATATTTATGTGTGTAGGGTGGGCGAATGATCCCTTTATCTATAAATAAACAGTGTGTAGTCACAAGGGCTTGTGAAACTTTTTGGGAGGTTGGGTTGCCATTATTGGGATTGTAAAATCAAATAAAAAACAACTAATTATTTTGAAAAACTTAAAGACTAAAGTAAAATGGGAAGGCAATCAACATTTTAAATATTTGGGTTGGTGGGAACATATATTATATAAAAATAAGTAATCCTTACAGACCCTGGTTTAACCAGTTCTCTAGCTAATTGCTATTCATGTTGGTTATTACAAGGGCTTGTCTAATGGTTATAGAAATTTTACTTTCCTTGCCCAAGTTATATGATTAAAATTTGTATTTTTACAATTAATATAAAAATAATTTTTGGATGACATCTGTTATTTAAAAAATAAAGCATGTTCCATAAAAGACTAAGGAAATAATATGAAATTCTGATTATGGAGGTTGCACATTAAGTCATTTATCTGAGTAAGAACATAAAGATTACCTAAATCTAACCCTCGGAGGAAAAATGTAGTAAGTTGTTGTTAGTGAGGAAAATCAAAATTCGGGATTATTTAGATCTTGCTCAATATCCTACACGCTTGATGACTTAAATTCCTGTGTTTTCGTCACCGGGCCATTATCAGAGGTTATGGATATCACAGGGCTATATATGTTTTATTATAGTTTGTCAGCATTTCTGGTTATTAGTTATATTTAGAAGGAAAATAGTAATTTGGAAGCAGAAGTTGCAAATCGAAATAATCCAATGTTTTAAGATTTTAAGTAAGATTTTTTTCTGATTGAATGTTACAGGATTCTTTCAAGCCAAGCATTGGTTACAGCATTAGAATGGGATTTACCCGGGTACAAACTCCTTGTTGCCGATGCAAGTGGTGTTGTCTCCTTGTGGACTCTAAAGGACCATGTACTCAACGACTGGCTTTGCCTAGGCACAGTAAACTTCGCAGGAGAATATATAATCGGTGCAGCCTTTTTTCACAATGGGAAAAAGGTAGGTGCTTAATATTGTGATTCTATAGGATCTAATCAAGGCTTATGTAAAGAATCGAGGCTATAAATATTTTGCATAGTTGTCATTATCATCAAAGAAGAATGTTATAAAATTATTACACTAACCATAGATGAGTGGTAAGGTAATTCCCGAAGTTTTTATAAATCTAATTGTAGTACAAAAAAAGTAACTCTGATCCTTTATTAATGTAATAGTAAAATATTTTTATAAACAGTTCCATGGTAGCCAACCAAAATATGCCAAAATTGATTTGTAATGAGAAAATAGTGTTTGTTTTTCAGTGAGTTTGAAGTATATTCTATTTATATTGACTACATTAAAAAAATATGTTATTATATTTCAATTTTCGAGTATTATATATCTTATCACATAACAATTATATAAACACATAAAAAGTCTGTAAAAATACAATAAAAATGTTTTGTATAACAGATTTCTCTTTATTATAAATATAATTTTATTACTAATCTAAAATATATTTATATATTTTATTTTATTACAAAATTTAAATCAAATACAGTACAACCTAGGTTATCCGGCCTAATGTGGCGAAGGTCAAGCTGGATACGATAAACATAAGTCATAAATAACTTGGTTTTATTGGAGAATCACGTTTAGTAACTGATAACAAACAGCACGTGTAAGCGGGTGCCTACAATTGCACATGATGCAATGCGCACTGCAACAGTTGTAATGAAACAAACGATGTTTATCACTATCGCCAACTTTGACGCTGCTTTTCAATAAAGATATTTAAAAATACAACTGTGTTTTAATTAGGCTAACAAAAGTTCTAAGGTAAATGTTATGTTCATTATATATGTTTACTTAAATATTAAATCTTATACTTAAATTTCATTTTAACTCCGGCTCTATGAAAAAGAATATGTACAGTTATGTAACTTCAAATTATGTGCATGTAAAATAAAATTTTCCACTTCCGACTTCCCTCACTCGCGAAATGGACTCCTCCAACCAGCCACACTGAACAAAAGTAAACAACATTGCCAGCTCGGATCTTCAGGCGCATTATTAAATTATTAGGCAGTAACAAGCAACCGCTTTTCGATAGAGGGTGACTAGTCAATACAGCGCCTGCAATTTGCGAAATGCAAAACCGAAATACTCGTGTATGGCATTTGCGTTTGAAAACTGAAAGACCCTTCCGATTAATTGTAATTTTATCTTATAAATAATTTTTATTGTTATCTACTTGCTAAACTTGATGATACTGAGGCCGGCAATCGAGGTCGTACTGTATGTCATTATAGAAATAAAAATATGTACAATAGCATGTAGCATAGGCTACAAAAAGCTACAATTGTACATTTATAATTTTACAAAATATCCCAAAATATATTAGAAAATATAAAATACATACAAATACTATAAGTGAACTGAAATAACAAAATATATTTTTAATATATAACCTAAAAAAACTGAATCATAAAAAATACTATCAAACATATTTAAAAAACACACATATCGTAATATATTCTGTTACTTCACATATTTTTTGTCAACAATTACAATGGAACCTTAATATAATGAATCTGAAGGGGTTTAAACAAATGTTATATCAAGTAATTTGTTATGTTGAGGTTCGTCATATTGAGGTTAAGATCGAAAATACTTATTGCTAAAAATGAAATGATTAATTCAAATTTGAAACAGCCATCTCATCAATACAACACAAGAAACAGAAATGACATAGTTGCGCCTCAAAAGTTGAAGTTTTTTAAAAAAACCTTCATACATGGGGAGACAATTTTTGAAATATGTCCCAAATTATATAAAAAATGAAAAATGTTCTAAAACATTTCAAAAATGTCTGAAGGAATTTTTGACTAATAAAGCGGTATATTCCATTGAAGAGTTTTCCACCTCCTTTTGAAACAAAATTGTATTACTAATTATTGGGCTTTGTATGATAATAGTTTTAGTCATTAATTATTAAATAAATATTTTATGTCTTATATATGACACTATTTTTTTGTATTATGTACATGTATTTTGAATAAAGATGTTTGAAATTGAAATTTGTTATATAGAGGTGATTTCAGTAATTAAAGAGATAACCTCTGCATACCATTTATTGACAAAGTAACATGGACACAGGTTTTCTATGTTTCATTTAATTAAGTAAACAATACAAAATAAAAAGAAGCCCCGTCACACTTGTACGTATCGACATACGACAAGGCGGTAGGGAGCGGGACAGCGCTTGGTAGTGGGGCCCGCGCATGTGCAGTACCAAAACTTGATCGAATCTGCCGTGTTGTCTCCAGACTATACGATTTAAATGCAGGCGTCGCATGAAAATATTGACATGTTCATTGATGTGCGATCATTGAACTGACGTCTGTACTAGCTCTAAAATTCCCTCCACACTATGCGATCCACATACAGATCTCGGAATTTTCCTAAATCTGTGCGATTGAATGTTTTATGGTTGTATAGTCTGTATGGGCCTTAACAACACACAGTAGGACACTAAAACGGTATCCATTAGGTACAGGAAATGACGCTAAGAATACTGGAATGGAAGGAAGAGCTGGGATAAGGGGAGCTAGACGGTTCTCACAGCCCCTGCCAGCTGAGGCGAAATTTACTTTAAAGTGAGCCTGTAAGAGGTACATTTCGTTATATAAAGGTTAAATTCACTATGTAGAGGTTGACAGTTTAAAAATTGCTAAACAGAGGTAATCTAACCTATATTTGGAGGATATAAAATTCGTTATATTGAGTTACTGGACATGATTAATTCGTTTTAGAGGCATATTTACTGTTAAGTATTACAGCTAGTTTAGAGGGATTTTCAAACATTTTTTACATCAAGGAATTCGTTAAATTGAGGTTCGTTGCAACGAGGTTCTACTGCAATAGATTGATTTTTATTGATAAATAACATGATTATAAAAAACAATATTGTAAATATATTCATCTGACATTTAACTCTATAGCTGAATTAAGTTAATTGTAGGCTAACAATCATTTCGCCAATCACTAACAATGCTCTCTTATAAATTAAAACACTGTAATTTGTACCCCTAAATATAATGCATATTTGTCAAATAAACATCAAAAACACCCTGAAAATGGCAATTTCGTACCACTGACAGCAATCATGATTTAAGCAATGGCTGGTACAACAGTTTTTTTTACAGTGACTCATATTAATGGCAATATACTCCATGTGGCTAGAAACATAAGTTTCCCTACCCACAGATGGTCCAAGTTGGTCTGTCGATGGTTTCATGCTAACAATTTTTTTTAAATGCCGGATTTTAAAAATCATTGTTGGCCAAATTTAGAATTTGCCGATTTTGAACCGAAAAATTAAAGTTTGTATTTAGTTCGTACGATAATTAATTGTAGTAAATTTTGAAGAAAACATGTTGATACTTATAAGGGAAAAAATATCCAAGATCAATTGGTACTGTTGGTCAGATTTGAAATACATTTTCCATAGTTTGGTAAAAAGATGAACACAGGTGTGTGTGTATACCACATATTCTTGACTTCACATACAACCTTTGACATTTAAATTTCAAACTCCAGTTGTTTTGCCTTACATTCAAACCTGATTTTCCTTTGATTATTATTTATATTTTCATCAGATTCTTGAAATCCTCTATCCAAATATTCAGTGTTCTGGAAGAACATGTTTTATTACATTGTTAGTATATTTAGAGTCCTTGTACATTTTTCACTTTTGCCAGTTTATACAACTGACTAAATGACATAAAAAGCATAACAAAAAGCAAATCATACATCTAGACTAATATTAACTAAATAAAAATTGTTGGAGGTTGCGTTATTACTATTTTTTTATTATATTACGTAGATTGTCATAGTTCCTGAGAAGAAGGACAATTATCTCTACAGTGAGAAGTTCACCCATGTGAGATTCGCTCCTTCAGTAAGACAGTTTGGCGGAAGATCAGTAGAAGGGTGCTTAGTGATAAGTTCTACAGGAATGGTGGGAGCTCTTGCAATCACTAAGGATGGGAACAGTCACACTCTAATTACTACAACGGAAAGCCTCGGTTCCACTAGAAATCGCATTACCTCTGTTGATATTTGCTATGGGAAAAGTGAGTAGGTAGTACATTGAATAAATTCTATTGTAGGATTTTATAAAAGCAATCATTAGTATTAAATCTCAATGTTGCAAATTTTATTTGATCCACCTTTCTGGCATGATGCGACTTAATTGGCATCACTTTTTAAAGTATTTTGTAACATGTTTTATAATTTACTTCTGTTACAATTAATTTTTTTAATGTTTTAAAATAACCACTTGAATCAAAACAAACTAAACATATACTTTATGACAAAAGCAAATAATTGTAAAAATCAAACCAAATCATTATAGATACATTTAAAATTATGATTTTATTAGTATACTTTGCAGCATTTTCCATGGCAGTGCATGGATTTAAAACGGTGCAATCTTGATCTAAAACTTAATTAAACAATTATTGTGTTAGAAGCTTGACTATATAATATTGATAAATAACTTACTTCAAGTCCACTTGTTTTGCAGTATCTAGCGATGTAATATGTGTATTTTTATTTGATGATAAATTATCTTACTTCAAAGATTTATTCAAAGATAGATTTAGACTTTATGTCATCCAAGGAAAAACAAACATTTGGAGCTGCCCTCACAGTTTGATATAATTTTTTATCAATACTGTTCAAATTAATTTTATGTATAAATATTGTTTCATTTTTGTTAGTAAATCTAACTTTAATCTTGAATTCCAATTCTGTATTTATTCTAAGTATATACCAATACTGTTTTCGTACTATCCAAAATTGTAAATAAAATGAGCGTTCTTTGAATTTATATTGCAATAGTGTAATTATAACACTAATAGTGATGTTCAAGCAAAAAATTTCAGATTTCTGATAAAAACACCTCTTTGCCAGTACCTAAGCTAGACAGCTGTGATTTACTAACAAAAACGTTTAATCGAATCAGCTGTACCACACCTCAAGATGCATTGACAATGCCGCAAAGGAATCTCCATATGATGAACTTTGATATATACTGTACATAGTTTCTCCTTCACATGTATTTTAACCCTTTGGCTGATATACAAAGATTTATCTTTGTAACAAAAATAGCTGAAAATAACAGTATACCGCTGTTGGCCGTTCAGCCAAAAAGTGATATGCGCACAACGATATTTCGTTGTTGTGTAATTAATTAAGCCTATCAGTTTTGGGATGACACATGTCAAAAATCTTCTTTTTTCCGAAAACTTTTTTTTTTCTATTAGCCTAAGGGTTAATGGATTCGCGGCGTAGTGTGGGTGGTGCTTTAACCCGTCATATCGTCAACAACACAAACTATTTTAGTAAATATAAAGATTCATAGTTTCACCAAACACTATTAAAACTTATTAATAGTAACAAGTCATATATTGTTGTTTGAAAGTTATTAGTTGACATTGGATCGTTCATGATTCGTAGCAAATTACTAGAAATTTCCAATACTTCAAGTGTTTTAAAGGAATAAACAGGTCTCAATTATTAAAAAATGACTTTCTCTTTAGAATAAACACAACGTTTAAAAAAAAACTCATGTTGTCTTTAGGTATTTTTTACCTAAGTCTTCATTTACAACTAGTGTTTTCCTAAACCCATAGTAATTTGAGAAAACCCTACATTCTAAAAAAACCTACATGCTTACAGACTAAGTGATCTTAAAAACGATCACACATGACACAATTATAACAAAATATAAAACACAGTATGATGTACAAAAAAAATACAAAATATGAAATTGTTCAACACAACACAGAGCAGGTTATAAAAATATTTAACTTATCCAAACAGTGTTTGATTTTCCAACTCAAACAAGATGGGAAACAAGGTACCATGAACCACTACACTCACCAGTTAAACTCACCACGAGAGTCGAAGACACCGTACTCTGCCTTGAGGAGAAACATAGTAAACTCCCTCCCTGAAATAAAAATCTGGATGTAGTTTCAGGTTCTTTCACCAGATTCGCATGAATATTGTGTTTTTGTTCCCTTTAGAGTCTTTTTTGTAAATAACTAATTGTTAAATGGAAATATGTTGAGATTTCTGTTGTTCACTAAACTTAACCCTTTGAATTCCCCTTGAATTAAGTTATTGAACACGAACAAACTGTTTTTATATTTTCCAGATGGTCAATATCTAGTTGCTGTAAGTAGTGGTAGCATCAAAATGCCAATCCAGTGTTTCAGAGTATCTGTCAAGCGCACTGATGACAAGTTGTCAATTTCTTCACAAGCTCTACCAAGCTTCTTTATGTTAGCGTGTACTTCAGCTGATCATTTGTGTAAGTTTCACTGTACATATTTCACAGAAATCATTTTTGTTGTTTGTATGATTTGTACTGTTAATAACTGATATTTACTTAATCATTTCACTCTTGATGTTTTGGTTTTTGATTGTGAAAACTATTTCTAATAGTTTAGATTTAATATAGTCAAAGATATATTAAATATGTTTTGTATTGTGTCTGAACAGGCTGAGTAGTGTCGTCTAGTTTTCTCTACGTACACAATAATAACATATATACAGTAAATAAAAGCAATCAAATTTATGAATTAGGCAAAAAATAGTAATTTATTTCATATAGTATTTAAAATTTATATAGTTATAGATTTATTTGTAAATCACTCAGCCTCCATGTTGTATATTGAAATATTATGAGCGTAGTATGAATTGTGTAGTAATGCTTAGGCTTGGGATCGGTAATTTAGGATGTCAAGTACTTATTATTAAAAGATAATTGTATTTTAAAATGAAGATACTACCCCAGAAACTCTGAACACTTTACCATATGTCTTAACCCTTTAAGGAGTAATGACTTGATGAAATCACTAGCCTAGAGGAGTAATATTTTGAGCACAAAAACGACGTTATGGTGTAAAAAAGTAAAACGATAATTTTTGTTTATATTTTAACCAGCTTTATTGTAAGGTACTAAAAATGGCACAATTTAAAATATAACTCAAAGAAAAAGCAAATTAACATATAATTTTAAATGTTTTGTTTATATGAAATATTTGAAAACAGGGATATACGCATAATGCTGCATTGCTCGAATGATGTGTATTTTCGCTATTTAGCATTTATTGTAGAGTTTAGCACCTTTTTGAGGTTTCCTCTGTTGACCTTGAAGATTTCATAGAGGATGTGGGAAATGCCGGGCAGTTAGGCATGGCAGTTGTTTATCGTTGCTCAGTGCACCTGCGTGCGGCATGGCCTTTACCTCTCTCGTTTGATAATGGCATTTAAAGGTTCAGTTTGAATTCTGAAAATGCACTTTTGTTATTGTGGATTTTGTACATTTGGAATGCATTCAACGTGGTGAAATCTCACAAATGAAAAAAATGTTTTCTGTACCATGCCGTAGTATTTTCTTGTTACATATTTGAAAAATATTATCATGTCCGTTCTGTTTATGGTACCCATGTCCTTATTGTATTTGAAAACAGACTTAGGTTTTTTGTTGATGTTTTGCCACTGTTGGTTACTGATAACATAGTGACTTGGCGAGAAGGCCGATAAGCCTGTGCACGCTGTTGTTTTGAATGACTCCTCCCACGGACAAAGCCCCACCCAGGTCTCAATTATGTGAATTATCATCGCTGGAATAATACTTCCTCCATTCCTTCTTCCCAAAAATTTATTTCCTTACTTCTGGAGATGATTATATGTGTTCTAGAGCAATAAAAATTCGTTTGTTAAAAATGGTGCATATAATGTTCCAAAACGTCACTACTCCTTTTAACCTATATAAGACATAACATTCCAGAAAGTAAGTACTCTTTACATCATTATTATCTTTACTCGTGAAAGGGTTAAGCAGAAGCCAGCTTTATTGAAGTTAAAAACTAATTTGATTAAAATGGAGTGTGAATTCTGAATGGTCAGAAGTCGTCAACCACTGTCCACTGGCTGTCCAATCATCGTATAGTATTGCTTTGAGTATTTTGAATTAGCTACAATATTTTTTGTTTTATAAATTTAACCCTCTTCCACGTTTTCAATTAGATTCAATTGTAAATGGAATTAATATTTGCCTGAAGTAAACATTTTTTTTCTAGTTTGGAATGTTCTCGCATATGGTAAATACTGTCTACTAATTTTACCGTATGTTTACTAGGATTGTCTTTGATATTGGTTACATGGTTTTGACCTACAAAAAAAATAATAAGCTTCAACGCTTTTTTATATACAATTATTTATAGTTTTCTTTTAGCAAACTATGGCCTCATATTCCTCTTATGTACAGTTATTTGGATTTATGAATGTTTTTAATTCATTTTAATTATTAATATTTTTTAAAATGTTCTGTTAAAGCAATAATGAGAAAAAAGGATTTCCTTACAATGTTATTTTTGAAAGGGACAAATTATTTTCTTCTTAAATCATTTTTAACAAAAATAGCCAACTAAATTTAATTAATGTTGTATAAGTAGAAGATGCTGTATATCGGTGTTTTTCTTCAGTTTTTGCTGGTTCAATTACTGTTCACAGATCACAATCAGTCATATATTTAATTTATTAACTAAGAATAATTTAATCCAATGTATTGCTCTAAACCATGTACAATTCTTTGATTGACTTTTGAAATATCGTATGTATTTAGATCACACGGTGACTCAGCTGAAGTTTGTTGTACGAGAGGATGCAGATACCTTGGTTGTGGCAGCCAATGGGGATACAGGAGCTCTCATAGAAATATGGGAACTACAAGAAAAGCCTCTAACAATCCATAAACTATTTCAATCCAAAGTGCAGTCCACTGAACCTCTCAGGTCTGTGGTAAGTCTAAGAGATATTATAAATCTAGAGTATTTAACTATTTTCCAATCTTCTTTATAAATGGAAATATGGTTTGAAATGTAATTTTAAATTAAATGTTTGATCCAGTTGGTCAGTAGCTTGGTTGAAGCCCAGCTTCATTAGCTTAAGGTACTCAGTTCAATCCCAATCAGATTGATTAAAAGCTCTCAAAGGGATAAGCTGATAACCACCGGCTGTTCATTTGACATTGGGATTGATTAATTATTTATTAATGACACTTTTCAAGGTATAGTCGGCCTTAGGTTGTAACAATGACTACTTTCGCTCATCGACAACTATCACAATCATTTGAAATACATATTTGTCCATATCTTGGCAATCAGTGTCTTAAGAATAAATAAATAAATAGAATAGATTCTGTCGTATTGGTGTGTAAATATACATAGGCCTATATATTTTGTAGGTACAAACATATTTTTCTCCAGAATATATGAATGAGTGGCATAATTGAAATTAGAATACATAGGTTAACTTTGTTGATTATATGATAATTTTAAATTTCATTTTTTTGTATATTGAATAGATAGGACATCAGCAAACTTAACTTAGAAGACAAGTTCACTAACACCAGAGTAGTAGTAAAATACACAAAATAAACACATAATCACACAAATTTTCAATGCCACTGGCATTTTCTTCAGGTGAGTAGAGAGAGAGACTGAGAGACTGTAGTTTTGGGTCTCTCAGTCTCTCTACTCACCTGAAGAAAATGCCAGTGGTATTGAAAATTTGTGAGATTAAGTGTTTATTTTGTGAATGTTACTACTCTGGTGTTAGTGAACTTGTCTTCTGAGGTAAGTTTGCTAATGTCCTATCTCTCCAATATACTAATTCCTGGCCTAGTGCTCTTTAACCTAACATAAAATTTCATTTGTTGTATGTTTTTATATCAATTTATAAACCACAACCTGTCTTACATGAAATTGTGGTTTATAATTATTGGGTTACATTTAAAGTAGCAAATGTGTGGAGTTATGGTATCCGAAGGTATTTGTTTTATTAATTTCAAATCAAAATAAGTTTATTCCTCCAATTTACATACAAAAAAGAAATAATTTACAATGCACTTCTATTTACAAACAATAAATTCTAAAATTAACATTGGTTCAAATATTAGTTGGTTATGATGTTTTAATAATTTTAATTATAAAGCCCAGTAGTACTAGTTTATGTTTATATAGGCCTTTCCTAAACTTTATCCCAATTAAGACAACAATTTCTCAAAGCAATTTAGGGATCTGCGATGCAATGTTTTGAATTGTTCTAGTGTTGGAGGGGGAAGAGTCTTTAGTGAGGTTTGTGGTGTTTTAAACTTTGTGTCTCATGTTTTTGGATGTTTATTCTCCAAATTAATAAAACATTCCAACCATTCAAAACTCAGAAGATGGTTTGGCTCGTACACTCCAGAAACCCACCCAACCTTGAGGCTTGTATATAAGAGGTAGCCTCAGGCCAGTATGCATGCATGTGTCATAGGGCAACCTTGGCTGTGATTTTTCTAACTTTACTACCACTTATTTACTTGCATAAATTTAATAATAATAAGTTTCAAGTAACGGACAAGAAATTTTATTCAACATTAGAAATACAATTAGAAACTTTACAATTTAGAAATGTAAAGAAAATAAATTGCACAGTGAAAAATATATGATATTCGTACTTTGCACCACAGTACAGTCTGCGTTTTTTTGTTTTTTTCTTACTTTCTACGCCTGTGGAATTTTGAACATGATATTCAAACATTGTTGAGGGACAATGGTCCAAACCCATACGGCAAATTTAAGTGGACCTCCTGGGATTTGAACTCATGACCTTCTGCATATGATTATAATCATATTTCATTGTGAATATGATTATGATTTGTATACATTCATGAATCAGTTAAAAAACTTCAGGTACCACATGTTAACACATAATTACATCAACCAGGGATTAAAGAATTAACTGAAAAACATTCACAATAGTTTACTTGCTACAAGTGACTGATTTTAATATTGATATTATTTAGTAGTTAAAGTAAATATAACTCGGCAACACATGAACAAAGAGAATTTATCAATTTAAATTACATAGTAAAACAAGAAATTTAATAAATTCTAAAATACAATTAAATACAACAGGCCTTCAATGATGGTTTTTTTTAACATTAATTGTTCTGCACGCTGTGTTGAAGTGAAACAACTTATTTAATATCGGAGCCTTGACCCAACATAAGCATAAGATAATCCCGCTCTACCAAGCTTATCCTCGTACCTAACCAATCATCCTTAAGTAGTATGTAAGGAGTCATGGTAAATTTATCCACTCTAATTTATATATACAAATATATGGTATAAACAGTTACGGCATTAGTTCCATCATGTTGAAATCCTGCAAAGAGGAAATTCTTTAAATATAATCTTTCACATAGTGATTTACTTTTAATTTATAGTCGTATTTTTTTTCTTGTCAAATCTTCTTGCATTTTATATTTATGGGCAGCATTTTATGTAAATGAATGAGTATCTGATTTAATGTTTTCCATTTAGCTATGGCAGCACCAATCTCAGTTTTCACTGAGCTCACCAATAACCTGCATGACCACTATGAAAATGGCTTTATTTAACACTGTACCTCCACCACTCTATGTAGTCCTGGTGTCAACTGATGGTTCAATCCACTGTCTGTCGAGAGATACTCTAAAACAGGTACGTCTTAAATATTTATCGGATTGAAAAAATAAAGGGATTTTTAAAATTTTAGTGTTTTAGTAGCTCTGATGTCAAAAATTAATGAATCGCGATATTTTACCACACACACATTTTAGAATCATGTAACAAATTTCTATAAGTAAAATTATTTTACAACATGTCTGTTAGTTTTTAAAGTACCCAATACTATATAAATAAAATATTGCATACCGGTAGTTAAATATTTTAGTAAGATATTTTGATGGTAACAAACTGAATTTCAACAGCGTTTTCTAGTTGGCGGTGTGCGGAAGATTTAACGTATAGGTTATTTATTTTTTGTGTAGCCTGCCAGGGCCAGTGGTTAGTTTATTAATAGTCCCAATTAGAAAACTGTTCTTGTTGTGGTGGGTGGGCCAATACCACCACACATGACTAGCCTATATCAATACGTTTAAGGGTGGGTCAGTACTTCCATACATCTGTGGGTGGGTCAGTGATATGACACGGGGAGAGATAGCCTGCATCACATAATTGAAAACTCTTCTCAAGGCTTCTCTATACAGACAGTATAAAAAACTCAATAAATGATGCTAGTTGTGAGACTGTTAATTGTTAAGAAAGAGTCTCAGAAAACTTATATTGATAAGCATAAGAGAATCTATATTAACAATATATAAATTTACAGCATTTTTGGAACACAAATATATTAAGATTTAGAAATTCCAAGAAGCATTAGAGGATAAATATTAGACCTCTTTGTATAGCAATTATTTTATTTTTCCAGGTTGCAACATCATACATGGCAGTGGGCTGGCGAGACGATGTAAAGCATCAAAAGTTGAGCATTGACATTTCGTCCATTGATCTCACATGGCTGGGAGGTGCTCTCGTAGTTGCAGATGCCCAGGGACAACTATATTTGTACAGACTACATCCAATAGGAGAATCAGGTTGGAAAGTTATCCTTCAGCAGTCTTCTGCTTACTCGTTCCATATTTTACTATGAATAAAGTACTAACTGTGGTTAATTATTTTAAATTTGATATAGTTCAAACAAATCTTGTATCAAATTGTCTCTGACAGCCATGTTGTTGAGTTTATGCTTTGGAAATCAGACTAATCTCAGATCTGTTAGTTAAGTGTATTAATCTGTGATTTGCTTTTTTGATTGAATATATAATTTTTATTTATTTATGTTAAATAAAGATTTATACCTGCTTCTCTTGAGCTTGCCTACACTCTTCAGTTTGAAAGCAGTCTACAAACTGAATAGTGTAGGCAAGCTTAAGAGGAACAAATCTAAATGTGGCCACTCATGAGTCATTAAAAATGAACTACACAGTTGAAAATGAAAAGAACATTGGACATGGTACCAGGTGTCATGAACGCAAAAATTGTATTTTCCAGACCTTAGCTGGTTGACATTGAATCCAGGGAGGAACGAAGGCTAAGGATTGCTAATATCCTGCCACAAATTGTCTGGTACACGGATGGGGCTGGGTATGGGGTTTATGGTCCTAATAACGAGACTCACCTAAGGGGCAGTCAGGTGAGGTACTGTATAATCTACCAGGCCAAGATCTTTGCCATTCTTTTCTGCACCCAACTGTATGTGTATGGGTGGGCGATGGGTCAGTACCACTGTACATGTATGGATGGGCGGGTGGGTCAGTACCACTATACGTGTACGGGTGGTTGGGTCACCACCACAGTGTGTGTATGGTTGGGCGAGTGGGTCAGTACTACTGTAAGTGTACGGGTGGGCGGGTGGGTCAGTACCACTGTACGTGTATAGGTGGGCGGGTGTTTCAGTACCACTGTAAGTGTACGGGTGGGCGGGTGGGTCAGTACCACTGTACGTGTACGGGTGGTTGGGTCAGCACCTGGTAGCGTATCTGGTAACAATAATAAACTTATAGACTGTATAGCTAGCAAAACAAGTCAAGAGCAGACGGATCTGTATTATGTCAGACAGTTAAGCTGCTCTTAAAGCACTTGACTCCTGCCAATTTACCTCACTTGGGAGTATTTTCAAACTTTGTGTGCTTTAGCCCTCACAGTGGCTAGAAGAATGGTAGCTAATCTAGGGAAAAAAATGTAAGTGTTGATCAAGCCGCTCAGAATAGATAACCTATTTTTCTAGTAGTTTAAAGGGAGCACAATAAACCCAACGTTGAAGTACAATCTAGGAATCTCTCCTTTCCTCTAAGAATACTAACTAATTATGTTACATTCTGTTCATTTGTGCATGTATGGTAAATTCTTTGAAATTGCAGATCTAGGATCAAATCTTGTTAAACGAATCAGGTAGATGTTTTAAAATACCAATGTAGAGTTGCTAATATCTGCATTCTTCTCACCTATAATTAGAATTAGGTATAGGACAAGATTTATGTTGTAGTTATAGGACAAGAGTTCATGTTATTGCAAATGAAGTTATTGCATGAACTTCTAATGTGTCTAAATCTATGACTTTTTTATATTAGTTTTTTTAAACTTTACCCGCCAGCTCACATGGACATACAGACCTGTGCGTGAAATTTATTCAATGAGTGAAGTACTATTAGCTCAATTTGGGATTTGAAACTTGGAAATTGCCCTCTGCAGTCCGAAGCCTTAACCACTGATCTACCACACTGGAAAATATTATATGAATTATATAGTAGTTTTCCATTATATTTAAGTAAATATGTATAATTTAAATATAATGAAATACATTAATTGTTTTTGCTTTAGTTAACTTGGTTCATATTTTTTTTATAGTCTGGTATAGAATTAGTTTTCAGAAAAATGAGTAATAAATATATCTTTTATTTCAGGAGCATCAATGAGTGCTGCGTATGCAGCATCCCTGTTGGAGTATTGCCTAGTAACAGGTCTTGACTGGTGGGACGTGCTTATAGCTCTGAGACCTGCAATGGTGGACGCTGTCTGTGACAGACTCACCGAGGCCATGGCTCGTCAACCGCCTGCTACTCAACAGTTTCATTATGTCAGTCATCTTAGTCTCCGAGCCGCCTTGTACCGCTTGAGTCCCTCGGGACAATCTAGGGCTGCAGATCTCACAGCACTACTGATGCTCCACTCTGTTTCCACTGCTTTCAAGACTCTCTTACGCCCTTCAGATCTCTCTAGTCACGATAAGGGTCCCGCCGATAGTTTGCAGGGTAATAAAAATGATTCAGTCAAATTAATTTTCTTTGAAAAAGTGCTGATTTTAAAATATGTAGTTTAGGCTAGGTTAAAGGGCACTAGGCCAGGAATTAGTATATTGGGAGAGATAGGGCATCAGCAAATTTACCTGAAAAGACAAGTCCACCAACCCCTTGCAAGTAGTAAACAAATACAGACTCATCACATGACACAGATTTTCAGTGCCACTAAGACTTTCCTCTGGTGAGTAGAGACTCAAGAACTGCCTTTACTTGCCTAAGGAAAGTGACAGTGGCACTAAATTTTGTCATATATGATGTGTTTTTATTTGTTTACTACTTCAAGTGGTCAGTGGACTTGTAGGTTAGTTTGCTAATGCCCTAAAATATGTAGTTTTTAATTCAATTTTCTCAAATGAATTCAAATGTTTTCAAATAAATGTTAACATCTTGTTTGCATCGGACATAACACACACGTAAACTAATTTATACATGGCCTTAAACATGGCAATACAGTACTGTCACAATAACGACCTGGTTGTTAACGAAACCAAGACACAGCAACTAATACTGGGACGACAAAAACAGGGTAGACAAAAACTACCCGACCTTGGAGAAATTTCTTCTTGTCGATATCTAGGAGTTACTCTGGACGACAAGCTAACCTGGAAACCTCATGTGGAAACTCTTTGCCGTAGATTAAGCACAGGACTCTACGTAATACGAAGAATTAAGAACACCAGTGACATCGATACTGCAAAAATAGCTTACCACGCACTGTTCGAGTCTCACCTTCGCTATGGGATTGCAGTGTGGGGAGGAACCACAATGGGAAACTTGCAGCGAGTACTTGTGCAACAAAAATGAGCGGTTAGAAGCCTTAAAGGTCTGGAACCAAGAGCATCCTGGCCATCCGGGAATTCAAAATTATGACAGTAATCAACCTCTATATCCTATAAGTAGTCTCCTACGCTCACATCAAAATGCCAACAACAGTGAGAAGTGGAGTACAAATTCACCAGTACAACACAAGACATGCTACCAACTACTGCCTTCCAGTACATACCCACGCCTCAACGGAAAAGAAACCAAGCTACATCGGTACGAAGATCTGGAATGCATTACCAGAAGCCCTCAAAAGTGTAGACAGACAGCGGTTTAGAAAAGATCTGCGAGCCTGGCTGCAAGACAATCCCTTCTACTCCGTCACCGAGTTCTTTGAATGGAGACCATAGAACAATCCATAGTGTACAACTTTTTGGTTCTTGTTGCCTTTGTATATGAAATGTATTATTATGTTAAATGACGCAACTACTAATCTTGAAGATTATGTAAATAAAGAGATTTTGATTTTGATTTATTAGTATAAAATTAAAGTGAAAATATCTTACCTTTGTTAAAAGCGTTTTGTTGTTTCAGCTGTAATGAATGAAGCAGTGACAGACATAGACCAGGTTTTACTTCATCTGGAAGCCAAAGAGTTCACAGTCGAGCCAAGTACCCTTCAGTCTCTTCATCAGCTTATTCAGTGGGTTGCAGATCTTGCGCTTAATTTGCTAGCGCGGTTACCAGAACAACGAAAAACAGTGGGCGTAAGCATATGCTTAGTTTTTCTTCAGGGAGGATTAGTTAGTCGTGACTGTCTGTAGCTGTTGATTGTCTTTATCTGGCTTATTTCGCAGTGGTTTGCTAAAATCATGTATTTTCTTGTACAGTAAATAGTTGGATTTTGAAAATTTGTATAGATTGAAGAACAAACATTTCTACAGTTTTATATATCAATAGTTAGTGATATATTGCAATGTTTGGTTTTTTTGGCAAATTATTTATTATACATTTCTGATAATTGCTGTCTACATTGATCTTTTTAGGTTTACGCTGTGATTGTTTCGTGTTTCTAAATAAGAATTACCAATATTTATTTCAAAACTAATTAAACTTGCCATCTTGCACATTTTTGTCATATGTCCACAAATTCAACAAAAGTGTATAACATTTATTGTTCAAGGCTAGTAGTAGATAAAAAGCCCAGGAGCGACACTCAGGTTCGTATAGTATCACGGAAAATGAAGGCGCTACCTTTTAATTAATTAATTATATATTTAAAAATGAAGGCGCCACCTGCAATACAGTATTGAAATGCGGGACTTGCCTACTAAAACATGAAGGCGCTTTTATTTATTAATAAATACACTGTTAGCCTACCTATTTAAATTAATTTTTTATTTAATTTTTCTCAACTTTTTAATAAATACACTGTTAACCTAGCTTTATTATATAACATACACTGTTAGCCTACCTATTTAATTAATTTTTTATTTAATTTATATAATTTTTTGTAATAAATACACTCTTAACCTAACTTTTTCCATGTTATACTATATAAAATGCACTTTTTTGTCCAATATAGCGTCTTTTTCCATGTACGTTCTTAACACTCTAGGCAACCCGCAATACACGTTTTATTTAAAAATCAAGGAGCAGCTATTATTTATATTAATTATTTACTTCTTTTTTTATTTTTATTTAATACACCGTTACCTACCTATACTTATCTATCTAATCATGGTTGTGTACGTACTTAACACTCTAGGCAACCCGCAATACACGTTTTATTTAAAAATCAAGGGGCAGCTATTATTTATATTAATTATTTACTTCTTTTTTTATTTTTATTTAATACACTGTTACATACGAGGTCTACTGGTGTACGGCGACCAAGCTTTATCGCTGTTATCACATCACTTGACCTCTAAGGTTAGCACGTGGAGCGTCCATGCGGTGCTGATTAATATAACACTGACCTCAAAGGTCATCTGTTATCACATCTGCTTCCGTTACCACAAGCATTGTTTTACATCCCGTGTCTTGCACAATCTCTTTTAACGTAATCAGAGTTTCATGTCTGGACAGGCGCGTGACCCAATTGCCCCCCCCTCCCCCTCCCCCCCTCATCCATCCCTATATAAACGACCAACACATTCAATCTTTCTCACTTCTGCTCTTGCGCTCGTACTGATCAGACGTGTCTTCACTTTGCTCCTACTCGATATTAAACACTTTAACTTTAATCTATTTTGGACACCGTTCTCTGTACGGTATTTCAAAGTAATAATCAATATTTTAACCTTTGTTCTTCCGATTTAATTTTGTGTAAAAGATGGAATCCTACGCCATAAACCGCAACCTCGTCACCATTTCCCGTCGGTTCAATACCACAGGAACCGACCTCCTTACTGTTCTGACCGAACATAAAAATAAAATCATGTCTGAAATAAATAACCACCTAAACAGACTCGGGGGAGTTAAATGGTATATTTCCGTTCAAATTAAATTTTCCAAAATTGTTAATAACGAGGAAATTTCAACAACACCTTTCTTTCACGGCAAAACCCGTCCTTTGCTACCTTCCGATTCTTTAGATGTACAATACTCTGAAGCTCTTGACAAAATTTTAGAAAGCGTGGCTAAGTGGGTGAGTCAGGGAAGTGGGTGGGCAATTGAAAATGTTTTACGGCTTGATTTGTTTATTGTTAAATTTCAACCCTTGTACGCCTCTTCTTTCATACCCACCCCGAAAAAAATTTCAAACTCTATGCATGGAATTGTAAATATTAAAAATAACGATCAAAAATGTTTCCTGTACTCTGTACTTGCCCAATTGTACCCTGACCGAAATAGGCGAGTAAGCTATTATGAAATCTTAGAATCTAAATTAAACATGTCTGGGATTAGCTATCCTGTCAAAATTACCGATTTAGATAACTTTGAAAAACTGAACCCTGCTATCTCTGTAAATGTCTTTGGTTTTGAAAACAACGAAATTTATCCTTTACGTATAACAAAAGAAAAATTTAGAGCTCAACATATAAACTTGTTACTACTGACTACTGACACCACTACTCACTACTGCCTAATTACCAACATGTCACGACTTTTAGCTCACTTAATCAAATACGACTATGCATCACACTACTGTGACTACTGCCTACACAGATTTTCCTCCCAACTACGACTTACTAACCACTTACCTTTGTGTTCACCACACGGTGCACAAAAGACCAGACTTCCTACCAATGACGAAAAATACATGTATTTCAAAAACTATACACTTACTCACAAAGTCCCATTTACTATCTACTGTGACTTTGAGTCCTTCGTTGTTCCAATCCCTACTACAATTAACGACCCTACTAATTCACACACGACCAACACTGCCCATCATGTCCCCTCTGGTTTTTGCTATGTAATCATTGATAGTAATGGCAAACCAGTAAAACAACCTAAAGTCTATAGCGGCCCCGACGTTGTAGATACTTTTCTAAATTCTTTGATTGATGAGTCTAAAGAGCTCTTACCTATTATTCATAAAAACATTCCGATTAATATGTCTCCACAAGACAAAATTGTTTTCAAAAATGCTACCACCTGTCACCTTTGTCAAAAACCTTTAGACGGAGACAAAGTGGCCAACCATAATCACCTAACGGGGCAGTTCTTGGGACCCGCCCACAATTCATGTAACTTAAACTATAAAGTTCCCAATCACATTCCAGTCTTTTTCCATAACCTCAGAGGTTATGACTGCCACCACTTGATCCAAGGGTTAGGTAAATTCAAAAAAGAAAAACTCTCATGTATCGCTACAACCAGTGAGCGGTACATTTCAGTCACCCTTGAATCTTTACGATTTTTGGACTCACTCCAATTCCTTAACGCTTCTTTGGACACACTCGTGTCCAACTTAGTTTCTGACGGGGCTTCCAAATTCAAAATTTTAGGGCAGTGTATGACCAACACAGACTTACTACTACGAAAAGGTGTCTTTCCCTATACTTACATGACAGACGAATCAAAATTTAACGATACTGAACTTCCTCCCAAGGAGGCGTTCTATAACGACTTGACTCAAACACCGATTTCAGACGAAGACTACAAACATGCGCAACTTGTTTGGGATACTTTTGAACTTACTACTATGAAACAGTATCACGACCTTTACCTACTGACAGACGTACTATTACTTGCCGACGTGTTTGAAAATTTTAGGACGACAAGTATGACTTACTACGGTATTGACCCGTGTAACGTCTACTCTGCCCCCGGACTGGCATGGAATTCCATGCTAAAAATGACAGACGTAAAACTTGAACTACTTACTGACATTGACCAACACCTCTTTGTCGAGTCTGGGATCCGGGGCGGTGTCTCCATGATACCCAACCGGTACGCCCAGGCCAACAACCCTTACTTACCACACTTTGACAACACAAAACCAACCAACTATCTCCTTTATCTTGACTGTAACAATTTGTACGGAACTAGTATGTCTGATAGACTCCCAGAGTCTGATTTCAAATGGATAGACCCCCGAAACATTGACATTACAAACGTACCTGACGACTCTGACATAGGTTACATTTTAGAGGTTGACTTACACTACCCAGACCATTTACACGACTTACATTCTGACTTTCCACTGGCCCCTGAACGAAAAGTAGTGACAGACGACATGCTTTCCCCCTACTGTAAGGACCTACTTCATGAACTCGACTACAAACCACCAAAGACTGAAAAACTACTAACTACACTGTGTGACAAAACCAAGTACGTTGTACACTACAAGACTCTAAAACTTTACTTACAACTTGGACTTGTACTGACCAAAATTCACAGAGCTCTAAGTTTTAAACAGTCTGCCTGGTTAGCCCCATTTATCAACTTTAATACAGAGAAAAGAAAATGCGCCAAAAATAACTTTGAAAAAGATTTTTTTAAATTAATGAATAATGCGACATATGGAAAGAGTTTGGAAAATGTAAGATCTAGGATAGACTTTAAACTAGTAAATAGCGAAAAACAATTGGTCAAATGGACAGCTAGTCCTAGACTTAAAACTTTTTTCGCATACAATAAAGATATCGCGGGATTGGCTTTAAAAAAACAAACAATTTTCCTAAACAGACCCATTTATGTTGGATTTACAGTATTGGAAATTTCAAAATCAATAATGTACAACTTTCATTACAATTGGGCTATTACAAAGTATGGGAAAAACATAAAACTTTGTATGACTGACACAGACTCACTATTCTACAACGTATATACTCCCGACGTTTACACAGATATGAAAAACGAATTACACCTTTTTGATACGTCCGACTATCCACCTAGCCACCCATGCTACAGTGTAGAAAACAAAAAAGCGTTAGGAAAATTTAAAGACGAACTAAACTCAAATCCGGCTAGGGAAATAATTGGCTTGAGAGCGAAATGCTACTCCGTTCTAAATTCTAATCTAGAGGAAAAGAAGGTAGCCAAAGGCGTCCCCCGAGTCGCGATAAAAAAACAACTAAAACACCAAATGTATAAAGACTGTCTTTTAAATCATTCCTTAAAAACAACATCCGCTTTAAACATTCGTAGTGAAAAACATAACATTTACACTCAAAACATTTCAAAATTATCACTTTCCCCCTTTGACGATAAAAGATACATCTTGGATAATGGAATTGATACACTAGCATACGGACACCATTTAATTAGTAAAAAACGAGCTTTAGAACACGATCATGATTTCATTAATAAAAAACTAAAACTCACCCATAACTCAAACATAAACTTTGAAACAGAAAAACAATAATCTATACACTTCAAACATAAAAATTAATAAAAGAACAACTAAAATTGCATACTGTCAGAACGTCTTTCCAGAACCATTAACCTCTGACTGACCACTAGTCCCTCCCCCCACCACATCCATCCTTATCGCACTAATGGCGTCGATCCCACTACATCGGAAGCTTTCTAAAATATTGGACAGTTTCTTTGTATATATGAAGATTTGTACATAACTTATCAGTAAATTTGTAATATTTGTAAATATTTGTAAATAACCGGGTCCTTAGCAGTTTCAATGTACATGCAAAGTCTACGAGTAATACTTTGAGCAGTACCACACTGTTACAGGTTACTAACATGTCCGTAGAAACCCAATTTACGACATTGGATGGACTCAACCTGACCGTAGTGCAATGTAAAAACCTCGTACTGGACGAACCTTCTTCTTGATTACGGTAACTCCTACGCCAGGTAAGTAATGTTAAGTTAGTTTTAAGTAAACTCTTTTACCGTCAACTTTTAAAAAACAATCTGTAAAGTAAATTCTGTTATAATATGGACACTTTTGTGAGTTTACATAACTACAATTTATTAACGGATATCTCCAGCTCTGTGTGAATTTCTATAGAATACCGTACCATCAAGGTGAGGGCGGCCCAAATTCAATAAAAAATCGCCCGACTGTTCTCTAAGGCAGCCGTAAAACGTGTAAGTCCTGAGGCGGTCCTGCAACTTGGGGCTGGGCTAATCCCCGTAAGACCTTGAGTCGCAGTCCGGGCCCTCGTAAGGTACGTGTATGATTGAATGTTACACTCTATGGCTGGACAGTATCCGTAGGTCCCGTGTGTGAGGGAGAGTAACCTACAAAAAAAGAAAAAAAAACACAAAAACCTACTGTAAAAAAATAGAATCAAAAATAATAAAAACAAATTTATAAATAAAAACCCCTTTGTAAGTCTGTACGTCACATTGAAAGGCTTCTCTAAGTAAAGTGATGTCTTTACTTACAGAGGGACCCAAAAAATACAAAAAATAAATAAAAAAATTATAAAAAAACAATAACTAAATAATACTGAGAGGTAGCATTTTGTTGGTTGGCTACCACCGTAATGAGCGAGGTTGGGGCTCATTACACTAAAATACCCGTGGGGGATACCAGTCCTCTATCGGGCGCGTCCCATGGGAATTGGGCAATGCCCTTCAGTTTTGCCTTCAGCTTACTTGAGGGTAGTGAGGAATTAAATACTCACCGTGAAAAAAACTGGTTAAATCAAAAACATTAATAAAATCTGCGAGAAAGATCATGGTATAGTACAGAATCAGGAAGTGATCTTAGTAAGATATGGTAAAACTTTCTATAAAAAGAGTAAATTCCATCCAAAAGTAAGAAAAAAAATCAAAGATACATACAAATTTCAAAAAAAGAGTCATTTTACATAAAAAATGTGTTGAAAAATTTTTCAAATCAAGGAAGAACTACCAACATAGTACTCTCCAAACCCCTTAAAATTTAGTTAAAATGTCAATAAATAGGGTTATTTGTGTACAAAATATGTTATAATTCCCTAAAAGCATTAAAATTCAGTGTCATAACAATGATATTTGTTCTAAACATTAAAAAACCTTTAAAATTATCTAATAGACTCTTTATAAACTTAGTTTGTGCTCAAAACAACACACAAAAGACCAAACACAAACTCTACATATAAGACTCTTGGTTGACCACCCACCTACTCAACATACAACAACTCTGATAGATCATCCACCTAACCATTACATAAAACCTTTGATAGACCACCAACACACATGAACAACCTACCTACGTAACATCCAACACTCTTGACTTACCGCCCACCTACTCAACACACAGATAGACTACGTAACTAACCATTACATAAAACCTTAGATTGACACCCAACATTCATGGAAGACCTACCTACCAAATATACAACTTGATTAACCACCTACCTACCCATCACACATTTCTCTTGATAGACCAATCACCCTCCCATAAAAAGACTTTTGTCAGACTATTTACTTAACATACAAGACTTACCACCCACCTACTCAAAACACAAAAGACCAACCACACACTCTACATATAAGACTCTTGGTTGCTCACCCACCTACTCAACATACAACACCTCTGATACACCATTCCCTTGAACATTACATAAAACCTGTGATATTCCACCCAATCACCAAACACACATGACTCTTAATAGACCAATCCACCTAGCTCTGCACACACGATTCCTTAGGACACACCCTACACCCACCACTCATCCTACAGACAAAACTCCTAGAGAACTACCCATCCACCATAAAAACACTATTTCTTCATATAATCATGTTTTAAAATAACATTATTACACTGTAAGATAGGTTTAATATAGCTAAAGACCTAAAGTGTTACCTAAAATTCTGTTTTCTCTAGAAATATGAGAGCTGTTGGTGGAAAACATCCAAACTAAACATAGAAAATAAGAATTAGCATGTAGTTTCATAGAAATTCTGCTATACAACTAAAAAAAATATGAGAAAAAGTTAGGTTAAAAAACAATGAACATAGAAAAAGTTAGGTTAAAAAATGAACACAGAAAAAGTTAGGTTAGCAAACATCAGAAAAGTAAGTCTAGCAATCAACCGAAAGGTTGATTGCTATCCTTACTTTTCCGAAAAGTTGTTAAAATTAACATACACAAAAAATGTCCCATTTTTTGAGTTTGTTAATTTTAACTGAACTTTTCGGATGTTTGCTAACCTAACTTTTTCTGTGTTCATTTTTTAACCTAACTTTTTCTATGTTCATTGTTTTTTAACCTAACTTTTTCTCATATTTTTTTTAGTTGTATAGCAGAATTTCTATGAAACTACATGCTAATTCTTATTTTCTATGTTTAGTTTGGATGTTTTCCACCAACAGCTCTCATATTTCTAGAGAAAACAGAATTTTAGGTAACACTTTAGGTCTTTAGCTATATTAAACCTATCTTACAGTGTAATAATGTTATTTTAAAACATGATTATATGAAGAAATAGTGTTTTTATGGTGGATGGGTAGTTCTCTAGGAGTTTTGTCTGTAGGATGAGTGGTGGGTGTAGGGTGTGTCCTAAGGAATCGTGTGTGCAGAGCTAGGTGGATTGGTCTATTAAGAGTCATGTGTGTTTGGTGATTGGGTGGAATATCACAGGTTTTATGTAATGTTCAAGGGAATGGTGTATCAGAGGTGTTGTATGTTGAGTAGGTGGGTGAGCAACCAAGAGTCTTATATGTAGAGTGTGTGGTTGGTCTTTTGTGTTTTGAGTAGGTGGGTGGTAAGTCTTGTATGTTAAGTAAATAGTCTGACAAAAGTCTTTTTATGGGAGGGTGATTGGTCTATCAAGAGAAATGTGTGATGGGTAGGTAGGTGGTTAATCAAGTTGTATATTTGGTAGGTAGGTCTTCCATGAATGTTGGGTGTCAATCTAAGGTTTTATGTAATGGTTAGTTACGTAGTCTATCTGTGTGTTGAGTAGGTGGGCGGTAAGTCAAGAGTGTTGGATGTTACGTAGGTAGGTTGTTCATGTGTGTTGGTGGTCTATCAAAGGTTTTATGTAATGGTTAGGTGGATGATCTATCAGAGTTGTTGTATGTTGAGTAGGTGGGTGGTCAACCAAGAGTCTTATATGTAGAGTTTGTGTTTGGTCTTTTGTGTGTTGTTTTGAGCACAAACTAAGTTTATAAAGAGTCTATTAGATAATTTTAAAGGTTTTTTAATGTTTAGAACAAATATCATTGTTATGACACTGAATTTTAATGCTTTTAGGGAATTATAACATATTTTGTACACAAATAACCCTATTTATTGACATTTTAACTAAATTTTAAGGGGTTTGGAGAGTACTATGTTGGTAGTTCTTCCTTGATTTGAAAAATTTTTCAACACATTTTTTATGTAAAATGACTCTTTTTTTGAAATTTGTATGTATCTTTGATTTTTTTTCTTACTTTTGGATGGAATTTACTCTTTTTATAGAAAGTTTTACCATATCTTACTAAGATCACTTCCTGATTCTGTACTATACCATGATCTTTCTCGCAGATTTTATTAATGTTTTTGATTTAACCAGTTTTTTTCACGGTGAGTATTTAATTCCTCACTACCCTCAAGTAAGCTGAAGGCAAAACTGAAGGGCATTGCCCAATTCCCATGGGACGCGCCCGATAGAGGACTGGTATCCCCCACGGGTATTTTAGTGTAATGAGCCCCAACCTCGCTCATTACGGTGGTAGCCAACCAACAAAATGCTACCTCTCAGTATTATTTAGTTATTGTTTTTTTATAATTTTTTTATTTATTTTTTGTATTTTTTGGGTCCCTCTGTAAGTAAAGACATCACTTTACTTAGAGAAGCCTTTCAATGTGACGTACAGACTTACAAAGGGGTTTTTATTTATAAATTTGTTTTTATTATTTTTGATTCTATTTTTTTACAGTAGGTTTTTGTGTTTTTTTTTCTTTTTTTGTAGGTTACTCTCCCTCACACACGGGACCTACGGATACTGTCCAGCCATAGAGTGTAACATTCAATCATACACGTACCTTACGAGGGCCCGGACTGCGACTCAAGGTCTTACGGGGATTAGCCCAGCCCCAAGTTGCAGGACCGCCTCAGGACTTACACGTTTTACGGCTGCCTTAGAGAACAGTCGGGCGATTTTTTATTGAATTTGGGCCGCCCTCACCTTGATGGTACGGTATTCTATAGAAATTCACACAGAGCTGGAGATATCCGTTAATAAATTGTAGTTATGTAAACTCACAAAAGTGTCCATATTATAACAGAATTTACTTTACAGATTGTTTTTTAAAAGTTGACGGTAAAAGAGTTTACTTAAAACTAACTTAACATTACTTACCTGGCGTAGGAGTTACCGTAATCAAGAAGAAGGTTCGTCCAGTACGAGGTTTTTACATTGCACTACGGTCAGGTTGAGTCCATCCAATGTCGTAAATTGGGTTTCTACGGACATGTTAGTAACCTGTAACAGTGTGGTACTGCTCAAAGTATTACTCGTAGACTTTGCATGTACATTGAAACTGCTAAGGACCCGGTTATTTACAAATATTTACAAATATTACAAATTTACTGATAAGTTATGTACAAATCTTCATATATACAAAGAAACTGTCCAATATTTTAGAAAGCTTCCGATGTAGTGGGATCGACGCCATTAGTGCGATAAGGATGGATGTGGTGGGGGGAGGGACTAGTGGTCAGTCAGAGGTTAATGGTTCTGGAAAGACGTTCTGACAGTATGCAATTTTAGTTGTTCTTTTATTAATTTTTATGTTTGAAGTGTATAGATTATTGTTTTTCTGTTTCAAAGTTTATGTTTGAGTTATGGGTGAGTTTTAGTTTTTTATTAATGAAATCATGATCGTGTTCTAAAGCTCGTTTTTTACTAATTAAATGGTGTCCGTATGCTAGTGTATCAATTCCATTATCCAAGATGTATCTTTTATCGTCAAAGGGGGAAAGTGATAATTTTGAAATGTTTTGAGTGTAAATGTTATGTTTTTCACTACGAATGTTTAAAGCGGATGTTGTTTTTAAGGAATGATTTAAAAGACAGTCTTTATACATTTGGTGTTTTAGTTGTTTTTTTATCGCGACTCGGGGGACGCCTTTGGCTACCTTCTTTTCCTCTAGATTAGAATTTAGAACGGAGTAGCATTTCGCTCTCAAGCCAATTATTTCCCTAGCCGGATTTGAGTTTAGTTCGTCTTTAAATTTTCCTAACGCTTTTTTGTTTTCTACACTGTAGCATGGGTGGCTAGGTGGATAGTCGGACGTATCAAAAAGGTGTAATTCGTTTTTCATATCTGTGTAAACGTCGGGAGTATATACGTTGTAGAATAGTGAGTCTGTGTCAGTCATACAAAGTTTTATGTTTTTCCCATACTTTGTAATAGCCCAATTGTAATGAAAGTTGTACATTATTGATTTTGAAATTTCCAATACTGTAAATCCAACATAAATGGGTCTGTTTAGGAAAATTGTTTGTTTTTTTAAAGCCAATCCCGCGATATCTTTATTGTATGCGAAAAAAGTTTTAAGTCTAGGACTAGCTGTCCATTTGACCAATTGTTTTTCGCTATTTACTAGTTTAAAGTCTATCCTAGATCTTACATTTTCCAAACTCTTTCCATATGTCGCATTATTCATTAATTTAAAAAAATCTTTTTCAAAGTTATTTTTGGCGCATTTTCTTTTCTCTGTATTAAAGTTGATAAATGGGGCTAACCAGGCAGACTGTTTAAAACTTAGAGCTCTGTGAATTTTGGTCAGTACAAGTCCAAGTTGTAAGTAAAGTTTTAGAGTCTTGTAGTGTACAACGTACTTGGTTTTGTCACACAGTGTAGTTAGTAGTTTTTCAGTCTTTGGTGGTTTGTAGTCGAGTTCATGAAGTAGGTCCTTACAGTAGGGGGAAAGCATGTCGTCTGTCACTACTTTTCGTTCAGGGGCCAGTGGAAAGTCAGAATGTAAGTCGTGTAAATGGTCTGGGTAGTGTAAGTCAACCTCTAAAATGTAACCTATGTCAGAGTCGTCAGGTACGTTTGTAATGTCAATGTTTCGGGGGTCTATCCATTTGAAATCAGACTCTGGGAGTCTATCAGACATACTAGTTCCGTACAAATTGTTACAGTCAAGATAAAGGAGATAGTTGGTTGGTTTTGTGTTGTCAAAGTGTGGTAAGTAAGGGTTGTTGGCCTGGGCGTACCGGTTGGGTATCATGGAGACACCGCCCCGGATCCCAGACTCGACAAAGAGGTGTTGGTCAATGTCAGTAAGTAGTTCAAGTTTTACGTCTGTCATTTTTAGCATGGAATTCCATGCCAGTCCGGGGGCAGAGTAGACGTTACACGGGTCAATACCGTAGTAAGTCATACTTGTCGTCCTAAAATTTTCAAACACGTCGGCAAGTAATAGTACGTCTGTCAGTAGGTAAAGGTCGTGATACTGTTTCATAGTAGTAAGTTCAAAAGTATCCCAAACAAGTTGCGCATGTTTGTAGTCTTCGTCTGAAATCGGTGTTTGAGTCAAGTCGTTATAGAACGCCTCCTTGGGAGGAAGTTCAGTATCGTTAAATTTTGATTCGTCTGTCATGTAAGTATAGGGAAAGACACCTTTTCGTAGTAGTAAGTCTGTGTTGGTCATACACTGCCCTAAAATTTTGAATTTGGAAGCCCCGTCAGAAACTAAGTTGGACACGAGTGTGTCCAAAGAAGCGTTAAGGAATTGGAGTGAGTCCAAAAATCGTAAAGATTCAAGGGTGACTGAAATGTACCGCTCACTGGTTGTAGCGATACATGAGAGTTTTTCTTTTTTGAATTTACCTAACCCTTGGATCAAGTGGTGGCAGTCATAACCTCTGAGGTTATGGAAAAAGACTGGAATGTGATTGGGAACTTTATAGTTTAAGTTACATGAATTGTGGGCGGGTCCCAAGAACTGCCCCGTTAGGTGATTATGGTTGGCCACTTTGTCTCCGTCTAAAGGTTTTTGACAAAGGTGACAGGTGGTAGCATTTTTGAAAACAATTTTGTCTTGTGGAGACATATTAATCGGAATGTTTTTATGAATAATAGGTAAGAGCTCTTTAGACTCATCAATCAAAGAATTTAGAAAAGTATCTACAACGTCGGGGCCGCTATAGACTTTAGGTTGTTTTACTGGTTTGCCATTACTATCAATGATTACATAGCAAAAACCAGAGGGGACATGATGGGCAGTGTTGGTCGTGTGTGAATTAGTAGGGTCGTTAATTGTAGTAGGGATTGGAACAACGAAGGACTCAAAGTCACAGTAGATAGTAAATGGGACTTTGTGAGTAAGTGTATAGTTTTTGAAATACATGTATTTTTCGTCATTGGTAGGAAGTCTGGTCTTTTGTGCACCGTGTGGTGAACACAAAGGTAAGTGGTTAGTAAGTCGTAGTTGGGAGGAAAATCTGTGTAGGCAGTAGTCACAGTAGTGTGATGCATAGTCGTATTTGATTAAGTGAGCTAAAAGTCGTGACATGTTGGTAATTAGGCAGTAGTGAGTAGTGGTGTCAGTAGTCAGTAGTAACAAGTTTACATGTTGAGCTCTAAATTTTTCTTTTGTTATACGTAAAGGATAAATTTCGTTGTTTTCAAAACCAAAGACATTTACAGAGATAGCAGGGTTCAGTTTTTCAAAGTTATCTAAATCGGTAATTTTGACAGGATAGCTAATCCCAGACATGTTTAATTTAGATTCTAAGATTTCATAATAGCTTACTCGCCTATTTCGGTCAGGGTACAATTGGGCAAGTACAGAGTACAGGAAACATTTTTGATCGTTATTTTTAATATTTACAATTCCATGCATAGAGTTTGAAATTTTTTTCGGGGTGGGTATGAAAGAAGAGGCGTACAAGGGTTGAAATTTAACAATAAACAAATCAAGCCGTAAAACATTTTCAATTGCCCACCCACTTCCCTGACTCACCCACTTAGCCACGCTTTCTAAAATTTTGTCAAGAGCTTCAGAGTATTGTACATCTAAAGAATCGGAAGGTAGCAAAGGACGGGTTTTGCCGTGAAAGAAAGGTGTTGTTGAAATTTCCTCGTTATTAACAATTTTGGAAAATTTAATTTGAACGGAAATATACCATTTAACTCCCCCGAGTCTGTTTAGGTGGTTATTTATTTCAGACATGATTTTATTTTTATGTTCGGTCAGAACAGTAAGGAGGTCGGTTCCTGTGGTATTGAACCGACGGGAAATGGTGACGAGGTTGCGGTTTATGGCGTAGGATTCCATCTTTTACACAAAATTAAATCGGAAGAACAAAGGTTAAAATATTGATTATTACTTTGAAATACCGTACAGAGAACGGTGTCCAAAATAGAATAAAGTTAAAGTGTTTAATATCGAGTAGGAGCAAAGTGAAGACACGTCTGATCAGTACGAGCGCAAGAGCAGAAGTGAGAAAGATTGAATGTGTTGGTCGTTTATATAGGGATGGATGAGGGGGGGAGGGGGAGGGGGGGGGCAATTGGGTCACGCGCCTGTCCAGACATGAAAATCCGATTACGTCATCCCATGTAGTACTGTTGGGGCAATTAGGTCACGCGCCTGTCCAGACATGAAACTCTGATTACGTTAAAAGAGATTGTGCAAGACACGGGATGTAAAACAATGCTTGTGGTAACGGAAGCAGATGTGATAACAGCCACGGGTTGACCTTTGAGGTCAGTGTTATATTAATCAGCACCGCATGGACGCTCCACGTGCTAACCTTAGAGGTCAAGTGATGTGATAACAGCGATAAAGCTCGGTCGCCGTACACCAGTAGACCTCGTATGTAACAGTGTATTAAATAAAAATAAAAAAAGAAGTAAATAATTAATATAAATAATAGCTGCCCCTTGATTTTTAAATAAAACGTGTATTGCGGGTTGCCTAGAGTGTTAAGTACGTACACAACCATGATTAGATAGATAAGTATAGGTAGGTAACGGTGTATTAAATAAAAATAAAAAAAGAAGTAAATAATTAATATAAATAATAGCTGCTCCTTGATTTTTAAATAAAACGTGTATTGCGGGTTGCCTAGAGTGTTAAGAACGTACATGGAAAAAGACGCTATATTGGACAAAAAAGTGCATTTTATATAGTATAACATGGAAAAAGTTAGGTTAAGAGTGTATTTATTACAAAAAATTATATAAATTAAATAAAAAATTAATTAAATAGGTAGGCTAACAGTGTATGTTATATAATAAAGCTAGGTTAACAGTGTATTTATTAAAAAGTTGAGAAAAATTAAATAAAAAATTAATTTAAATAGGTAGGCTAACAGTGTATTTATTAATAAATAAAAAGCGCCTTCATGTTTTAGTAGGCAAGTCCCGCATTTCAATACTGTATTGCAGGTGGCGCCTTCATTTTTAAATATATAATTAATTAATTAAAAGGTAGCGCCTTCATTTTCCGTGATACTATACGAACCTGAGTGTCGCTCCTGGGCTTTTTATCTACTGCTAGTATTCGTTTTGGTGATCGTAATGATCAAGTTTGGGAACACTTTTTTGTTAAAACTTCACTTGCCTGTAGGCCTGTGTGTGAAATTTTATTCGCTGAGTGAAGTGCCGACTGTTAGGTCAGTTGGGGATTTAGAATTTTGACTTTGTACTCTGCTGTTTTAAGCCTTAGCTACCAGGCAGACAACATTAAAAATTGTATGTATGGAAGTGTAGGCTGTAATAATTATCAACTTACATTAAATACCAACTATAAGCTCAGTAAATATTTTGAATCGTAGACCTTTACCCAAAATCTGATGCAACAGAAACCCACTTAGGTGATATCATCTATTGTGATTTTAACAGCTTGTAAAATTTCATCATCTGTAGATCTTATTCTTATTCTTACATATGAGACGCCGACACAACGTTGTTGGTATTTTAAGGCGAATATGAATGGTTATATGAGTGTAGGATGAGTGTAGTTTGGTTACTATCTGAGTTCAACTGTTCCTCAGAAAGGGCAATTTATTAATAGCCCAACAGCCAGGGCAACTAAGGGGCCTACAGCTTTACGTGGAATCCGAACCACGTAGTGCTGGTCTGATTTTCAGTTAATTGACAAGCCTGATACTCAGTTATCTCCCCCACACAACATCCGCACAATGATTACCACCCAACATGGACACCCCAGACTTCTCTAGTAGTGTCCAGGCCGATAGCAACCATCAAGCGGACACCATGTCGGTATTAAGAGGACTGAGCATCCAACCTATCGCCTACAATCTCCCAAACACTTAGTCCCCATGTAGCTAGGTTACAGCATTAAACATGTCCGTTGTTGAGTCAAAGTTTTTTTTTTTAAATGAAGCCCTTAAATTTACAACAAAAAGGAAAAAAATTAAGACCAAGTAGTGAAGTTTGTATTAAATTCAATTCATAGAAAATTATATCTTTAATTCAATACAAACCTAATCTTCTGTTATTCATTTTTATTATTATTTTTTCCATAGTATGAGCTGGTGAGAGATGCAAAAGCAGTGAATAGTATTAGAGAACTTCTCATCATCATCAGATTTTGGGGTCTACTCCGCAACAGTTGCCTGCCAGTTTTTATCAGTAGTGCTGAAAACATGGACGTTCTTGGACTGCTGTTTAAACTGCTCTCTAGACTTGTGCAAAATCCAGAACCAGATGATGGGCTTATCGGTGAGTTGAGTAGTAAACAAAATATTTTATCAGTAAATACTCAGCTATTTTAGGAGGTATTATTTTAATTGTGGTTGGTTTAAACTCCTTAGTTAACTCATTTTTCGAATCCTGTGATAAAAAAATGTAATAAGGAAATCTCCATGATTAATCCAAAACTCTAAATTAAACCAGCTAAATTTAAGAGCTTGTTTCCATGTAAACTTTATACATTTGGTATGACTGAATACTGTATTAACTCTAAATTATCTATCAAAGATAACACATTATAATAAGTACATATTTGACTTTAATCACCAAGATGTACATCTCACTATAGGACCCATAAGTGGAAATGAATATCCAGATCAATTTTGAACTTAGTAAATGTTCCATGTAAAATGTAGATCGTCTCATAAGGAACGAGAAGTTTGTATCATAAGTTGAAGATATGTGATGTGTTTCTTGATTATACTATGACATTGTGAGTTTGGTCAGCAACTTCAATAACTTTCAGTTGTTTTTTAGTGAGCTTAGAGACAGTAATAAAGTGAGTCAAATAATTTCCTGGCTATTTTTATTCTAACACGCTCACTGCTGGCCCCAAATTAGGCCTCTGGAGTCACATAAGAGAAAAAAACAACCAAATGAATGAAAGAGGTACAATTGAAAGAAGAGGCAGATCTCCTTTGTAACCTCACAGTACTACAGTAGTCGTTTACAGTACTACTGAATTGGAACTCGACGGAAATTCCGTTGGTTAGCATCTGTCAGATTAATCACTTGTAATAGTAAACCTATCAGCGCTATCGGCTTCATTTGAACACCATTGGAATCGGGAGATATTCCTCTTTGCAGACGTATGCTTGTTTTGTTTCTGGAATGGAAGAAACAGTGAAAATGAATTATTACTTTTTAAGTCAGCAAGTGATAGCTGTTTCCCAGTCTGACATCGCTATTATTGTTGCGTTGTTTCTCTTTTTTTTTTTTGCTCTTCATAAAGCGTAATTATTGTTATAATTAAGTTATTATGTATATTTGTTTATTGTAAAGTGTTTTTAATGTCTTATGAAGTGAATTATTAGTAAAATATGTGTTGTTTTGTGTATATGTAATAAAATACGAAGCCGATGAAATGTTAAGTAATCTGTATTTATGGGCACAAATAATGCCTGTAAATGTACATTTATGTTACTATCCTATTTAAAAGTATTTATTTAATAGAGTATGATTTTCTATAAATTTTATTGCTATTGATTACGTTATAATTGTGGCGAATTTTTGAAAATACTGTTACCATGGTAACAAATTTTTGCAAAAAATGTACTATGAACCACTGTTCACAGGACTTATATTTAGTATAAGTCCTGCTAACTCCAAATAACGGATGATACCTGTATATTTCCTAAATCTAGATAAAATTTGGCATATGTTGGCTACCTTGGAATTTTGAATTTAGCTGGATTATATTGTTTCCTAGGTATACCCCCCACCTCTTTATGTTTACAAAAACAATTTTTAAGATATCAGGAGTCAAAAAAATATTTGTTTTCCACAAGTCAAATATTTTTTATTATTACATTATAGCCTGGTTCATTGTAAGTAAAATAATACCATATACAAGTATGTTTAGATTAATTTTAGTTTTTTTATGAATTTTTGAAAAAACTTCTACAAAGGGTGAAAAATTACCGGCTGGTATGAAAAAAATAGTAGGCAGTTCTAGGGTTAAACCACCTTTGGTTTCGGGCCTCACTGACTAATAAAATTACATGCACAAATATCCCTATTATATGGAATATCTATTGTAGGTGTATATAATCAAGGATATTACTTGTAAATGTCAAATGGATTTTTTTTTTTGAAATATAATTTAATGATAAATAATATTAAATGAGATACACACAAGTTGGAATATAAATAAATGATGTATATTGAATGAATAGGTCTAACATATGTTCAAGTAGGAAAACGATATGATCATATCTCAAAGCTTATGGAGTTTGGTCAATTTTATAAATGATTCTATTTTATCAAATTATGTTTTTTAAAAAAATAATAAATAGATAGTATTTGGTTATTGTCAAAGTAGACTACCATTAAGTAATATCACTGTATGTGTATGGGTGGGCGGGTGGGTATTGTTTTTAAGAGAAATATACCCAGATTTATTGGATAATGTTGTTTTGGAGGATCGAATGAATGTGTGGTTTCAGGATAATGGTGTCCCCTCTCACTTTTGGGATATTGTACGTGAAAATCTAAATGTTACTTTTGCCCAACACTGGATCAGACAAGGGGGACCAACCTGTGGCCAGATCACTAGACTTGACACCTCGGATTTTTATTTTTAGTGGAGAATGAAGGAATTAATTTATGCTCCACCTGCAGAAAATGACGTTGAATTAGTTGGCAGAATTTTTTACCAATTATGAAATTATGAATTGTTAGTCTTACCTAGTTATCAAACTGTCTTCACCACTCTTCTTTCATCAAAAAAAAACTTTTTATGTAACAATAATTTGTGGACTTTAAAAGGTTAGAGAAATTGTTTTAATAATTATATCATCAAAATGAAATCAGAGTAACAATATTGTTATCTTCTCTTCAATTTCTTGTCTTCAGATGTTTTTTAAAAAATAAAATATTTCTTGAGGTTCATTATTATGAAGACATCAGCTGTTGTTGTTTACACTGGACACTTGATAACATTTTTGTTGTCATATTATTTTTAATAATAAATTATTACTATATAAAAAGAAATTAATTAACTAAATTAAATCTATATTAAATACTTTTTAATAAAGGGGGAATTAAATAGCTTCCAACTATTAACAGAGTTGAGACGATAAGAAATTACATTAATTATTATATTAGACTGAATATGATATAGTAAATTATTTCATGTGAAATTATTACAATGAATATTTGATAAAAATTATGAAAAGAAGATTGTTTTTTTTCAGCACTTAACTATTTTAAACAAAATTGAGTATGATTCTTACTGATAAACACTAATTGTCAAGGCCAGCATTTGAACCTGCGCTATCTCTAAATCAGCTACAAAGTCCAGACGCCTTAGGTCACTTAGCCACCAGCTCTGCCAGTCTCACTTTGAATTCATGTTACTGAACATATTTTTCTTGATTCGGTTTTAGATTATCCAAAAATGTTAGCTTTGATCAATTCACAAGTGAATTATGTATCCAAGAATAATATTTGTTTCTGTTAGTTGATCTGTTGCCGCAGATGTTATTGTTTGTGTTCATTCCTTCCGTGTCTTTCCAGAGCCTTATGGCAAAGTTTTTCTTCTAGATTTCATCTGTCTTGTCCTTACCTATTGTTTGCATATAAGTGTTCCTATTTTTAGAGTAAATGAATTATTTATTTATTTTGCTTACCAATACATGGGCCATGTTAGATTGTTGTTACGTGATTCTTTCCTGTTAACAGTATTGATTTTGTACTTGTTATTTGGTATGGTTTAGCAGAATACTGTTTTTTTTTTTTATTTTAATGAACTACTAGATCATACATCATTAGTTAATGAACTAGTTAATACCCAAAAGTACGAAAAATGTAAATTTCAATAGAAATTAAGCTGTTACTGGAATTAAAATAGTCATATTATAAAATATTGATCTAAGCTTGGTGTTGTGTGTGATATTTTGATAATTTACATTGGGTATGAGTATATTTAAATTTAAAGGTTTCTTAGACATGAAGTTAATTATGATAAAAGGTACAAAAACTTAAATGTAAATTCTGACCATACCAACTACAGAAACAAATACAACCATCAGTAAAGCAGCCATTTTCTCTGCAGGAATGTATAAATTGAAGAACAGTTCTAATATCTTTTAAATGAATATGTAACAATTTTAGTGGGATTGGTTTCTTCGTTAATAATTCCTCATAATGAATTGTATCAACAACTTACAAGTGTTGATACAACAACTTACAAAAAATCTTTATTTCCCAAAAAAAAAGCCATAAGATTGATTTTAAACTTAAAATTTGATGACTCAGTCAGAAATCAATTTAAAGAGCTAAATATTTTAACAGTTTTTGGGCAATATATTTTTGATACAATATGTCTTGTAAAAGAAAATTTAATTACGAAGCCGAATCAAAACCACCGATATAATACAAGGAATAAGCAGGAACTTATTACTACCCACCACAGACTAGAACTTTACAAAAAGAAACCATCTTACGTAGGTTTAAAGTTTTATTCCAGATTGCCTAAAAATTTAAAAGATCTGAATGCAATAAAAGATTTTAAGAAAGAACTAAAAGAGTACTTAATTAAGAAAGAACTATACTCATTGGAGGAATTCCTTCAAGGTTAAGTAGTTTAGTTTAAGGTAAGATTAATGAAATATGTTAATCTTAAAGTTTGACGCTATTTGTTGTACCATGTACAAAACCTGTAAATAAAGATTTTATCTATCTATCTATCAACATTTTGAAATATGTAAAATTCTATATTTAACATAGTAGAGATCTGAATTTTGTATTTACATATTAAATGAACCTAGATAGTTAAGGAAGTGGTTTGAGGTATACCACTTCCTTCCATTCTCCAAGATAGCTTCCACATCTCATTTGCTTTTTACTGTTTGTGTACTGGTTTCTATAGATGAAACCAATATGAAAATTTCTCTTATTAGTTTACTGCTTGTTTTGGTAATATTTTTTTTGTATTGGTTTGTTGTTTGTAATTTAGTTATTCCATTGATAAATGACTATTTTCAAAGTTTGTTTGGATATTCTTGGGGTAATGTTGTTTTATATGTTTGTTTCTTTGTAATATGGTTGATTTTAACCTGGTTGTTTCTAATTTTACTACCGTTGTTGATTAAACATTGTAAAAAAAGAACTGAGTATGAATTGGGTTGTAATAGTGAGCAGAAGTGTTCTTTTGGCTATGGTGCAGACCAAAATACAATCACAAGAGATGCAGGCAATACATCAAAAAGTACAGGAGCAAATATTTTTGATAATAGTACAACAATTAGAAAACCTTATGTTGAGGATTGTGAAGTGGGATCTGTGAAAGATCATATACGACGCCATTCCAAGCTACATTCAGAACTGAAAGAAAAAATCCATCGCAAAAGCATACATGAAGTAAAGGTAAGAGAAAAGCCCAATTTGAGGATCCAAACGAATCCAAAGCGATATACATTTCATTCAGCAACAGAAAACTCATCGAACAACAAAGATACCGAAATGAAAGAGTTTACTCTTCAACATGCCCAACTGTCCAAGCAGGATTCATTTATTGGACTACCTGAATTCCAAAATTTTAACAGCTATTTAAAATTGGTAACGGTAGATACGCCAGTGACTCCGATGACACCAAGAGAAGAGTTTTTTATTGACCTATATAAAGCTGCAGAACTCGAAGAAAAGAGGAAAAGTTTAGTGTATCAGTCGTCTATTGACCTAGATGAAGTAAGTTTATCCAAATTTGAAAGCATTCACAATAATCAACAAGAAACAGATAGAGGAAGTATAAAAACAAGAACAGACAGTGATGGAACCTCTCTAAAGAGTGAGAATCTAGTTACTATACGCCCAAAACCTCGTCTGCCTAGTGTGATAGAGATCCTAGAGAAGAATGGCAACAGACTGTCTTTGAGAGAAAGTATTGTTGATGACCTAAATCAGTCGCCTACCACAATTCACAAAGATTCACATAATACCGTGACTGCAGGAGAGGACGATGTATTTACTGATGTTAACAGGGAAAGTGTTAGTGAATTCTTTGTCGGCAGTGCTCCCCACTCCCCTACATACACTACTGAAACATTCCTTATTGTAAAAAAATAATTTTTGTAAATTGATGTATTAACGTAACACATAATGATGTAAAAGGTAATTTTATAAAAGTATATTATTAATGAGATAATGGTAATGATATTATTTTATTAGTAGCAGATTCATATCTGACACATGGTACAAATTTTTTTTGGAATAACCTTAAAGTAAATAAAGTAGATTAACAAGAATGCAACAAGTATTATGTTCATTGTTAATAAATCTGATGATGCATTTCACTTTGACATATATTTCTATTTCATCTTAACCACCTAGTTTCATTTTCCTTACTCAACGCAATTGTACTGTGGGGACTATCAGAAGTGATTCTTTTTTGTATCATTAAGAGTATTAATGAGTTTTATACATCTTTTGCGTTAAATATTGAGTCAGCTGCCCAGTAGTCATAATTAGTCTTAATCCTACTTCTTGTCTTTTTAACATATTTCTTGGTAACATTTTTTTATAATATGAAAATAGGAACATAAAACTGTCTACTATAAATGTTTAAAATTTGTATATTTTATACAAACATGAGATAATTTCAATGAAGCAATATAATATAACTTCAATTAATATTGGCAATGTGATTTAAAAAACAAACTACGTTACATAAGGTCCAAAATAGGTGTATATCAAAATAATGATGAAGTATATACCATATTAACACTTTAAATATACATGGTGAGTTTTAAGTATGACCTATTGAATATGCCATTAAGTTAATATTAACCCTCACTACATTTACAGTGTTTCAATTTTCTTAGGGATCACTTTGTGTCAAAGATCTAATAGTCAACTTCAAAATTTAAGTAGGATAGTGGTCATGTTATTTGTTATTTAACACTGCCATTTCAAGCTAAAAACGATAGCGTAATCAGAATTAAAAAAGGATGTGTCACTTTCTAGTTATTTTATTTAATTGTATCTATTTACAAAGACTATGTAATATTTCAGGTTTAAGAAGTAAAAACGAGTGTAAAGTGATGTAAGAAGGTTATATAAATCAAATTTCAGTGAGGGAAACACTTAAAAATAATGTGTTTACTTTAATTTCAGTTGCACTATACAGTTGATGTAAACACTGTGCAGACAATATTTTCTCCCATTTGTTACCATCTGACCATTATTAAGTGTATTATTGTAGTAAATACGCCCTTTTTAGCTGGTGAGGTTATGTGTGGTTAAATTAGGTTATGTTAGGTTGCAAAACCCTTTCCATATTAGTGATTGGGAGAAAATCACATACGATTTGAATTTTTTAAGTATATTTACCACAAAGCTATACCTACCAATTATTTATTCAATTACCAATTAAAATTGTAGAATTTTTAAGGGTCAAAAAATGTTTCTTCAGAATTAGACCAATTTATAGCGGTGTTGAGAAAAAAGTTTGAAAACCAGAAGTGTCTTTCTAAAATATTTACCCTAATTTTAAAGTCAAAACGTTTGTTAATTAATCATCTGCCTGTATTAAATAAGATATTTGAACTTTTACACTAAGTGACTAACCTGCAAGATTGTGTAATAATCTAACAAGTTCTAGTAACGTATATTTTTTTAGTATTTAAAAAATTGATAGTTATATTTTGTTCATCTTTGGTAAAGTGAATATTGAGTTATTCATACATGATAACTACGATATCATAACCTACGTTGAGTGGTTAACATAAAAGATTGTGAAAATTTAAGTCTAAGCAACATTTTAATATTATTAAATATTAGTTTTTGAACCTATTTAGAGTTACATTTAGAGAAAGCACTGGCCTATCTTTTTTACTCCCATCATGTCATTTGTAAGCGATATGTACAATCTACATTATACATTATATTTATTTCCAAAAATAGCCTTAATTTGTGGTATTAAACCTGTACTGGATTGGAGCAATGTTATTTGTATTAAACCCAATGTTATTTGAATTTATATAAATATCAATTTGAATATAAAATAAAAATAAGTAAAGTTAAAATTAGATGGTTCTGAAATTTTTAATTTAATATTTTACCTTTTTCCAAGATTTAAGATTAATGCTGAAGTTTTTTTTTTTTTAGCTGTGTGTTGAAAAATTATATGGCATAATATTTGTTAGTAGTCTTAGTAAATAAATAGCCTAAATAGAGATAATCATTAACAGCACAGCATAGTGATCAAATCACCAAACAATATTGATAACAAAGACTTGTTAGATCAATATTTATGCCATTGAACACAGAACGGAACATTTACTTTTGTAAAAAATATGAGTTCATATCCTTAGGCCTGTTCCGTTTCCAGGTCTTTGTTATGGTTCCTACTGTCATGTATGTCAACATCAACCTTTTTGAGACATGTAAATAGCTGGACATATAAAAAATACATTCAATGAACAATAAAATTAATATTTAACCAGTAAAAATTAGGACATGCTAATAAAACTCCTACGGTGAAGAATTAACACATATTCATTATTTATAATTTAATTCAAAAATATCCAAAGAGCAAGATAAAAAAATTTAGAGCCTCTTTCTATTTTGCTGGTGTCAGTTGTTAGTCAATTTTCGTATTTATAATACATCCTTGCAATTCAAACTGATTTAGGAAAATTCCTCATCGAAGTAAATCATTTATTATATTAATAAGGGGAGCGGATAATTCTTCTTTGGAGTCACTTGTAATTGTTAATACGTGCCAGTAGCGCTTTGACCCTCTTTACTTTTTGTCTGAGTCACATGTTGAAAATAAAATTTAATAATATAGCCTGATGTAAATTATGGTAAGTAGCAAGTTAGTGTCTTTTGT